>OY757906.1:5994018-6039018 GCA_963585895.1 Sepioteuthis lessoniana | reverse complement strand
AACAGGTAAAATAGAAGAAAACTAGCATGTCTTCAAATCAATCATATACAAGGTATCCAAAGAAAAACTCAGCACTGCAGAAAGAAATCAGGAAAACTGGTTTGATGGAAACAGCATGAAGCTGGATGAGATTATTAACAACAGGAACCTAACCAGAAATAACATTCAAAGTAAGAACACTAAGTCTAAGGTCACATATAGAATATGGTGTCAATTTCCTAAACAGAGATGCAGAGAACTCAAAAATAAATGGTGGCTGACAAAAACAGCTGAACTTATGACACTTGTAAAATTTGACAAAAAGGTTTTTAAAAAAAACCATGAGAAATGTGAGAGGGCCAGAAGAGAATCACCCAAAAGATTTTCTAGTGTTCAACAACAAAACAATAATCACAGAAAAGGATGAGTTATATATATATATATATATATATATATATATATATATATATATATAGTGTTACCAGTGCCAAGTCAAAAGTTGTAATACAACACAATTCAAAACAACTCTGTTGGTTTCAGAATAGAAAAGTTTATGGTTATGACCTTTTTCTTTGTAGCCAAAAAGAGAGAGATAGGGTGGGGAAATGTGTCAACAGATACTATAAAACTCCTCCACTGACCAGCCGCCTGTGCACATGTGTCAGATGCCTCCATCCCATTGGGTCATCTGTTGTCTGCTTGATCTGTGGACTCTCTGCTTCTGTTTTTCTGATAGCAACACTCCATGCTTTTGAAATCTCCTTCTTATATATTTTTTCAAATTATTTTTTAACTAATGCTTTAATCATATGTAATCATAAACACTTTTTAGTGACATGTCATTGCTTAATATCAGCTGATATTTATCTAATTGTTTATCTTAATATTTTAGCTCACAGCTAATTCTAAAATGTTGATCTTATGTGGACATGTGTATGCAAAACAAGGTTTTGACCTTTATAAATCAAAAACCCTCAACAATGAAGTCAAAATTTAGCTAGTAAACAATTAAGATATTTTACTAAAATCCCTAATTATTTTACATACTTCTCATAATACCTCAAGAAATTTTTTCTTGGGAAAAAATTCATAAATCCCCTTTAATGATGCTAATAGACTTTTATCTGTATTTTGAATATTCTTGCCATTATCTTTTCTCCTTGTGCAACTACCAAAAAACACAACAAAAATAATACAACAACAACAACAAAAAGATACATTAAAAAAAAAAAAAAGAACCACACAACATGTTAAATTGTTCATAGTTTGTTAATGCTTGTTCTTTGTTTCCTTGTTTCTTTCATTTTTTCAACTCTTTTTTTCTTTCGTTGTTAAAGTCAGTACATTTTTATTTTCTTCTTTCTTTCTTTTTCTCTTTTTTTGTTTTGTTTTAAAGTCAAGACTTTTTTTTTTCTTTTTTCCTTATTTTTCTCTTTTTTCTTTTTATTTAACCCAAACCAATTTTTTGCTTTTGTTTCTTCCTTTGTCTTTCTTACTTTGCTAATTATCATCGGTTTTTTTTCACGGTCCATTGCTCCTTTTCTTTTTTTTTCTTTTTCCTCTATACTTGTAAATTACTTCTTCTCTCCCCTCCACCCCCCTCTTTTATTTCCTCAAGTTGTGCCATAATTTTACAATTAACACCAACAGTCACCTCCATAAAATTAAGCATGGCCCATATCTAAAATGGACAAAAAGAGGAAAGAAGAAACATTACTGCCAACATGGAAAGGTTCCAGAATATCTTGCTTAGTAGGTGAGTGGATAGCAGCTTCTTGTGTGGTGTTCTTTAGAAAAAGAAAAGGGAAAGATGAGACCATCTTCAAAACCTCCTCAGAATTAAAGGTGTCATTCCTTTTCCTAAATCCATTTGTTCACTTCACTGCCCATGCACAAATCCAAGACTTCAATCGAGACTGAAAAGCCTGGAGATCTCACCTACAAGTTGACCCCCAAACCCCGAAAAAGAAATTCACTAACCCAAAACAAGTGGTACAGACCTCACTGCTATTTCTCTTTTTACTTCATCGGAATTCAGGAAAATTCAGGCTGTCAAAGCCTTCTGAAAAGCCATTGTTTTATCCAATTTTCATGAAACATTTTCCACATGGGACACTTTCTGATGGAATGGCAGGTATATCTTTAGAACCCAGTTAAACTACCGTATATCCACATAAAATCCCAAGCACAATTAGGGTAAACTCTCAGATAATTAGGCTCGAAATCAGATTGAACCAAATGAAAAACAAGGAAACCAAGCCATTAAAAAAAAGATAATACATTCTCTAATCTTTCCTCTGCCATAATTTTCCCTTTTCCTTCCACTCATCTTTTAGCTTATCTTTTGTTTTCTTCTCTTACTTTAAATCTATCAGGTATGAACCCCGGAAATTGGAACAAGAGAAAAAAAGAATACAAAACCATAGAGGAAGCAAATTAATTCTAATTATTGGTGTCCTTTTTTTTTGTTCTTTTTTCTTGGACTTTCTTTTCTTCATCTTGTGGTGTTTTCTTTTTTTTTTTCTGTTGGTTCTTCCCTATTCATTTCTTTTCTTTCTGTTCTTTATCCTCTGTTTTTGTTTTTCATTTTACTTCTTCTTCTTTTCTTGGGTTCGGCCTTCTGTATTCTTCTTCCGTCTCATTAAGGTTACTAGTCTCTTTTTGATGCTGTCACATTTTCTTTTTCTGTGTCTCTGTGTCTCTTACAAAACACATTGTTTGTGATACATTTCTTCACAGAGTAACTGGGCTTTTCCCCCCATCTTCCATCATCCAGTGATCCATTGCACCATGGAATTTTGTCTTTTACTAACCCAGGCTCAAACCCACATCATGTTAGGCATAGACTGATCACACGAACCAAATATGAATTTGTGCAGTGTTACTGGTGCCAAATCAAAAGTTGTAACACAACACAATTCAAAATGACTCGGTTGGTTGCAGGATACAAAAGTTTATTTGGGACTGTAACGTCGGCAAAAAGAGAGAAATTATAGGAATTACTACAACCCACTAGATATACACTAAGAATGAGGAGTGCGAAATAAAATTAAAAGGCAGACATTATGCACTGCACATGCACAGGAAGCAGCCAATAATAATAATAATATGTCTCTGTCTGCTCCTTAAACTCTCTTTCATGAAGCTGTAGAGATGATAAACATTATGCCAGTGATGAGGAAGTGAAAACTGCAGTGATAAAAAAGAGTAAAGAATATATATATATATATATATATATATATATAGAGAGAGAGAGAGTGAGAGAGAGAGAGTGTGTGTAATTTCTCACTTCACCAGAAGAGAGAAATTACATTCTGTATACACATACCCTGATGATAGCCCAAGATTGAACTGTACTAGGGAACCAATTAATTATGGAAGGTTTATTAACCAATTCCAGCCAGATATTATAACATCAATACAGCAACTTGAAAGGATAAATACAAGAATAAGTAGACAAAAAAGTGTCTATATAGTTTAATCAAGTATGTATTAATGAAGAAATGCTGCCCACATACACACACACACACACACACACACACACACACATATATATATATATATATATATATATATATATATATATATATTTCTCTCTCTTTATGCCCATGTTGGCCTGGTTCAATATATAGGTAATGGTTAGAATGTTTGCCAAGGGTTGGGGAGACCGGGGTTCAATCCCAGGTCAAGTCATACCAAGACTCAAAAAATGGTACTTTATGCTGCCTTGCTTGACACTCAGTGTTAGAAGGTATGGATTAAAGGTAAAGTGGAGCAGTCCAGGTAATGGAGTAGCATCCTCCCCTACACCTCGGTGTAGTAACTACTGAAAAGTGTGCCTTCAGGTCACCCTAGAATACAGTTGCCAACTTTACTTTTTATTATATATACTTAGTTATAAGGTTGATATAATAATAAACAAAGAAATCATATACATATAAATATATATATATATATATATATATATATATATATATAGATGTAGATATATAGTGTCATCCACAGACAGTTTTATTGTATCATAACTCTTCAGTGTAGTTAGACACGTTGGATGCTTCAAGCTGGGATTGAAAACTGCCTAAGTTTACATTAGATGAATAACATACTGCCTAGCCATTTACAACCTAACGTCAGCTCAGGAATTTTTAATGCATATATATAAATACACATATACAATAAGATATATATATATATATATATATATATATATATATAATATAATATATATATATATAATGCACACACTTACACACAGACACACACAGCCACTATACATAAAATCTTGTTAGAGATAGCACTCAAGAATTTTGTTTTAGTGCTTCTTTGCTTATTTCTTGTTTTATTTTGTAATCCTAAATTTTGGTTGAGTTGGCATGAAGCTTACCTTTTTAGGTAGGATCATGCTCCCTGTAAAGAGATTAAATTTTGTAAACCATTTTTTTACAATAAATGAAATGGTTTTATGCTTTTTTTCATAAGTTTTCATAAGGAGTTACAGTGTCCTGGGTCTGACACTAAACTGCATCCAGTCATGAGACTCTAAGGAGTGTTGAGTCACCTCATTACCATTACTCCCAGGTTCACTCTAACCTGAAGATGTAGGAGTACATCTATGGAGCAGATAGAACTGTTTAAAAATCATTAGTATTCAATAGGAATACTTGAAACTTGTGTAAAAAATATAAATAGTTATTATAATCAAACATTTACCAATTAATCAAATCTTGACATAAATACCCCATAAGGAGTTGAGATGCCATTCAACCAATAAGCTAAACTATCAGAGAGTCACAATCAATTTCAAACATCAGAAAGAATATATTACAGCTCAAAGTAAAGTTTTTAATTTCCAAGAATTTTTTTGACAAAAATGTTTTTTCCTCTGCAGCCAGCCAGACTTTTTGATGCCAATGTACATACAAATATACAACCTACACTAAAACATCTCTGCCATTGATGTTACTGGCACAGACATAATACAAGACATCCCTGTGATGAAAAGAGACATTTATTGACCAAGCAGAGGAGTTGAATCAAGTGATTTTCAAACCCTTGCAATAAGCCATTTCTGGGATCCCCTTTTCTGACTTTCCAGTCTATAAAATGAAAAAAATATTAACTCCATGCCATTAATAGAACAGAACAACAGGAAAAGTTGCCTGATCTCTGAAGCACCTGTACTACTTCCACATTCTCATTGAATGCAAAGCAGATGCACTAGCCATGTATAGAACAAACAGTGAAACATAAAAAAACAGAACAAACAACAACTAAAGAAACATGTATTCACATCATAAGGATTCTAGCAAACAAATTACTTCTTCTTTTGTACACACGAACAAAAAGATCAACTGACCCTAAAGAAACTACCCACTAAGACTTTCTCTACATACACACACATAAAAGAAACTTTTCTTCATGGAAATTTTCTATCTTAAGCAAAAATCTGTTAGACATTTCTAATCATTTGGTTTTTGTTTTATAGCATAGGTTATTTAATGCAAAATCTAGTTTATACATATATATTAGATATACATGATTTGTAAACATAAGTCAACAAAGTTAAATA
Organism: Sepioteuthis lessoniana; assembly: GCA_963585895.1. Lineage (NCBI taxonomy): Eukaryota > Metazoa > Mollusca > Cephalopoda > Myopsida > Loliginidae > Sepioteuthis > Sepioteuthis lessoniana. Next base: position 6,033,470 of record OY757906.1, on the reverse strand, counting down.
GTTCTATTTAAGTATTGCTATGTATCACTGACAATTCAATTAAACATCAATCATTTGTTTACATGCATTTAAATAATCAAACAGTTCTATTTCTAACAATTCAATTTAGCTTAAGTTGTTTGACATTTAAACTGAGTACAAACAAACAGTTCTATTTGACCCATATATAGGACCCTATCAGGTGTTACCATTCTGGGCCAGAGTGGACCTGGGAGTGATGGCAATGAAGGGGTATTCTGTATTCCCTAAAGCTCCAGCATTACCGGGGCCTCACCATCAGATAGTTTAGAGTCATATAAAGGGAACTTATTGTGGGAGTGGGGTCTTACACTTCCGCAAAGATGCAGTCAGTATATTCTACAGCCCTATTCGATTGGGCTTTAATCATTTGGACTCTTAAAACTCCTATCAGTAGATACTGAAACTTTGCAGAATGCATAAGCTATTCATAAACTAGATGAAACTAAATATGAATTTCTGTTTTCATTCATGTACTCATGTACTGAAGGCACTTGAAGTAAAATAATTATCGTCTTAGGGAGTGGACTTGGCTACCTGAGTTCAAATTCAAAATGAGGTTATTTGTATTTTCCATTGTGCTAATATCCTTAGGAAAGATATGAATCCGACCATTTTTCCTTTAGCTAAAGGTAAATAGAAAGGCAAACAGGGCTCTTTAACCATGATATTGCAACTCAGCCAGAAGAAGAAAAAACTCCGAATTCAAATCAGTTGAAGACCAGGAGTGGGATGGGCTTCACCAGGTTTTTCCTCCACAAAATACACAAAATATGTAGCACCTCCACAACCAAACTAAATCACAGGACCAGTGACACTATATGTCCAATATTTTCTCCCTCTTTCTTATGTTCAATATGCCATGCATATTTTGGCATTTGCTTTTAATGTTGGATAAGTTATTTTTTAATTATATTTGTATTCACGTTTGGATTTACAAAGTTAATATTTTGGCTTACTGTAGCATGATTTGCCTATTGTATAGTTTCTAACTATTGATAATTATTTTTTGATAATAGTTTTCATCAATTCAAAGAGATCTGCAACTTTTGATGACTAAAAGATTTGCTTTCAGACTTGTTAACAGATCTCATCCAGTCTCTGCAGATTACATACAATAAATAAATGAAAACCTGGCCTACAAGCAATATTTAAAGTTATATAAACTAAACATTATTCATTGGTGCTAAAAAGTGAGGTACATGAATTTAAACCCTAACACTGAACTGTTTTTGTGTTAATAAAGATCAAGAGGTTGGGGAAGGGGGAAAATTAACATTTATAGCTCCCTGGTTTCCATTGCTCTAACTAAAAATGTAAGCATAACAAGAAGATGTTTTTTAAGTTTTGTTTTTATTTTAGCTGGAAATTTCTGGATTGGAAATTTTCAGCAAGATGTTTATTTGATATGGTTAAAGAAAGATACTGCTTAAACTATCCTAATATATTCTGCTAGATTTCTGGCAAATATACTCTGCAATAATAATAATAATAATAAATAAAAAAACCCAACCCCCCTACTTTTTCACTGTCTCCAAATCTCACTTTAAAATAAGTAAAATACACTTGTTTTACAAACAGTGTAATCATATGTGTACTTATGAGATAAAGAGAGCTACAACAAGAATTGTGTAGCAGGAACTATAATTCTGACAAGTGAGGATATGACTTGTATGAATGTAAAAGTTGGCGACCGTAGTTGAGGGCAACCAGAAGGCTCACTTTTCAATAGCTACAACACCGAAGTGTAGGGGAGGGCACTACTACTTTCCCTGGATTGCTCCATTTTACCCTCGATATGTACTTTATATTGCTGAGTGTTAAGCAAGGAAGTATCAAGTACCATTTTAACGTCTTTGGTATGACGTGACCTGGGATTGAACCCAGGTCTCCTGGGCCATTGGCGAACACTCTACCCACTAGACCAATGTAGTTGTCTTAAATACTATCACTTGGGCTAAGTGGAAAAGAGTGAGAAATAGCAACAATAGAGATAAGACATGCTTAAGTCTGGGTTGTCTAACCTAATAGTTGTAAATAGTTATGTCCCTTGTCTTTGTATAGTCTTTTGTGGTGTGATAAACATGGTGGTTGGCCTTAGCATGTGTTCTATAAGTTAATATGGAGTTGTAAAGAAAACAAGACATATTGGAGATAAAAAGGATTTTATTCTTATTTATGGTTGTTTGATATACAGTGGTTCATTTGGTGGTTGGTTGGTTGTATTTTATGGCATATCAACCTCTTATGGGTTATTTTAGGCCAAATCTTGTTTATATATATATATATATATATATATATATATGAATTGTAAATACATATTTTGTAGTTTAACATTTTTTAACAAGCCAGAGCTCACTTGTTTGCACACTGCCAAAATAGTTCCAAGTATTACTGTCTAACACTATTACTTCTATCTAATGTTATTAATTTGTTTCTACACAGTTAAGTGGTTACAAGTATTGAAAATACATCAGCCTACATCTTAGACCCTAAGTGGATACTGAACTTTCTGAAAAGAATTGGCCACCTGTCAATTTTTCCAAATAGTTCCTTCATGTTGCCAACATTATAAAACCGCCGTCGAATGTTGTTTAGTTTTTTGCACTTAATCAAGATGTGTTTTATAGCGTACTGGTTTCCATATGGATATTTTAGGGGTGGCTCATCTTTTAGAATGAAGATGTGAATTAATCTAGTCCAATGCGTAGCCGAGCAAGAGTTGTTTCTTCTCTTCTGGTATTATTAGAATCCAGCTTTCTTTCTTTTAAAATGGGCTGTACTTTGAAGAGCTCCCATAATTGTTGCCATGTCCTCGTAATTATTTGCCTGATTTCTGGTTTGAAGTCAGTCTAAGGAAATTTTGATTTTTTATCGGGTACCATATTGAGTGCAGCTTTAGCTAATGAATATGCTTTATTGTTTTCCTGGATTCCTATATGGCTCAGGATCTTGCAGATATCACCTTTTTGCTGTGGTTCATGGAGATGAGTTTGTTCAAAAGCTTGACAATGAAGGGATTATAAAGTTCTATGTTTTTAAGAGATTGTAGAACAGAGATGGAGTTTGAATGAATGATAGAGTTTTCTGTGTTGCTTATTGAAACTAGTTTAAGCACTAGATTTATTGCACAGATTTTGGCAGAAAATATGGAGGCCTTATTGGGAGGCATTTTTACAAGGTTTTCTTTTGGAGAACTGCTTCACATCCGGTTCCATTGTTGTTTTTTGAGCCACCTGTGAAAATTGGTGATTGATTAGGATATCTCGCCTGAAGGTTGTTTAGTTTCTCTTGGTAGGTAAGGGATGAGTCTTTGTGGGCTATTACACGAAGGAGTTTGTATGTTTTGCTACATTTCTCTTTTAAATATTGAATGCGTGGAATGAAAGAGAGCTTTTCACCAAAATAACACCGAGGAATTTGTACTGGTCAATGACTGGAATTTCTGATCCATCCAGATTTAATGTAGGGTTGTTATGCATTTTTCTTAATTCACAAAAATGCATACGGTGAGTTTTTGTTTTGGAAATTTTAAAGCCGTTTATCATTGCCATTTTTTATTTTGGTGATGCCCTGTTGCAGTTGACATTCTGCTGTACGTATATATTTGGATGTAGAGGTGATGCAGAAGTCATTAATGAACAAATACTTATCAACTCCAGGATTCAGGCAATTGGTGATGCTATTGATTTTTATGTTGAAGAGGGTAACTGATAGTTGAGGAACTCCTATTTGATTTTGGATGTTGAAGCAATACGGACTCAGAATTTCCTATCCAAAAGAAAAGCTTTGATAAAATTTGGAAGTCTGTTTATCACTTCCATCTTGTCTAGGCCATTCATGATAACATACCTCCAAGTAGTCTTGTATGCCTTCTTTAGGTCAAAGATGTGGTTTTTGTATAATTGCCTCGCATATGGAGGTTTCTAATCTGACCACATGATCCATTGATGATCTTCGGTTCCCCTAGCTGCATTGGAAGTTGGTAAAAAGTTTATTGGATTCCACAAGCCAAACTAGCCTTTTATTAACTATTCCTTCCCTGGTCTTGCACAGGCAGCTTGGTAAGGCTATTGTGCAATAGTTTGATGTGTAAAGATTATTCTTTCCTAGTTTAGGTATTGGGATGATGGTAGCTAGTTTCCATGATTCTGGGAGGTTGCTATTTTTCTAGATATCATTTAATGCAGTAAGTAGGTATTCTAAGGTTTTTGGAGGTAGTTGTTAGAGAAATTTGTAGTGAATTTCATCTGGGCCAAATGCGGTGTTGTGGGATTTTTGGGTGGCTTCTCTTAGTTCTGATAATAAGAAAAATCTGTTGTAGCTTTTAGTGTTGTCTGGTTTATAATTGAGCTTTCATTTTTCTTTCTTGTCTTTGTAGGTGTGAAATTCTGTGTGGGAGTTTTTGGAGGAGAAATTTGCTGAGAAGGTCCCAGCCAGTGTATCAGCAATATCTTTTATATTGGTGACTTGAGTATTATTTTTAATGATGTGTTTGAGAGGAGTAGACCGGTTTTTGCCAGAAATTTTGCGGATCATTTTCCAGACTCTTTTGGTGGATGAATTAAGTTTATTTACATATTTTTGCCAACTGATCTTTTTAGCTTCTTTAATGGTTTTCCTTACCTTTGCTCTAAGCAGTCAAAACTCTTTTAAACTGCTTAGAGCAAAGGTAAGGAAGTAAGTTAAGGGTTCTTTTTTGAATTTACGGAGGGCAGTATTTTGTAGTCTGATTGCTATTTTGCAATGACGGTCAAACCAAGGTGTGTTGCTTCTGTTTGTGGGTGAGATTTTTGGTATAATTTCATTTGATATTGCAATTAATATTTCAGTAAAATGTTTTATTAGAACTGTGCTGTTTGGGTCTTTAACCAGTCTTCTACTTAAGTTTTTAAATTGTTGCTAGTCAGCCTTATTTGTTTTCCAGCAGGGAGCAGATGTAGTGGATAGGTTGTGTGATTTCCAGTGTTATGGGGAAGTGGTCACTGCCACAAGGATTGTCTTGGACCTTCCATGTGTAATCCATGTAGCTTGAAGGATCAGATAGAGTGATGTCGATAGCTGAGTAGGAGCCAGTAGATAGGTTGAGATAAGTTGGAGATTTGTTATTTAAGATACAGAGATTGTTGCTATTGAATACCTTCTCCAGATCAGTGCCCTTTTTTGTTGGTTTTCAGGCACCCCCATATAGCATTGTGACTGTAAAGGTCAACTAGTAATATGTGGGGTTTAGGAATTTGTTCAATTAGTTTATCAAGTTTTTTGTTGTTTATGGGATCATGTGAAGGTATATAAATGGAGCAGATATTTATTGGTTTGTGAAGTGTAGTTTTGACAGCAATCACTTGTTCACTGTCAATGTTGATTTGCTGTTGGGGTATGTCCTTCCTAACTAGAATAGAGACACCTCCATCTGTGTCTATCTCTGTATAAGTGATTATATGTTCAACTAGTTCTTATCAATGGATAAGAACTAAATGTATGGAGAAAAAGCTTGATGACAATTACACAAGAATGCAGCGAGCAATACTGAACAAGTCCTGGAGGCAGCACCCCACAAAGCAGCAGCTGTACGACCACCTACCACCCCTCACGAAAACTATTCAAAGCTGGTTGGTTGGGTTTTATGGTATATCAAACTTTGTAGATTATTTAAGGCCAAATCTATTTTCATGCAAATAGTTCTATTTCAAACAATTCAGTTTAGCATGAGTACACAGTTTAAATTCATATACAGTTTAATTGTCAAAAACATTTTTATTTCAAGCTATTCAGTTTAGTCAAATAGTTCTAATTCAAACAATTCAGTTTAGCATAAGTATGCAGTTAGTTCTATTTAACCCACAGATAGGGCCCTATCAGGTGCTACCATTCTGAGACAGAGTGGATCTGGGAGCAATGGCAATGAAAGGGTGCTCTGCATTCCCCAAAACCCCAGCATTACTGGAACCTCACCATCAAATTGTTTAGTGTCAAATCCAAGACAATCATTGGAGTCAATATATTCTACAGCCCCAATACACTGAGTTAAATGCCAAAATGGTTTTATTTCAGATAATTCAGTTTAGCATAAGTACACGGTTTAGACGTCAAAACAGTTCTATTCTAAACAATTCAGTTTAGCATAAATACGCAGTTTAAATGCAAAAAACAGTAAACTCAAGAAACCACGGATTAGTTCTATTTAACCCATAGATAGGACCCAATCAGGTGGACCTGGGAGCGATGGCAATAAAGGGGTACTCCACATTTTTCAAAGTTCCAGCATCACTGGAACCTCATCATCAGATTGTTTAGTGTCATATCCAGGACACTCGATGGGCAGGGGGGGGTCTTACCTCACTGCAGAGAAGCATTCGGTGTATTCTACAGCCCCAGCCGACTGGGCAAGAAAACTATCCAAGTTAGACGAGCCAGACACAGCTGGATAAGAAGGGATGAATTCATAAGCAACATACTCCAGTGGACCCCTTCACATGGACGAGCAAAGGCAGGATGACCAGCTAAAACCTATATACAAGAGCTCTGTGCCGATAAAGGAAGTAGCCTTGAAGACCTACTGGGAGCAATGGACGATAGAGACGGGTGGCAGGAGAGGGTCAGGGATATCCGTGCTGGTAGCGCGACATAATGATGAGTTCTTATCTTTGAGGAATGTTTCTTGAAGACATACTACTTTGAGGTTATCTTTATTTAAGAGTAATAACAGTTCTTCATAATTAGCTCTAATTCCTCTACACTTCCATTGTATGATTTTGTTAGACATCTTTTATTCTATTTAATCCGGGCAGTTTCACAGAGTCATTTTGTGGTTCATTATTAATCCATTGCTTTGGGCTGTTTGTTGGTTTATTCTTTTGGGTTTTGGGTTTAGTTAATTGGGGGCTGCTCTCTGCTTCTATCTTTTCTAATAGTCTGAATTTATTTATTGTTTCTGACTGTCGCATTTTTTGTTTCGAGGTAAGTTTTTGTTTCTCTTAAAGTGTTTTTTTTTTGTTTGCAGAGGTGTCTGTAGAAGTTTGTGGTCATATTGAGGAACTTTCATCTTTTGTTATTGTTTTGCTGGCAGATTTTTTTAATAGAGCATTTTATCAGTCAGGTGGGCGGTGGTATAGCTGTTTTCTCCACCGGATCGATTTTCTCCATGGAGGTCTGTGTTTGGGTGGATGATGTTTCTGAAGCTCCGGTGGTGTCATTTTTTTTAGTTCAAGCGAGGCTTTTATCTCATTGATTGAGTTTTCCCAGTTGCCTGGCCCCAGCTGAATGTTTTCACAATATCTTCATAATTCTTGTATGGAGCTTTTCCTCTTTGGACTATGTGAGAATAGGCAGGGGTTTTAGACTCTGCTAGCATCTTCCGTACTTCATGATAAGGTATGTTGTTTTTCTGTTTTATTGCTAGGATTTCCTTCTCTAGTTTCCAATTGTCGCAAGATCTTGCATAGACCTGATGGTCACTGCCACAGTTGGCACATTTATCTGGAAGTTCACATTCATTAATATGGTGAGCAGGATCTTGTTGACCACATTTCCTGCACACTTCTCATCCTCTACAGTTGTCTTTGTGGTGGCTGTATTTTTGGCATTCATAGCATCTCAGGGTATTTAGTACATATTGCTTGACCTTCTCGATAGTATAACCCACTTTATTTTCTGGTATTTTGTGTGTGTTGAAGGCCATTACATATACGTTGGTTTCTATCATTTTCCCCTCTTTTTTTATGGATACACTTTTAACATCTGTAACCCCCATGTTTTTAAAGTTCTCTTTTGATTTCCTCAGTTGTACAGAGTGAAAGTTCTTTACTTCGCACAACCCCCTTACTTATGTTCAGGGATTTGTGAGGGTAAGTTTTGACAGGGATGTTGTGGAACTTGGTCATTTTCAGCAGGAAATCTGCATATTTTCTTTTTCCACCTTCACGAGCAGAGTTTCATTTTTTAATTATTTTACAGATATTGGCATTAAGTTGCTTGATATAACTTTTTCTATAATGAACAGAGATAGATTTGTTATGGGGGAGCTGGTAGATTCGATTACTATGAATCTTGGGAAAGTTGGTTCAGCTTCTTTATCTGAAGAATCTAATTTTGAGAGTTTTTGTTTTAATTTTTTATTTGAGAAAGTCATTTATGTTATTTGTTTTTTGCTGGTCCTATGCTTCACCACCCACCACGGAGTCCGACTTGTGTTGGGAATGTACCAAGAGGGAAACCCATTCGCCTTGTTCAAGATGGGGATACATTACCAGTATACTTGTGTTAAGAGCAAGATTCTGAGCCTCTACCAAATTCTGGTTCTTATAACTCAACAATTTAACAGGGTCAAAAATTCCTTTCCTCTCAACACAACTGACCCTCAGCCCCCGCCTTCTAGCACCTATAAGATAATAGATTGGGCATTTTTCAGCAAGAGCAGATTGAATAATACATTCAGGAGAAAACAAACATACATGTGCTAGGGTAATCAGTCCTATCCAACTGCCTGTCAGACAAAGTAAGGGCCAAAGTGGTGTGTTGCAAGTCATTGACCACTCTTTTGCCGAATCAATGACTGCTTAACCAATAGGATTCTGTCCAAGTACCTTACAGGTTGCCATCCACAGCCAACAGGTGGCCCCATGGTGGGAGTCTTACCCTTCTGCAGAGGTGCAGTGGATCATTTGGGATGTTTTAGTTAACTTATCATATAATGAAGTTAGGTTAACTTTGGCTACTGTGTCATGCTGACACTCCTAGTGGCTCATATCTTTATTGGGGTTGCTGCTCCTCTGGTCAGTTGGCATCTCTGTGAGGTAGCTAGTAAACTGTTGCACTGACTATCATGGATGAATGAGCTACTTGCTGGACATGTTCCCTTTCTGCTTCTGAGATCATTTCTGCCATAGGGCCAAATAGATATTTCTTGTATACAACAAATGGCTCAGAGTCAATTTGCTGAGAGTTACATAACTCAGTTTTTGATCGATCAGAAACATCTTATGACCCTTTATTTGTTTTCTTGCATTTATTCTAATTTAATTCATTTTTTCCTATATGAGCAGTGGCGGTTGAAGTGAACACTTCTATTTGGGGTATTAAAATGAGTACTGAAAATTATGACAATTGTTATTTTTGTGTTGTCAATGTGTAAGGCTTCAATCACTACAAGCAGCATTGAAATCAGCAATTTTTTTTTTGTCACAAGGAAAAAAATTCATTATAAGCAGTTGTGACACAACATGCAGTTGAGTACTTAATTAATATGCAAAAATTAGAATTCATGAAATATATTCTAATTACTACATATATATATATATATATATATATCTCAAAAACAAAAAAGATCCTTAAAATAAGTATCTTTTTCTTCAAGGCTTATATTGACCAAAAAGCTAGTTGATCATTCCTAAAGGTCAGTTAAGTGCAAGACAATCGTTTATGATTTTAAAGGTCAGTTAAGTGCGAGACAATCGTTTATGATTTCAAAGGTCAGTTAAGTGTGAGACAGTTGTTTTTGATTTTAAAGTTTAGCAAATTTATTTGATTTTTCGGTTGTCAATTAACTTCATCAATCATGATGATGAAACAAGTCATTTCATAAAATATATTTTTCTAGTCCTAATCTTGAAGGTCAATGTCAAAAGGGAGATTTAATTTTGCTCCACCCTAAATAAAAGCGAACTGGGCATGGCTCATCCAGTCAGGTGAGGCTGAGAATTTTTTGTTCAACCCCAATTGCTCTAAACCTGTTCCCATTGGTCAAAGCATCTAAAAAGGGTTTTCTCTATACATGTAAGATATAATCCTGAACTAGGATTGGCTGACCAATGGGAATATGACATCTAATTGTCTCTTACTGGACAACCAATCAGAAACCATTTTTAGTCCAGATATTGATTTATAAAAATGGGATAATTAAATGAATCCTCAGAGAGGATGAGAAAAAGGGACCAAGAAGAAACTCTAGACTGCTAAAGAAGTATCTCTTCTAGACCCGAGGCACTCCGAACAACCTTCAGACATTACAAAAATTCAAAGTCCCAGACTTTAGAGATGTTAGTATTACTCTAACCACACCTCATCATCACTCTTCCTCTTTCAATATTCTTTCTTCTTCTGTTTGCCAGGAAAGCAAACATTGTTTGTTATTTATTGTCTCACAAACGTGTTTCAATAAAAACGATTTTTTGTTGTTGTTGTTGTTAAACAATGGGTTTTTCCTATTCTTTGAGTTGCAAGACAATCTAGCCTCTCATATTACCTGACCGTCAGAAGAAGATCCGGCTGAATTGTGTCACCCACCCTCTGTAGATCTTTCAAACAGTGTGGGCACGGAAGGATTTGACAAAGCTAACAGTCAGAAGCTAATGTGGTAGTCACGAACACAATAGCCACAAGTACTGTGGTGGTGCTTCAAGGTGTCTTTTAATACTTCTATGCATTTCACTCTTCCACCAAGCAAGCATTTCACTATATTCTGTGTTTGTAGTTGAGCTGCCAGGAACCCCTTGAGATTTGGGACCTAGATTCAAAGTACTGAAGTTTGCTACTGCTGTGGAATGGAGGAAGCTACCACTGAAATCTGTTGATGGCACAGTGACTTCAGGTTGTTTTTCCCATATTACACAAAAAAAAAAAACATTCCTTTACCAATGTTTACTTCCAGTGTGAAGTATAGACGATAACAGTAGGGTTGAATATAAAAGAAGCATTTTAAGATCTAAGAACTTCTCCCATACAAAGCTCAAAGAACTAATATGAGGTCTAAGTCAAAACTTTTAGCATCCAGGCTGAAAGAAAAGAAGTCTAAATTCAAAAAGGAAAATAAAAACTGATCAAGCAAAAGGGAAGAAACTTCTACCTTACTTCAGCCAAGATGAAGAAGTTATATATTGAAGTAACATCCATAGATTATTTCTGAGAAACCAGAATCCTGACAGCTTTCTATAGACAGCTCATCTAGAGCCTGGAAATATGTTTTATTGCACAGTTGTAGCTGTAATCCATCTCCTTCATTTTCCCCCTCAACAAAACTAAAAAAAGAGTATGAAAATAACTTTGCTATCTTAACAGTGGTTTATTTGTGTTGTCTTAAATATGGTGAACTTTTTACAGGGTCAGTAAAGTGGATATACTCGTTTCACCTGCTTCTGAGATAGTAGGGCATGACAAAATCGGTAATCCAGCTATTCTCTTAAACATGAGATCTTTCATAATAAAAGTGCAATTAAAATACAATGGTCATCTTGTTCACAGAGAAAATTGACAAATATCAAAACATTGGCCAGATTCAATTGACCTTTACTACAATATATGGGTAAAGTTAAGGGTAACCTTAAACACTTGGAGATAGATTTAAAGAAAGGAGAATCCTTGATATTACACAGAAATGTATATATTTACCCAACCCCTCTGCATGAGCAAGATGCAACAGAATGTCAGTTTTTTTAAGCAAAGTTTAACAGGTTTGAATTTAAAGTTTTCCTTCCCCCAAAAAATGGGTGTCCTGGTTCTGGAGTTATTCAGAGTGTGGAGTCACTCTTTCATTACTATTACTCCCAGGTTTATTCTGACCCAGAATAGTAGTAATTGTTACTGACCCATAAATAGATAAATTTGAAAATTACTAATATTAGATAAGAATACTTGAAACATATAACTGAGTGCAAACAAATTATTATTAAATAGAAATAATAACCTGAAACCATATAATTGGTTGAAAAAAAAACAACAAAAAAACGATTTTGGCATTAGATAACCCAACAAAGATAAAGCCAAGCAAGCAACCAATGATTTTTTGAAAAAAGTATTTATTTAAGATAACAGATTACAACATTGAGTTTACCTTTGTCAAAGTTATAAATTATGAGGCCTTAACTGAAAGGAATAAACAGGTATGCAAAGAATGTAGTACTGTTGAAAAATCCAAAGCAAGACTTACTTCACACAGTTGTAAGCAGAATGGATGAGATGTGTACTATCACCTTAAATATTTAACATTCATATATCATTCTTAATGGGAGTGTATATGTGTGTGTGTATATATATATATATATAGACACACACACATACGTACATACATACACACACTAGAAGAATGTTATAAGAACAGAATGGTCAGCACCTCAGTATGTTTTTGGCCTTTCCAGTATAAATAAAGAAATTAGATGAGGGCCTCTTGAGTACCTTAAGTAAAACTGTCCATAGTATCATCACTGCCTAAACAAAATTTTCTCTCTCTTTAACTTGTAACAAATATTTAGAAAATATTTGTGCTATACAGTCACACAAATCCAGAATAGACTGCCTTCTGGTCTGCAGTAAACTAAGGTTCATTGTCAATGATATATGATTCAGTACTGTTACTGTATTGTTTCTGCTGCTATTGAGTAACTTCATTACACTTATTTTGCTGCATTGGAGCAAATACTGAAGCATCAGGGCCTTTGTAGTTACATTGCATAACTCAACAATTACGCATGCATTTAATGTTTTGGTCAGGAGTGGGCCATAAAGGAACTATCCATTTATTGTCAATTTTGTATAATTCAGTCAAAGTTTAAAAGTGACCATCCTCTGGTGCCCTTCTTCTATAAAAGGGATAGCCATCTTAACTCATTTGGATCTGTCTGACAAATGGTCTTGGATAGCATTTGGTTATAAAAATAAGTTTTGTTTGGTCTGACACACAAGCCTCAAATTGCTAACAGTACTTGCTGTTATTAAATCTGTTAAGACATGCAAGTTACCTCCCCTGATACTCTCGAGAAGAGAATGCGTTATTCGAGGACCGGAAGTAAACAAATGGCCATATTGGTTTATGTGGGAGTGTGAGAAGACGGTGTAAAAAGGTGTCTCCGTATGCAGAGTGCTATAGTCAGAGTTCTTTGTTTTTAACAAAATGGTCACCCACTTTAGAACTGAATAGACTCATTATAGCTTAATTTTAGTGAAAAATAGTGCTTTCAATGTAGCTTGACCATAGGCAATTATTTAGTTTATTGTGGTCACAAATGCTTGGGAAGGTAACTAATAAATTCAACATGAAACTCCTGAGAAAGAGTCCTATCGCCTTTTTATTAAAGAATAACAATGGCAAGACTGATACTTCTGTTTATCTAACACAGTTGAAGAACTGATACTTCTGGTTTCTAAAAACTCAAGAACCGAGTTACAACAGTTGTCTTTTATGCAAGGTGAATTCCTGTATCAGGATTTTAACAGTATTGAAGAATTCTCAGTCTCCATTAATATCTGGAAAATTTTATAATTTACATGAATTGTATTTTTCCAGATAGAAATTAAATCCATCATCTTCCTCAACTTCAAACGTCTATGAACAAAATCTTAATCACAGCAGAAAAATATACTAATTATTTATCACCATTTAACTAAAAAATTAGTTACTTGACTTTTCATTATCTTTTTTTACTTTCCAGAGTTAAAGTTTTGATTTATTCATAGATAATTTATTTGTAGCCAATTAAGACTTTGACCAAGTTTTATCTTAGCAAACTATAAAGCAAAGTGGCACATTGATATCACAAGAATAACTTTTTAAATAAATTATGAGAGAGAGAGAGAGAGAGAGAGAAATTAAACTTTTTAAATAAATCATGAGAGAGAGATAAATTAAACTTTTTAAATAAATCATGACAGAGAGAGAGAGAGAGAAAGAGAGAGAAATTAAACTTTTTAAATAAATCATGAGAGAGAGAGAGAAAGAGAGAGAGAGAGAGATAAATTAAACTTTTTAAATAAATCATGACAGAGAGAGAGAGAGAGAGAGAGAGAGAGAGAGATAAATTAAACTTTTTAAATAAATCATGACAGAGAGAGAGAGAGAGAGAGAGAGAGAGAGAGAGAGAGAAATTAGGATTAGCTACTAGAAAGAATGAGAGTTGATCTAACTGAAACTTTCCAAATGATTAATAGAATTTTTAATTATGGGAGACATTTTTAAAATATTTCTTAGATGGAAATTTTACTTTCAAGGCAGATTTAAAGAACTAAGTCTAAAAAATAACCAAATGGATTTTTTTGTTGATATATTTTTGGAACAAATTGCCTAATCAGATCAAAAACGGCAATGGTGTAAAAAATTTTAAGATTAAATTGAATGATTTCAGAAATGATGGCAAGAAATTATGAGATCATTTTAGGGAACTATCATATGAATTACTAAACAGAATTTCATTTGTATATAGATATTGTATAAATATAGTGTATATGCTCTGTGGAAAGATTCTAAGGTTGATATGAGAAGATAAGAAAAAAGCAAAGATGTCCTAAGAGGCATAACAAACAATAATAAACCATTAAGTCAAATGATCACACACACACACACACACACACACACACACACACACACACACACAGGGAATTAAGTAGAATGTTGTCTTGGCTTTGATGTTATCATTTTAGTTAACAGAAACCTAACATTATTGAATTAGTGCTTCATTATTGGATTTTTGTACAGCTGAATTTCATGTCCAGTTCTATATTCAATCATTTTACCTTGCAATCAAACAATATAACAGAAAACCTGTCTGATGGAATCATAAAATATTATTGGGGCAATTTGGGTTAGTAGTAACAATGCTTTGATGGAGATTTTGTTGGTGACAGATTTTTTTTTTGTTTTTGCAGTAGCATGAGTATAGATATATGTTGAGATGTTAAACACTTCATCTTTTCAACATTATTTCCATCTCTCAACACCTCAAAATACAGTCAAACCCCACCAGTAAATATAAGCACATTTTAACTGAAAACACCTCCATATTACACAAAGAAAAAATAAACAAAAACTCTGAAATCTTGAAGCTCTATAAATGAATATTAACAAACTTTCCTTAAACAAGATCCACTTCCAATATAGCAGCCACATTCTAAAATGTCTATAGTACATTCTATATCAATTCTTAGTTTTACCTCTAGTAAAAATTCTTATCTTTCATTAATTCCCCTCCCACTTGTTTTTCCTCCTACTCTTTATATGAGTGTATATGACTTGTCATTGTGTTGGTCATTTCAGTATTCACACTCCTAGTTGAGGCAGAAAGTATATGGAAAACATATGGCACCTTCCTTAATTCATTTGATTCCAAAATCAAAGGACTCATATGAAGACTTGAATAGATCAAAGGCAAAATTGGCAGACTCAAAGTGTCTGTCTTATTTAAACTAAGATGTTCAAAAGAGAAAATGCTGCCTCTCTTTCTCTCTCTCTCTCTCTATATATATATATATATATATATATATATATACATATAGGCAATATGACAAATACTGGCAGTAGGAGAAAAAAGAAACAATACTTCTTGTATTTAGCACTGATTAGGTTTGAACCTGGTATACATAGACAAGATTTCAGCTTTTCTGATAACTGCCCACTTGTTTTACCTCTACTCCAACACTACTTTGCATTATTCAATTTCTCTACAAATAAAATAAATATTTCTGGTGGTAAAAAGATATAGATGATTAGAGATTAAATTTTTCAATTTATTTATTTTTTATTTATAAATTTTTGCAATTCATTCTATATGTTCAATGAAAATAAGGTAAAAGAGGATTCTAAATGGTCAAGAATAAAAACATGTAATGCCATAGGGTTATGGAGATTATATATTTATTAAATATTATGTATAAATGTTTATATGCATATCTATATATGAGGATAGATCAATTATTAGCACTATATCATCTGATCTGACAAGTTCTTTTGGATAAAACCATTTGACCAAAAGAATTTATCTGACCAGATGATATAGGGCCAATCTTCCACAGTCTAATGCCAGTATTCTCTGAGGCACAGAAATTGATGTCAGGGTGTCACAATAGTTGTTAGTTGATAATTATGAAACCCTATGAAATGCAATCTGTTCAATTGATGAATTAGTTGGCACCAGCAATAGATTGGGATGTAATTTGGTATAATATTCTGCTTCATTTGATGGTTATCCTCCTCATCAATTGCTTGAAGTTCCATTCCAGCATCATAAGTAGCTGCCAACCATTTGTATGCTCTGCTGATATCTCTTTAGAATTCATATATTCTTGATATAAAGATCTAGAGAAGTTGCCACTTCAAGGTAGTATGATCTATATTTCTGGCCTCAATCACCATTCCATGATCAAATGGTGTTAAATTATGTCTGCATTCCATGGATGTTGCCCCAACTACACTACCTCTTTACCTACTATTTCACACCTATATCATCTGGTTGAGTCCATTTCAACAAGTGTGTGTGTGTGTGGGGGGGGTGAAACCATCCAGCATAACATGGTCTCTTAATTTTTTGGCACTCCTGTTTATATTTTTTGTTTTTAATGCTTTTGTATTGATATTTGCCAATGGCTTGGAAGACCTGGGTTCAATCTCAGGTTGAGTCATACCAAAGACTAAAAAATGGTACTTAATGCCTCCTTGCTTAACACTCAGTATTATAAGGTACGGATCAAGGGTAAAGTAGAACAGTCCAGGGAAAGGAGTAGTGCCCTCCCTTACACCTTGGTGTAGTAGCTATTGAAAAGGGATACTTGAGGTCACTCGACTACGGTCACCAACTTGACTTTTTACTTATTGATGTCTTAAGATTAAAATGATCATGTTCTTTAAATTTAAAAAATACAGGTTAAATGTCTTTTAAATTACTATGATTGAATTATTGTTTTAGTCAATACAAAATCTGCTGATTTCTTTTCTTAAAATTATATTGATGACATTGAAAAAGTGGGAATATAATTTTGCTTTTTAAATACTATTCATGAAATAAGAAATCTAAAAAGTAAAGATACAATTAAATGTAACATTTTTTTTTTGTTTACTGTTTTACCCTTGAAACTGATTTTTTTTATAAAAGCCTAAAAAAGTTGCCACCACCCAGTGCTCTGTAGTGAAAATGAAAGGTACATATAAACTTGAGTGCCAAAGACAAAAACATATTTCCCTCAAAATTTCTTTTTGGATAAAGCCACATTCTTCTGTTTTACTTTTACCTTTTGGGAGAAAATATTCTCAAACTTTTGCGACACACCATCTGGATTTAAAGTAAAATTTAAACAATGTATGAGTAACCTGTGACCCTTAATGTTTTTCTGTATGACATAGTAAATTTTATGATAATATCTGCCTAACAACCTTTTTTTTTTAATAAAGAAAATTTTGTTTTGTTTTATTTTCTCATTTATTCATCTTTTCTCTTGATCAAGGTTTTAGTTTAACTAGGTGATTCTTTGAATTGTCAACCAATGAAAATTGATTGAAATTTTTAAAAGTTTAATATTTGTTTCCATCAAGTAGAAACAGTTTATTGCAACAATTCAGAGAAGCAATCAACTATATTACATGTTTCTATAGAGGCAGGATTCTTCATCATCATCATCATCATCATGTCGTGCCATCAGCACTGATATTCCTCCCCTCTCCCCCACAATGGTCCATTGCTTCCAGCAGGACTTCACGGCTACATCCCGTATTGGCACAGAGCTGCTGTATGTTGGTTTGAGCTGGTCATTCTGCTTTTGCTCATTCATGTGAAGGGATCTTAAGGGGTACATTACTTATGAGCTCACCCCTGCTTCTCCAGCAGTATCCCACATGTCTGGTTCATCTAATTTTTATAGTTTTTGCGATGGGTGGTAGGTGGCCATACAGCTGCTGCTTTGTGGGGTGCTGCCTCCATGATTTAATGGCAGATTAGTATCTTGAAGACAATTTCTATTTTTGTTATTTAAAACTTGTATAAATTTTTCTTTGAAAATAAAGTTTTATTTTTGTGTACTTTGTACTCAATACAATGTTTGTAAATTTTTTCTTTTAATGGTTACCACCAGTCCTATGATGAGCAATATTTCCTGGGGCCTGTTGTTTGAAAAAGGTTGTCTGTGTCTAATTTAAATGTTATCAAGATAGTTTATATTGAATTTATTTTCAGCCAATGAAAATCAACTTTTCTCATTGACATAAAACATTTTGTAGCTTCTTTTTGTATTGACATGGTAATCTCAACTATTTCAATTTATTATATCTTTTAGAGACTTTGTTAAAAATTAATACTTGAGATTCTTTCAGAAATTTTAGAACTAGTGTTCACAAAGGTTGATATGCTGTTAAACAAAACCAAAAAAAAAAAACAAAAACAAAACAAAACAAAACAAAAAAAAAAAATTTATGTTTTGTTGCTGTTGATATTTCAGTCATTAATTCTTTCTTTTGAACAGGAGAGGTAAAAAAAAAAAAAAAAAAAAAAAAAAAAACAGGAAAAAAAAAAAAAACAACTAAATTTAATTAGTGAAATTCACTTGGTCGCAGAAGAGTTAATCACTCTTTTATATTCAAACAGGAATAACAACCACAGTGTTTGACATGTAAATCACATTCTCCAAGAATATAGAGCTTTTGCTCTCATCAGAAAGTGATTCTTGAAGGTAAATAGTTTGAGTGACTTGTTTGAGAACGTCAACATGGATAACAATCTGTCCTTCTTGATAGAGACAGGGTTGTACCAAAGAATATGATGAAGTGAAACCATTTAATCATGTGCATACAAATGAGCTCTTGCTTGTCTAAATGTTATCTAAAAAGTATTCGTTTAGAAATCTTCAGTTTAATATATATTGTCACGTGATATCCCACGGAGACGATAGAAATAAGATTAATACTATCCTCCCGTCGGAATGAACAGTGGCAAACCGTTAAGAAAGAATGTAGGTTGGGGCGAAGACCAACAGATGTTTGTACTCAGTAACCTGACTTGGGTGATATCTAGTAGCCCTAACAAAATCACCTGACCAGAAGGGGGGAAAGGTAGAAGCCAAACGATTGGCTGGGACCCTAAAACGGAAGTAGGGACTCCTTCCTGTCAGCGGAAATAGAAAATAAAAAAGTCAGTTATTGGAAGGGGCTCGTGGCAGACAGACCCATAGCCATTTACTCCGGGTGAAGAAGACAAAAACATATCTTGGACACGAGGGACCCAAGTTCCTCAAGCCAGTATTAAAAATAGCATAAAGTCTATTAGCCCGTGAAAGAAGAAAGATTCTCCAGTGGAACCCCGTCGAAAAATAAGATAAGTAACTTTGGGGCTATTTCTCCTTTATACCCAAATTTTATATACCACTCTCTCTCTCTCTCAATTTGAAGAAAGGAAAGAACAGAAAAGAAGAAAGACATTTATGTCCATGGACTGTTCAATTCATTATACATATTTGACACTTTGAAAGTGTATCTCTTTGTATAGTAAAGGATTCATGTATTTTTATGTTACCACGTGGTCTATGTTGTTCTTTGCAGTTCTGCTACGAATTTGTTGAGTCACATTTCCTTTTCAGCTTCTATTCGCCTTATGTTATCTTGCTTAGAATTGTCCTATTAATTCCTTAAAAATACCACACGGGAAACCGGAGTTGCCGACTACTACAATATAATATTATTACGACAAATCTTCTGTTGTCGAGGGGAGGAAGTTTAGTGGCCTTGGTGGGTGTGTGGATAGTGTGAAATTTGGAACCCCTTGCCAGCGGCGGTCAGTCTGGCCCTAAATTAATCCCTCACGTAATATGCCAGGTCTTATATGCCTGAGAGAAAAACTCTGAGCGAGGACTTATTCTATAAGGGATCAAGTGCCAACCTGCCCCGTCTTCACACGTGCGAAAATTAAAGTCCCGTTTTGGGATTTTAGTCAATTTACCGTCACAATATGTAAAAACAGAATTTGGCATTAAGTAACCTTCAAAGGTTGATATGCCATAAAGCCCAAACAACCAATCTATCATTATTCATTCTACTAGCTGGTAAGTATTCAAAACTTGGCTTGCATTATTTGGCTGTTCCTAGATTCTTAGTTTTTAATGTTTAATTAAATGAGAATAATTACATAAGTAACAAATAACTTTTTTTTTTTTAACTTTAGGAATTTAAATTCTATATGATTAGTTATATCTTGCAGCAACATGGCTTCTGACTGATTATTGTTTATTGATAGATATTATTCCCAATAAAATTTTCTAACTTCACATTCTTTTTTTTTTTATATCAAAACCTGTGTTCAGTAATTATGCATGCTAAATTAGGTAATTGTACATCAAACTATTTGGCTGTCTATAGAAGACAAGCTTTTTATAATTATTGGTAAAGATATATATCTCTTATTCAAGTAGAGGAATAGTTTTTGCAAGATTGATTGGTTTTAATGGCATATCAACCAGTCAAGGGTTATTTTATGCCAAGAGGTTAGGGAATCACATTCACTGTATGTTGTTATTTACATTTTTATGTAGTTGTTTCTTAAGCAGTTTCCTTTTTTTCACACATGATGGTCCTATCAAATCCAAATAATTTTCAACAAATCTATTTGACACATAGATGGAATCCTAACAGATACAACCACTCCAGGTGAGAGTAGACATAAGAGTAATGGCAATAAAGGGGTACTCCATACTGCCAGATCTCCAGAACTCGAGTCTCATCATCAGATGAAGTTGTGGGTTATACTCAAGACAACCATGTTTGAGTTTTGTTTGTCATTTAATGCTAGAAAAGGTTCAACTACTTTTTTCTTTTGTGTGCATTTTTGGTGTTTTTGAAAAGCTTCTTTAAGTTGCTTGACTGGTTGTATTTTGGGTGAGTTTGTCTAAAACTGTCACAGTTTATGAAAATGTGTTTGACTGTGAGGAGTACTTTGCTCATTGAGCATAGGTTGGCTATATGTTTTATCTTTAGTTAGAGACTGCTTTTTTTTAAAGGAATTTGGAGGCATATGATAGTAAGGTGTAGTTCAGTTATCAATAGAAGCAGCTCATTGAAATTTGCCTGGTAGCCATAGCTGTTCCATCTTTGAGTATTTTGGTATTTGGTCATGGATGTTTATTTACTGTGTATGGTCTATTTTGTTATAAAGCAGGCTTGGTTGTGATTTTCACTGAATTATTTTGTGTGCCATGAGTTTTATTTGAGCATTTTCGATGTTTTATTTTATTTTCATAAGTTGGATTGTGGGTGATTTCCATTTGTTATATATTGACCCTCGACCGAGCCGTCAATCAAGAGATGCACCTGTGTAAATAAGCGGAAGAACAGCGGAAGCAGGTAGGCATGAGACAATAATATAACCAGGTGCCCGGGGTGGTTCAGGTCAGACAGAGGGCCTCAGTGACCTCCGGTTGAGCAACCCAGTCAAGATTAGAAAGACGTGTTGCTATGGTCAAAGAAGAACTTGGGGTCAATATAGCAGTCTGTCCCCGTCTCCAGCTCATCTCTTACATACAACAACCATTACTCTTTCAAGAATAAAGCGTGAGAGATTATATCTTTATAAAGAAGTGTATTTGTTCGTTCATTGAAGTTCGTCATTATGTTTCTGCTTATATTTGTATTATCATATCTACCCAACCCCTCCACTCAGGCAGGATATGACACAAGGTCAATTTTTTAAGCGGAGTTTAACAGGTTTGAATTCAGAATTTTCCTTCTCCTAGACTAGTTGCTTCACCAAGGCTGCAGAACCTAGTTTGCTCTACTATTTACCCATAGCTGGAGGGAGAATAATATTTGTATTATGGATATACAACACATTAGCTCTATATTTCTAAATTTGTTTTTAGTTTCTAAAAGAGGCTTTTGAGTTGGTTTTTGATTTTCTCCTTTTTTCTTTGTTCTTGAAGTTGATCAGTGTCTCCTTTTTTGCAGCTTGTGTTTCATTTTTTTGGTAGAAGTTGTTGAGGTGTTGTTTGTTTTACTGACAGAGGTTTTTTGTATATTAAGTATTATGGTTTTTAGGGTTTTGATTAGGTTTTGTAGTTCATTTATAAGGTTTATCAATTCTTCTTCAATTCTTTTATTTTTATTTGAGTGTTTATTTAGTTTACATTTGGATTTTGTGGAGTTTTTGTAATTTTTGCCAAAATTGGTTTAATGAAAGGAATTTCCACAAGTCTTTCTTGTTTCTGGGAAGGTAATATTATGGGTGGCTTTAATTCTTATAATTTCTCTTTTTCGCAGGTTTTGCAGTGTTTTAAGTCTGCTCTATGGTTTTCATTACAGTTGCAGCAACTTAAATTATTTCAGCAACCGGGGTTCAATCCCAGGTTGAATCATACCCAAGACTTAAAAAATGGTACTTGATGCCTCCTTGCTTAACACTTAGCCTTATAAGGCACGTATCAAGGGTAAAGTGGAGCAATCCTGAGAAAGGAGTAGCGCATTTCCTTACATGTTAGTGTAGTAGCTATTGAAAAGGGTCGCCCTTGACTATAGTCGCCAACTTTACTTCTATATGGTCTGGCTTATGAGCTCCACATTTCACACAAGTTGGTTTTCTCAAACAAATTTCTCTTAGATATCCATATTTTTGGCAATTGTGGCACCTTCTGGGATTTAGTATATACTTTTTCCCTTTTGCTAACATATATCCAATTTTTATTTTAGGTTGAGGTTTTGGGTTGTTGAAAGTAAGTAGGTATGTGATAGTGTTGATTGTTTGGTTTGATTTTCTGAGTTATTCTTTTGGTATCTTTTACATTTATCTTTTAGTTCATTTTTTATTAATGTAATCAAGCATAGGAGTAAATCTTTGTTCTGTACCACACCTATACAGGTGTTTAGTCTCTCATTTATGCAAATATTATGAAACTTTTTTAGTTTTAGTAATATCTCAGCTTGTTTTTTTGTTGCCACCTCTATGAGGATGGTTTCATTTTTAAGGTTTTTAACCAAAATGAGAGTAATTATAAAAGAAATAGTTTTCTCTATAAAAGAAGGTGATAGTTTCTAAGAGGAAATTCTTTCAATTATATAATAAACATATGAAGTTCTAATAATAAACTACTAGATGGTTTATAAATCTCTTAGGCTTCCATTGTATCAACAGTCTTTTATCATAAAGATGCTTCTATTTAGGAAGAAGTGAAAAAGTTCTATTTCTGTAGATGATGATTTAGACCAGTTTGTTTGTAAAACATTAAAATAACTGAAAAATGGTGAAATGCCCAAGAAAAGTTTCTTTATCTCATTAATATTTATTAGATTTTTTTGATAATTTTCTCAATGTAATTTTTCTTTCTACAACAGGAAAAAATTCAGTATCAATATAAAAAAATAATTAAAAAAATTCTGCTATACGAGATAGATAATTCTCACAAGTATTTAGCAAATTCAGTTTAATCTCTTTTGGTTTTGTTTTATGGCATACCAAACTTTGTGGGTTATTCAGTGCCTCACTCATTCTTTAGAAGAACAGCAGTGGTACTATTTAAACCTATAACCAGTAGGATAAAGAGTTCATACCTTTCCCAAGGATACTAGTCTGAAAATGAATGTAATAGTGTGACTGAAATTTAAATTCACTTATTACAGATATCACAGTCAAGCTTTACAGTTTAGAGACTCTCTCCATTTAATCTGCTAGACAGACATAAATGACAATCAAACTTACTACTCATAACCAGGTGTTCTCTCATATTCTAAGATGTCTACCCAAAAGAAAAATTCCTATCTTATTCTCAATTCTGTCATTTTATTTGTCTAAGACATTAACTATTGATTATTGGTGATATTATTCAATTCCCAATCATAAAAAAACAATAATGAAAATATGCACCATCACAGCAAACAAATTTCATTCCGCGTGATAAATGTTATTTGCCAAAAGTGTTTCACAGAATCTAAACTTCTTTTTACAGTGACAAATTCAAGATGTGTGTTTAATGTAATCTATATTCTTTGAAATACAAATGATGCTTTTTTCAAACATCCTGTATATCCAATGTCTTTGTAACCCTGATTGGCTAGGTTTTATGGCATATCAACTCTTGCAGGTTGTTTAATACCAAACTCTGTTATATATATATATATATATATATATATATATATGTATATATATATATATATATAGTAAAATAAAGTTGGCGATTGTAGTCAAGAGTGACCCAAAGGCTCCCTTTTTGATAGCTAGTACACCAAGGTGTAGGGGAGGGCGCTACTCCTTCCCCTGGATTGTTCCACTCTACCCTTGATCCTTACCTTATAATGCTGAGTGTTAAGCAAGGTAGCATCAGGTACCATTTTTTGAGTCTTTGGTATGACTCAACCAGGGATTAAACCCAGGTCTCCTGGGCCATTGATGAACACTCTAACCATTATATATATATATATATATATACTTTAAGAAAAAACAACGAAACCGGTCACATAGGATTATAAATTTATTTCAATCCTGTAACGCATTTTTGGAAAAAAAACTAGAATAGACACATAAGAGTGGGAGGGGATAGTAGGAGGAGATAGAAGAGGGGTGAAGAGTTACCTCTTCATTAAGCCCACTTCTGTTTTAAATTTAAATTTCGGTTAGCAATGTAGTAAAATTGTTTTTTTTTAAAATACTTTTCTTTAATTAATAATTTTTTAATTATATTTAGACCTAAATTACAGATTTTTTATTGAATTAGATTTAAACTTTAAATAATAACTTCACGTAAAGATACAGTAATAGATATATTAAAACTAAAAAGAAAAACAAATATTTTATTTATTTACTATATTTTAACATTCAAAAAATATTTTTGAAATGTTGAAATATAGTAAATAAATTAAATATTTGTTTTTGTTTTTATATATATATATATATATATATATATATATAAAATCATTTCTAAATGAGCCAGAGGTCATTTGTTTGCATACAGTTAAATAGTTTCAAGTATTGCTATGTAACACTAATAATCTTATTTGCACACAGTTAAATGGTTCTCAGTATTGCTATATAATGCTAATAATTCAACGTAACATTAGTCATTTGTTTGCAAACAAATCATTTTAGGCATAGAAAATGATTAAATATTTCTATTTGACCCCTATGTGAAACCGTAACAGGTACTATCACTCCAGATCTGCAGGAACCTAAGAAAGGGTACTCCACACTCCCTATAACACCAGAGCTGGAGCCTCACCATCAGATGCAGCTTTATGTCATACCCAGAACACTTGTAACTTTGAAAGAAGAAGTTATAGACAACCCAATCTACAAAATGAGATTGTATTTAGCAAATGCAGACATGTTGGATATTAGTTCACCTGAGGATTGACAGCATGAAATTCAGTCATGAGTTTTTATCCTGCTTTTTTATCCTGTTTTTTTATCTTATTTTGTACTTGAAATTTATAGAAAGTATATATATATATATATATATATATATATATATATATATATAGTGTGTGTGTGTATCCTGAAGATGTAAATAACATCTAATATATAATTATTAAAGTTTGTGTGTATTTCTTATCTTATTTTGTACTTGAAATTTATAGACAGTATTATATATATATATATATATATATATATATATATATATATATATATATATAGTATGTGGGTGTGTGTGTCCTGAAGATGTAAATGACATCTAATATATAATTATTAAAGTTTGTGTGTATTTCTTTCCATGTATATGTCTATCTTCTCTCCCCAAATGGCTGCATCAATTCACTAGCAAATAAGTTATATGAACAGTGTATGTGCCCCACACTTTCTCTCTCTCTCTACATATATATATATATATATTTATGCACACATATGCATAAGACTTATCCATAGGAACAGAGAGATCAAGCTAAAAAATTACAAAATCAACTGAGAACTCTAACTAGCTAGATATTTAGATGCAAGAAAAACATAACTAGGGACCCCCCCCAAAAAAAAAAAACTAAACATACATCTGCCTACAATAAGCCAATCATGACACTTTGATGAAGGAAAAGTAATTTTCTTTCTTATATTTTCTTTTGATTTCATTCGCATGGAGGAAGGAAATTAGCTTTTCTTGCTTCTTTTAAGTGACAATCATTATCAGTACTGTTCTTAGATGAAAATCAGGTTATACAAGAGAAGCTGATGAAGCAAAAAGAAGAAAAATGATCTAGTCATCATTTTTGACCTCTTGTCATTGTGTTTTTTGTTTCTGTTCAACTAAGAATGACATAATTTTGTAGAATCTTGTTAGTGAAAGAATGTACTGTTAGGCATTTTTGGCTTAAATAAAACTGATCCATACTACTCAAGCAATGTTTATGCATTTCTATGTATATCTCCAAAGATAAAAAAAACAAACCCTAATAATTGGAAAGTCCCATAAAACTTGGTTATTAACTTGACTTCAGACTTCAACATAGGCTGTACAAGGTTGTCCTGATAGGTCATCAAATGGCAAAATATGCCATCTTTGGTTAAATAGAATAAGAGCTTAATATGAATATTTTAATTTTTAATATTTTGACATGAAGCTCTAAAATGTTTGACCTAATGAAAAAAACAATATGGATCTGATCTTGGTTTTTATTTTTTGCATGACCAACTGTATGTTTGAAGTTCCCAAGTAAAAAATAAAAAAGGGTGCAACATATTTTCCAAAAGATGAAAAGGAAAAGGATGAAATGAAAAAGGACACAGTATATTTTCCAAAAGATGAAAAGGAAAAGGATGAAATGCAAAAGGACACAGTATATTTTCCAAAAGATGAAAAGGAAAAGGATGAAATGAAAAAGGACACAGTATATTTTCTGAAAGATGAAAGAAAGAACAAAAATAAATATGTTAGAAAACTCTCTGCGAAATTAATAAAAAAATTTTTGTTTAAAACTATTTTTGCCATCTGCTTATATCTTTTCCATATTTCTGTATCAATAGAATCTTGCTTGAAAATATATAATGAATTTTTCAAAATAATCTATCTCTTCTTTAATGCTCGGTTCCTCTGCTAATCTTTCCCGAAGTTCAAATTATTTTTAGAAAGTAGAAATTAAAAAAAAATAATATAATAGACCCTTTCTTAAAGCAGAATATTTTACTAATTTCATATAATGATTTAGTATGATACATATTTACCCTACTTCTCCGTTTCTCTTGTTTATTTATATATATATATATATATATATATATATATATATATATATATAGAGAGAGAGAGAGAGAGAGAGATTCATATACCTAAAGGAAAGAAAGTGACATAGACATAAGTAATTGATATAAATGAACAAATCCTTACCCTACTATATGCAAGCAAAATTTGAACATTTAATATCCATCAAGAGAAGAGGTTCTATTTAATTCACATGTGCTTCATCTTTATTACCTTCTCTTGATCTAAAGGGAGGATAAAGTATGAAACAGATAATGGCTACGGGGAGCCAACATAACACCCATGGCCATACTTGTAAAACTATGGTTTCACTAATTTCTTTGATGATTTGGTCACTTGCACTGAATGAAAGATACTTTGTTCTCAGAAGAACTTCAAAGAGAAAATTGGAACTGATGCTTGCAGCTGAGATACAAACATGACTGTATACATCAGAATAAACTTGTGGGAAGATTTAACAGATGACCAAGATACCTGAAAGGAAAAGATTTACAAGGAACAGACCATGCATTAAAGGAAGAAGGTCAAATGTTGCCAAAATTAACAAAAATTGAATACTAGAAATTTCAAAAGGGCTGTTTGATGAGTTTGTATTATTGTAAAACAAGTCTAGTTACCAGACTTTCTTCTACAGGTGTTAAGGCAAAACTTGCTTATTTCATAAAGGCCTCATCAGCCATTAATGCATCTGTAACAAATATGAAACACCCTCTGAAATCTTTTTTTTTTTAAAGCCAAGCAAAAGAAAAATATGTAGATTCATATAGTATTCCACATATTAATCCCTCAGTTAAATACACTTGGCATATCACTCTGCAATATTTTTTAACCCTTAAAAAAAGAAAAAGAAAAAAAAAAGAAATATTATTAAAAAGTTCATTCCCTTCTTGGTTGGACAGAGAACTTGTCAATATTGTCTCATATATAGATATGAAATAAATCATCATAAAACCATCTTTTCTTAAATCCAAAAAATCTAAAAACACAATCATCAGATGAAACATGTGAGTAGAATTGATGAAGAAGAACTAATAAACACTCAATATTCCTCACACAATGCCAGAAATGGCTGCATAGTAAAGAAACAGAAATCAAGAAAGGAAATTGGTACAGATTTAAAAAAAAGAAAAAAAAAAACAGAAAAAAATGACACCTTCCACTATTAAAAAGTATATTAATAAATTGGTTCTATAATGTATGGTAAGACCTTTTAATTGAACTAAATAACATAGAACCATATATATGACATGTTAAGAAATGTTTTCTTGGAAAAAGACACCCTAGTTTTTTTTCTTTTTCCTAAAGTAGTTTGCATAATCATTCTTTTGCTTTGGTGCCATTATTAATATAATATTCTCTGTGATTAATTCTAAATTAACACTGCAATATTGGACTTATCAGTATTTTACTATACACTGTAAGCCCATTTAATGACAAGGGGGAACAAGTCCTCCAATAATTAAGCAATAAGTGAAATGAAGGTTAGAAATTCAGTAGACAGTCTGGTCCTTCTTTGTAATTTATTTCACAACACTTTATTAAACAAACTCATCAAATAATCTTATTTGATATTAATAAATAAGTTTATATATAAAAGTTTTAATTCTCTTTTGTTGTTATCCTAGAAATTTATGACACAATATAAATGATTTAGTTATGAGGAAAACAATATCTAATTATATAAATAAAACAGAACACAGATCAATCATAGATGCCACTGAAATATTGAGAGAAAATAAATATTTTGCCAAGAGTAAAAGCTTATATATATATATATATATATTTAGAAACCAAAAATTACTTTAATATTTTTTCTACATTTTATGAATACCAGATACAGGAAGTCAGTGATTTATATTTATTTGTGTATCAACAGAAACAATAAAATCCAATTATTATCTGAATTGAAGATGAAACTAAAAATTTATGATTGATGTTCATGAAAACATGTAAAAGTTTTGATCTGCTCATGGGAATACATCATAAAATAATCCATGATAATCCAGCATCAAAGTTAACCTGAAAATAATAAATTTGCTTTATTTTCTCATAAAACAAAAATGTTTCTGAAAAATGATTTTATTTGATCAGTTGAACAATCAGTGACATATACATTAGTCAGACATTTTGAAGATTTTAACAGATTAGGTTCAATTCACAAAATGTGCTATCTTGAAACAACTTTAATATTTGGCAGAAGTTAATACATAGTTATTCTGTCTGTGTAATAAACAGTATGACTTTTTCCATTTTTTTCTCACTCTTCAGCAATCTCATTAGGCAGTGGTTAGTATCTGTCTATTTCTTATTCACTATCAACTTGCTTAGTAAAGAAAAAAAATTGCTTAGAAAAAATTAAAACAGGCACTGACCTTGTCTCCTTCAGTCGTGGAGCTCTCTTTGAGCGGCTAATTCTCAGTCGTAGTGACTGACTTGGTAGACACATCCTGCTGGCTCCTGTAAATACAGAATATATCATCAGCATCATAACCATCATTATCAAGTCATATAATTTACATGTAATCATCAACAAAGAACATTTTTATTAAAACAACACAAGAATTCTTATAAAACCATCAAGCACATTAACAGTTTCTTTAATGCTTTTGATAGTAACACAGTTACAAATATTTTATTAAGTGTGAATCACAGTACATGACCATAAGTGTGGAACGCCCAGTGAGAAACAAATTCACTACAGTAACAATGTTATACAAAAATAGTTTGCTAACCAATACTCTATGATATCTTACAATTTCTCTTGATCACCACAATCCAATCTCTGGCCAATCTCAAAGTTATAGGAATTAGAATTTATTAAGATGAATATATGAAGGTTATTTAATAAATGTGAATATTGCCTAAGGAGATTTATAAATCAACTAAAGACATTTTGGCCTGAAATTTTATTTAGTAAAACTGAGTGCTTTAAAAAAAAAATCTTAAGCAATGTATTGTCAATAAGTGTTTTCTTTACCTTTCTACATTATTTTATTGTCAGTTTATTATTTCACATATTTTGTTGGTAATACATTTACTGTATTATCTTTTTTTTTTTCACTTAACTCACTTGATGTCAAGTCACTTCTTATTTAGATTTATATTATATTAAAAATAACTGAAAAGCAATAAAACATTGAAATACTGTTAAAAAAAACTTGTTAAAAACCAGTGACCCAAGGGTACAAAATCTTTAAAAACTACTTAGGTAAAATTGTAAAATGAAGCAAAATCTCCAGATGTTTTTTTAAATTTTGGAATTTACTTAGAAGGTAAGTGTATGATGAGTGTTTAAAACTGGAGAAAAAAAAAACCTAACAGAAAAGGAAATATTAATACCATTAAAATAAAGATATTATTTCATGAAGCAGTAATATTTTCATTTCTTTTTCTATTCTAATGTTGATATGATTTTCTTGACCCATTTTGATTGTAAAAGTGATTGAGCTATAAGTTTGTAAACATTTAAAAGTTTTAGAAGACTTTGTTTGCATCTAACATGTAAAAAATCCAACTGCCGAAATTGGAATTTCATATTGAAAAAAAAAACCTTTCTCAAACAAGCTTATAGAAATCAAATCATCATTAGGTTAGGTATAAAAACAGACCTTATATCCTTATAATTAAATTGAAAATTGCTTTATTCTCCAAATATTGAACAGTATTGCACAAACAAAAATCTTTCTATTATATTAGGTTGGGCTGAACAATTCAAATGATGATGTCAAAGATATTTTTGACTTATAGGAACCAAGCACTGCAACACCAATGGAAGAAGTGTGTGGACCATAAGGGGGACTATATTGAAAAATAAACTTCATTTGGTCACATACCATATCAATATTTTGGTCAGCTTATGAACTTTTCAGTCAACCCTTGTTTGTGCTGTTTTTGCTGTGTACCATATATACAAAAATTGGATTAATTTAATATGGATCATAAATCTGTTGAGTACATGGTAGTCTTTGGACTCATTAACGGTGCAAAAAGCATTTATTATGTCACAGTTGCAAAGGGAACTGAAAGA
This sequence comes from Sepioteuthis lessoniana, assembly GCA_963585895.1. Classification (NCBI taxonomy): domain Eukaryota; kingdom Metazoa; phylum Mollusca; class Cephalopoda; order Myopsida; family Loliginidae; genus Sepioteuthis; species Sepioteuthis lessoniana. The sequence continues at coordinate 6,002,527 of OY757906.1, read as the reverse complement.
GTACATCATGCGATGGCTCTTTGTATCATAAAAAATATCGTACATTTTTAGGATAAAAAACAGATTTGTGGTCCTGAGTATTTTGAAAAAAAAAATAGTGAAACATTGTTGATAAATTAAATCTTTCTTGTGTCCTCTAATATTCTTTTCTGGTTTTATATTACAATCATACCTGTATAAGTAATGAACTTTCATTATATATATATATTTGTTTAAAAAACAAGAAATTTAGAAATAGTATTCTATATATATATATATATATATATTGCACTCAGCCATCTGTTAGTTTATAAAGCCAAGAGACACTAATAAATTCACAGTCAGATTGAGGGTTTTTAAGTAAGTCTTCATCTGAAATTTCCTCTGTATATTGTTCACTCGATGAGATAAATATCCACTCTTGAATTAAGAGTATTTTGATTATTATATAATGATTATTTCATTGTTGCTAGGGAGATTTATATTATACTAGTGATAATCCCTTCCTTATTCTATAAACATTTTACTTTCAGTTAAAACGAAGCTATGATATCATTTTGATTTTATTTTTGATTAGGGGAAACATTTTCGACCATCATTAATTTTTGACAAGTATTTTTTTAATCATAACTCATTTGCATTTTTATACCCATCAAAAATTGATAGTTGACAATGCTTCATCCAATAAACACTAAAAATCAGTATTATTATTGATAATAAAAGCAATGACAAATATAAAGCTGAGCACCTGATTTATTGATTTCAATGGCATGTCAACTTGCTTAGGGTTATTTTATGCCTAGAGGTTAGGGAAATCATGTTTATATTTACATTTTTGTGTAGGTGTTTCTTAATAGTTTTTTTTTCATAACTCCATTGAATAGACAATTTTTAAATAGATTTATTTGACCCACAGATAGAACACTGAAAGAGTGGACCTAAAAGAAATACCAATGAAAGAGTATTCCACACTCCCTACATCTCCAGAACCTCGCCATCAAATGCAATTTCATGTGATACCCAGGATATCCCCTTTTTGGGAGGGTTTTAACCCTCTTCAGGAGTTACTGTCAGTATATTCTAATCCTTACCAACAGAGCAGGCTGAGAAATCAAGGGAGATTAAACTTTAAGGGACATATTTGCTACCAAATGTAAAAGTTCTGTTATTTCAACTAGTAGAACAGTTGTCTTAAATCAGAGAAGTAAATCTTGCCTAAAATTTAATTTGCAATTTTTCATCTGCACAATTTACTTACGGGTATAGACTGATAGTCTGAGCAGTTTTGATAAAAATAAAATAAAAGAAATACTAGTAAAAAAGAGTTAATAATAGTTTTAAATCTTTGGTCTTGTTTCAATTTATATGAAAATAAAATAGTTTTAAGAAGAATTCTTTTGTTGATTTTCCTCATAAAAAAAACTATGCTAATGTGACAATTGAGATGCTAAAATGTTTTACTTTGTGTCCTTAATACAACAAGAAAGATTTCAATTTATGGTTATTGCTGTATTATATTGGGGCACTACATGAAGATATTGCATGACTGATATATATGTTCATTATGACAAAAGTCAGAATAAAAACAAAAGAGTGCATTATTATATTACCCAATTGACAAATATAGAGAGACAAAGTAAATTATAAAAGTTGAGACAACAGAATAATAGATGGAAAAGGGCCAACCTACAAAATCACGTACATAGAGGCAACAAATCAAAGGGAAATCAAAATATCACTGATTTGAGATGAGAGTTCTCTACTTGTGTTTCATAAAATTGTATGGACTGTTTATATGCTGAAGAAATAACCAAATCATATATAAATATCACTTATAAGTCTCAAATTAGTTTATTCTTACATCTCTTTTCTTTTTGGGTTGAGTTATATATCACTTGATTTCCTGAAGATATTGAAGGGGTGGATTAGATAATTGTCTAGTAGATTTTACCTTGAAATTAATGATTTTCACTTGGAACTAATTTAAATAAAGCAAATAAACCGAAAAAAACTATGATCATTATAACACCCCAAAATCTGTTACATAAACCCACAACTCAACATTTGTAGACAACAATTAATATCAGCTATCTGGTCAAGAGGCAGAAATTATTGTTTCAACAATTAAAAAAAAATTCCTTACTGGAATTAAAATACTTTACTCACATTGTTTATTTAATATGATTTTTGTGGCTGATGTTTTGAGATATTCAGTATTTGGATATTGGTGAGTTTTAATCATGTCTCTTCACACACATATACAGATATTTTTTCTTTCCTTTTTGTTAATATTTTATTGACTGCACTAAAACCACATTCAACCAAATTTGAAATCGGAAAGAAGAGCAGTACTTTAAACATTTCAGATTATGTTTCGATTAAACCATATTCAGTATCTGGATATTGGAGAGTTTTAACCGAATGTCTCTTCACACACACATAACGGATAGTTTTTTCTCTCATTTTTGTTGATATTTGATTGACTGCACTAAAACCACATTCAACCAAATATGAAATCGGGAAGAAGAACAGTACTTTAACCCTTTCAGATTACGTTTTGATTGAACCATATTCAGTATCTGGATATTGGAGAGTTTTAACCGAATGTCTCTTCTCACACACACACACACACACACACACACATAAGGAATAGTTTTTTCTTTCATTTTTGTTGATATTTTATTGATTGCACTAAAACCACATTCAACCGAATATGAAATCGGGAAGAAGAACAGTACTTTATCCCTTTCAGATTACGTTTCGATTGAACCATATTCAGTATCTGGATATTGGAGAGTTTTAACCGAATGTCTCTTCACACACACACACACATAAGGAATAGTTTTTTCTTTCATTTTTGTTGATATTTTATTGATTGCACTAAAACAACATTCAACCGAATATGAAATCGGGAAGAAGAACAGTACTTTATCCCTTTCAGATTACGTTTCGATTGAACCATATTCAGTATCTGGATATTGGAGAGTTTTAACTTTATGTCTCTTCACACACACATAACGCATAGTTTTTTTCTTTCATTTTTGTTGATATTTGATTGACTGCACTAAAACCACATTCAACCAAATATGAAATCGGGAAGAAGAACAGTACTTTAACCCTTTCAGATTACGTTTTGATTGAACCATATTCAGTATCTGGATATTGGAGAGTTTTAACCGAATGTCTCTTCTCACACACACACACACACACATAAGGAATAGTTTTTTCTTTCATTTTTGTTGATATTTTATTGATTGCACTAAAACCACATTCAACCGAATATGAAATCGGGAAGAAGAACAGTACTTTATCCCTTTCAGATTACGTTTCGATTGAACCATATTCAGTATCTGGATATTGGAGAGTTTTAACTTTATGTCTCTTCACACACACATAACGCATAGTTTTTTTCTTTCATTTTTGTTGATATTTGATTGACTGCACTAAAACCACATTCAACCAAATATGAAATCGGGAAGAAGAACAGTACTTTAACCCTTTCAGATTACGTTTTGATTGAACCATATTCAGTATCTGGATATTGGAGAGTTTTAACCGAATGTCTCTTCTCACACACACACACACACATAAGGAATAGTTTTTTCTTTCATTTTTGTTGATATTTTATTGATTGCACTAAAACCACATTCAACCGAATATGAAATCGGGAAGAAGAACAGTACTTTATCCCTTTCAGATTACGTTTCGATTGAACCATATTCAGTATCTGGATATTGGAGAGTTTTAACTTTATGTCTCTTCACACACACATAACGCATAGTTTTTTTCTTTCATTTTTGTTGATATTTGATTGACTGCACTAAAACCACATTCAACCAAATATGAAATCGAGAAGAAGAGTAGTATTTTAACCCTTTCAGATTATGTTTAGACTGAACTATTTGGTTATATTTGACAGCTACAATTCTGTCATCCCAGCTCTTGCAAATTTATATTGACATTCATCACATTGCATTCCGGTTGAATAAGTTCCTCTTGGATGTTTTTCCTGACAAATCTATCTTGATGACTGGACTTTAAAAGAAAAAGCTAAAAATCAGTTATTCCCTGTTTACAACGAAAATACTAAGAATGAGTTTTAAGAATTTGAAGTTCTATTATCTCTGTTAAATCATCCAAACAGTAAAAGTACATCTCTTGCAAAAATCTCATTTTCATTCTTTTAAAATACATTTATATTTAAACAAAAATAAAACATCAGTGAGTCCTTTTGAAAAAAACAAACAAATAACTAAGCAAAAAAAGCACATGTATTTTTTTCCATGGCAAATTTACTCACTCTTCCCACTTAGCTTTTCAATAAACTACTCATCAGAAAGAAACTAATAATTGTTGCTAATTGGCTTACAAATCTGGATAGGTAGTTTCAATTTTATTTATTCATTTTTGTGTTATGTAAACCCATCTGGGGTTATCTACTTCAAAGATAGGGAAATGCATACATTCTATGTTTATATTCACAGTTTGTTTGTTTGGGGTTTATGGCATATCAACCTTTGTTGGTTATTTAAAGCATAATCCATTTTTATACAAATAAACAGTTCTATTTCAAAGAATTCGGTTTAGCATAAGTAAACAGTTTAATTGTCAAAAACATTTCTATTTCAAACTATTCAATTTAGTCAAACAGTTCTATTTCAGACAATTTAATTTAGTATAAGAATAGTTTTTTCTTTATACAAAGTTAAATGTCAAAACGGTTTTATTTCAAACAATTCAGTTTAGCATAAGTATGCAATTTAGTTCTATTTGACCTATAGACAGGACCCTATCAGTTGCTACCACTCCAGGCCAGAGTGGACTAGGGAGTGATGGCAGTGAAAGAGTAGTTCACATCCCCCAAAGCTCCAGCATTACTGGAACTTTAGCATCAGATTGTTTAGTGTCATAACCAGGATACTCATTGGAGGGGTCTTACCCCTCTGCAAAGAAGCAGTCGGTGTATTCTACAGCCCAAGTTGATAGGGCAATCACATTTTGTATAGTTTAAGAGTTGTTTTTTTTCACTCAGTCATATGATATCAAGTATTCTTATCAACAACAATTTGGAAACAGATCTATTTAATTAGGGTTCTAACAGGTACTGCCACCCCAGTTCAGAGTGAACCAGGGAGTAATGGCAATGAAGAGATACTCCACATTCACCAGAGCTTGAGAACTGAAGCCCCACCACCAGATGCAGCTTAGTGTCATATCCGGGACACTTTTTTGGTGATAGGGGATCTTACCCCTCTTCAAGAGATACAGTCAGTACATTTTAAGCTATGCCAACAAGACAGAATTTTTTTTTCGAAAGCCATCAAATATCCATGTGCAAAATAAGTCTAATATTCTGTCCTTTATTAGCAATGGAAAATTCTGTCAACTTTGGTAATATCAAAGCAGTGAATAAAATTAATTATCACAACAATGATTTGGAAAGAAATGGATTTATAAATTATAACAGCTGTCCATGATGATATTGATACTTCTGCTTAAAAAAAAGTGAAACAGCCTAATTAACATTTCATAGTTATCTCTGCTTTTAAATTATCAAAATTCTGGATATAGCATTGTTCACGCCCTACAAAATTATCATTCAGTTGTAAATTGAACTTATTTACAAAGAGCATTTTAAAAAGATTACACTAATAAAAATCTTACAATGATGTTGATATATAGCATACATTTCAAAAGTAGGCAATAAATCCCTTATATTTTTTCCATCATGGATAGAGCACTATCAGTTGTGCAGAATGAAAAAAACTTCAAAAAGTTTTTTTTTTCATTGAACCCAGATCTCAAAGCCTCATGAATGGATAATCTTGTTGTACTGATTTCAAATCTAACATTGTTTTTAACAGTTTTTAGTTCTTATCTATGAAATGGATGTATACCATGAAATTAGCTTTATTATCACTTACATCAATTAATTTGAAATGAAAATGTTCTGCTTTATTTTTGCAACTAGTTGGGCTTCTGCATTCGGTAATATTTCATCAATTCTCCTTCAAAATCATATCATTGCACAATGGTAATGCTTGCATAGAGATACAATAAATAAATATCTCTCTTAGAGAATTAATAGGTCCATTAGGAGTCTTGTGAAGTGTCATAAGTCTCAGAAATCTATTCTTAACCCCTTTTTACCTCTGGCAGGATCAGAGACACCATTTCTACTATTAAAAGAACAGAGAGACAATAAAGACACACGGCTATATTATCTCCACTCATCAAGGCTTTGTCCAATTTGTACTCTTTCCACTCACTAATTGTTCATAAAACATTATGTCTATAGTTTTATCTCTTGGGACATATATGTATTCTTTCATTTAATAGTGACTATATACATAACAGTGGCATTAAATGTTAAATTGAGTTTGTCTTGCCTTCCATTTTGATCAATATTAGTATATTACAAATATATAAATGCTAATATTGGTCCTTAGAGAGTGGGAACTCAACTAAATATCTTCCCTTCTACCAAATATTCCAATACTTATGAAACACTTGTTAAAAAAATATGAAAACTGTTGCATTTATCAAGTCTACACACACTTCTAATTTTTGTAATGATTGGTACAATTTCATAAGATTCAAATATTCAATTTGCACTTACTTTCTCTAAATAAAGAAAGAATATTTTCTTATATAAGCTTTTACATAAAGAGTCAAAAGTTTTGCAATATTTTGGTAACATGAGGCAAAATTCAGTAACTCTGGATGCTTCTGCTCAGGTAATGAACCACATGAGACTGTGATATGCCCAAGCTAGAGGGTTACTCACAATATTTGTCTCTGTGGCTTGGAGTATGCCATCAGAATCCAGTTTTAGGTCTACCAGACTTTACCTGATTATCAAGAGTGTTAAGGCATGCAAGTTACCTCCCCTGATACTCTCGAGAAAAGGAAGTGTTTTTCTAGGACCGGAAGTAAACAGACGGCCATACTTATTGATGGGAGTGTGTGATAAGGGCTTGTGGTTAAAAAGGCGTCTCCGTATACAGAGTGTAGTAGTCTGAATTCTTTATATTTAACATTGCAACCCGAGCGGCAAAATTTCTTGAACCATCAGGTTATTGTACTGTGATCAACTACACCTTTCATGCAACAAATGTTTTTGGTCACTTTGGCAGCATCATAGCCCAATTTGAACTCATAATGAATAAGTTCCTGCATGTTCATCTGTGTGGCTTTTAAATCACACATGAAATGAAGCAATTTACATGTCAGTACACAACTACCAACTACAGTGGGTACTTACCACTGCTTGAACTACCTTGGTCACATGATATATTGGCCACAAACTATCACCTTGTAAAATACACAGTTATTTTGTCCATTTAATCAAGGTTGTTTTTATTTAATGTATCTTGATGACTTTGTAAGTTGAAAATGAGGTGTTATATACAAGATATATAGGCTCTCATCAAATGGGCTTTCAACAAAACCATCAGACAAATATTACTCCAGATACTGTCTGCACTTCTTTTCAGCAGCCATGATTAATGATGGGAGGGATATGAAAATATAATAAACAAGTAGTGACTTTGTAATGCTTTTAGTGATTAAATATAAGTTTATAACTGCATTTATTAAAATGATATTTCATCACTAGTTATTTTTAGATTGAATTATCAGCAGTAGTTGTGGTGCTAAAAAAAATGCTAAAAACAGGCATGTGCAAGAAAAAGAGTAGGTACTTTCAGATTATATTTCTCTTAGCTGCAGGAATGAAGAAAATAGAACAAGGAATTGTCAAAAAGAAAAAGAATTATATGCAAAATGATAGAAAATAAGAAAGATTCAAGCAGGTACTATTCATGTAGCATGTCTTGAGTGAGACTAGCCTGGCAGAACCCATCCCTCTCTAGGTCTACAACTGGTTTGAATTCCTTCTCCTAGACAGGTTGCTATATCAATGTTAAAGAGCTCAGTCTGCCCCACTATTTACCTAAAGGGGAAAGTGGAACAGTTGGATTCATACCTTTCCCAAGAGTATGAGAACTATGTGAAATACAAACAGCCTCATTCAGGATGTGAACTCAAGTTAGCTAAGTCCACTTCTCACCATGATAACCATTATACAACAAGCACCTCAAAGAAACAAGGAAGATTAATAATTGTTTTATTTATATTTTGTAATTCATCAGTAAGGAGTAGCTTCACTTTGTTTTTTGAATTTATCAACATAAAAATCCAAGATCAATTTTTTTTTTAAATAAAAAGAAAAACTCATTTGTATCAGAGAATTACCAACCACAGTTCAACTTATGCTCCTCTAAGCATTATACTGCCCCCACGAAAGAGAAATGATTTAACAAATCGCCTTGTCATTATAAATATTTTCCTGCTTTCTTATACAGTTTATGACTGTTTGCTAATTGCGATTCCAAATATAACTTTATATTTTTGAATTACGTTGATTATAAATAAGAACTAAGTGACACATTTTAAATGTTTTATATGTGACATATTATTAATTAAAATTATTTCTTTTTTAAATGTTATCTTATTTTCTGGAAAGTAT
>OY757906.1:5696518-5989018 GCA_963585895.1 Sepioteuthis lessoniana | reverse complement strand
ATGTCTAGTTGGCTATTATTAATTTTTTTTCATAGGTTTGTCTGTGATTTCAGGAAAGTTTCCAAGCAAATTCTTAAAATATTCTTTTCACTTCTGAAGTTTTCTTCTTGGTTGTCTACTTTTAGTTTTTCTTTTGAGTTGCTTTTCCTTATGTTAAATTCATCTACTGCCTACCATGATAATCATGATTGTCAATCTTCTACCATGTTTCTGATTTTATTCATTTGGCCTTGGAATTATTCTAGTTTTTCTTTTTGGTATGGGTTAGTTCTTTCAGGGCATTCTTATGTTTCCAGACATTGACATTTGTTAGGATACTTTTTTTATGTTATCTTATTTTTCCCAAACTATATTGACTCTCAGAGAACTCTACATTTGGTTTTTGCTTTAGTCAGTACACACTTGACTGCTGCTTCAGTATGGTTAGTAACAAAGTTTTCATATTTGGCTGTTGGAGAAATCGATACACCACATTGGAGATTCTGACAATCCATTGAAGTTGTACATGTAAGAAATCTCAAAGCAACACTATTGTTTGTAGATTTCTTCATGGCTTTTAATGGTCTACCTTAAGAAATTTTTAATGCTATAATGATGCTTTACAAAAATTTGAAAGCAATGGTTTGCTTACCCAATGGTGACACCAACTTCTTCAACATTGTTGCTGGAGGCTTGCAAATTGATACATTAGCATCATATAAATTTATAATCAGCCTTGATTATGTACTATGAATGTCAACAGATCTAATAAAAGAAAATAGTTTCACATTAAAAAAGATAAGTAAAAGATGATACCCCACTGAAACTATGACAGATGCAGACTATGCAGATGATCTAGCACTTCTGGCAAATACACCTGCCCAAGCCGAATCCTTACTGCATAGCCTGAAACAAGCACTAGGAGGTACTGGCCTCAACATAAATCCAAATACAACAGTGTTTATATGTTTTAAACATAAATGAGATATTTCCACTTTAAGTGGAAAGCCTCTGTAATTAGTAGACAAATTCACATACCTCAAAAACAATATCTCATCTACTGGAAGTAATGTCATTTTACACCTAGTGAAGGTGCGAATAGCAATTGACAGGTTAACAATCATAAAGAATGCTACCGTGGTAATGGATAGGTTGGAATACTCCAACAAATTGGCAGACTTGATTGGCAATGGTGGCTATAGTAAAGTAAAGAAGGACCCCACACTGAAGATGGAAAGGAAGCTGTCACAAATCTTGGGTAAGAATAAAGATCTCATACCACAAACAAAATACAGACAGCTACTTCAACATTACAGTAAGCTAACACACATATATGGCCTCCCAAAAATTCATAAGAATGATATTCCATTGAGACCCATTGTCAGCAACCGAGGTTCAGCATGTCACCCATTGAGCCGCTTCCTTGGGGAGATCATCAACCCACTAACTGGTAAGTCCTCATCATATGTTAAGAACTCAGCCCACTTTGTGGAGAGAATCAGTGATGCCCCCATTCATTCAAACCAGATGGTGAGTTTGGATGTAGTGAGTCTGTTTACAAAGGTACCTACTGATGAGACACTTGCTGTAGTGCGGGATAAACTGCCTGCAGACCCCATGCTGGAAGAACGCACTTGTATCCCAATAGATAATTTAATGGAAATGTTGACCTTCTTTGTGAGGACAACCTACTTCGGGATGGGATCTGATATATACTGACAGGAAGAAGGACTGGCTATGGGTTCGCCATTGTCACCAGTGTTGGCGAGCTTATACATGGAATACTTTGAAGAAATGGCATTAGGATCTACATCACTAAAGCCATCTATGTGGCTTAGATACGTAGATGACACATTCATTCTCTGGCCTCATCAGGAAGATGTTCAGATATTACTTGATCACGTGAACTCAATCCGACCATCTATACAGTTCACCATGGAGAAAGAACAAGACAACAAATTACCCTTCCTCAATGTATTAGTAACATGCACAGAGCAAGGATTCAGGTCATCTGTGTACCGTAAGCCCACTTTCACCAGACAGTACCTCAATTTCAACTCCCATCATCCATATACGGTAAAGAAAGGAATGGTTCGTTGCTTACAACATCAAGCAAAAACCATTAGTAGTGATACTGATACATATCAAGAAGAAATGATTAGTCTGAGACACAACCTCCATCGTAACAACTACCCAGAGAGCATAACATCAGCTCCAAGAAACCTAAATAGGAGGGTGGAGGATAATACCGAAAACTCACCACAGTATATCTACCCTATGTCAAAGGATTAGCCGAAAGGATCAAAAAGATATGTAGTCCATATGACATTAGGACAGTATTCACAAGTGGTTCAACTCTCCGGAGGTATCTCTTCCGGGTCAAACTACCAACAGAATTCAACGTGACCAAGAACTGTGTTTACTCCATCCCTTGCAGTTGTGGTAAAATATACAAAGGTGAGACAGGTCGGCCACTAGAAGTAAGGCTAGAAGAACATCGGAAAGCAATAGTACGAGGGGAGATTGAAAGGTCGGGTATGGCAGACCATATATGAAAGGAAAATGGAAATCATCTCCCCTTAATGGACAAAGTTGAAATAAATGATAGGGCTGAACATTAGAGGATTAGACGCCTTAAGGAATCAGCACATATGTTGGGCTACAATGACCTGCTGAGTAGACCAAGTACAGAGTTGAATACAATATGGGAACCGATAATCAAGAAGGCTAGATAAAAAAAAAAAATTAAAAAAAAAAAAAACTGAAATCTGAATATCGGCACAGATAAAAAAAAATCATACATAATAGTAGTAATTCCAGCTAAAGTAAGAACATTAAGTTTATAATATCCAAAAATTAACTCTGAATTGTCCAGCAGGAAACATGGCGTAACGGTTATAGGCGTTGGTTCCCTGAGCTTCTAAGAAGACAATCATCTGAAGATGGCGGGTTCAATCCTCACTACAGGCGAGTAATATACAGGAATATACGTGAAGGTTCCCGAGTTCGACAAAAGAAGGCCAGAGGAAATGTGAAAATAATAATAAGGAAAAACCTTAATAATAAAAATCATGAAGAAATTTGATCTATCAGATATGATGTTTTCCACATTAAGGTAAGGATAAACTACTGGGACACTAATAAAATGCATAGCAAAAAAGCTAGACAGAAACTACACAATGAACAAATCCTGGAAGCAACACCCCACAGAACAGCAGTTGTACAGTCACTTACTTCCCATCTCACAAACCATCTGAGTAAGATAAAGAAATGATGAGGTGTACTGCTGGCAAAGTAAAGATGAATTCATAAGCCACATTCCCTTACAGACTCCTAGACATGGACACACTACTGTTGATTATCCAGCAAGGATTTACATATAAATTCTTTTCACTGCCAGGAGTGATGGATGATAGAAACGGATATCAAGCAAGAGTCGAAGAACTCTGTACTGATAGAATGATTTGATGATTATATATATATATGTGCATGCAGAATTTTCCATTATCTGCCTGTCATTGAAAATCATCTCACCAGAAGGCATAATGACTAAGGCTGCAATAGGAAACAGTCAACATAAAAAGAAAGACATCAAAAATTACTCTGTAACAGCTTCACTATGTAACAAAAAGCCTTGATCTTCAGTGAGCTGAAGAAGTTTAACATTATCAATGCCACTATGCCATCAATAAACACATCATATCTTCCAGAAGCCATCTCATATGATGGCTTATAAACCAAATAGTCATGACCAAGGAACTGAGGTAAAATTTCTGTATATTTTTACACTCTATTATACATATTCTTCATTCATCTTCTTGTAAAAATTTTAATTCATTGTTGCCTTAAGTGATTACCACAGTTTTTTAGATTGCTTTTACCAATGCCATATACCCAACACATTTATAACTCCTATAACACACACACACACACCATAAACTGATAACCAATTCATCAGAACATAAATTAGTTATTTGATTTTATAATATTTATGACTTTTTATCATTTTCTTTGTATATTTCATAATGTTTAAGTCATCATTACAGATTATTTCATAATCTCTTTATCATTTTGTTAAACTATTGTGAGACAGGCTAGGATTAGATTGGTTTTATTGTAGGTTATTTAATGCCAAATCTTGTTTATACATATATATTAAATTTATATGATTTGTAAACATTTTGTTGATAACATTTTTCAAAGGAATCTGAGTTCATTTTTTTTGCACACAGTTGAATGGTTCCAAGCATTGCAATGTATCACAAGTGATTCATTAAAACATCAGTCCTTTGTTTACACACAGTCAAATGATCAAATGGTTCTATTTCAAGCAATTCAATTTAGCAGAAGTCATTTGCTTGCACTCAGTTTAAGTGTCAAACAGTTCTATTTGACCCATAGATAGGACCCTATCTGGTGCGACCACTCTGGGTCAGAGTGGACCTGGGAGCAATGGCAATGAAGGGGTACTCCACATTCCTCAAAGCTCCAGCATTACTGAAGCCTCACCATTAGATTGTTTAGTGTCATATCCAGGACTACTGAGATGCAGTCAGTGTATTTATTCTACAGTCCCAGTGAACTGGGCTAGACACGTGGGGACCAGCATGAATTTTAGATCTACAGCACTCATCGTCATTATCCTCATCAAAGATGATGATGATAGTGTTGTTGGTGGTGGTGGTGGTAATATTTTACTGTTCCAACAGACCACAAAATAGAAATTGAATAAAATTAAAAGCTGGACAAATATCTTGACCTGAAATGACAAAATTGTGGAATGTGAAAGCAGCAGTTGTGTCCCTTGTTGTTTGAACTCTTGAAATGATCACAAGTATGTATATATTCAACCCTTATACCATGAACAAGATGTGACACAAGGTCAATTTTAAATAGAATATTACTCGTTTTAATTTATTTTTATTTTTCCTAGATTGGTTTCTATACCAAGGTTAAAAAGCCTTGTCTGTTCTACTATTCACCTATAGCCGAAGGGAAAATAATTAGATGCATATTTTTCCCCTGAGGTAAAACAAAGTCTTCTTCTAAATTTGAACTCTGGTATCATTGTGGGTATTAAACTTGATGACAGTTACATTACAAGCATTTGCTGAAATGATCCCAAATAGTTTCACAAAAACGTAAAGAGAGATAGGGAAGCAAAAAAAAAAAACAAAAACAAAACAAAACCAACAGAGCAACACCAAAGAGAGGCAATCTGTCACTGGAACTCAGTTACTTGCCAAACCGTATCCAACCGTCTTTCAAATTGTTCACCAATGACACCTTTGCTATTAATATCTATACCTCAGGGGCAAAAGAGTTCCATCTCAACCCTCACTATGCCCTTGTTTTATAGTTGGCAAAGCATGCTGGTCACATGTGGTCAATACACATAAATATTGCAGTTCTGGTGTGTACTAGTTTTCTCCTTGTATTAAGGCTTGGCACACCAGACAAAGACGAGCTCTTTTATGGTAACGATAAGTTAAGTCATTATCTGATTCAAATTCCTGACCGTCGCATCTACGACAGTAGAAAATGTGGAAAATTCAAATAAGTGTCAGTAGCATCCAGATAACAGTAATAGTGAAAGCAGACTAAATACTATGGAAGTGTGAGTGTGTGGCAGAGACTTGCTGTCAATCTCAAAAGAATATCTAACCTAAGTTTACCTTATTCATATCATTATAAATGGAAAACTGTAGACCAAACTCATTTACAAAAAATCAATAAATAAAAAAAACACATTGAAAATGTAAATAATTAAGAGGATGAGTAAGAGAAGAAAAAAAGTCAAAATATAAAATTTCTTTTTGCAACCTTGACACAATTAAAAACACTCTCTAAAACAGTAGTTTGCTAACAGTAAATTATTTGCCATTTCCAAGAAAATTTTCATTAAATAACAGAGAAAAAGGGAAAAAAACATTGAAAATTCAAGAAATAATTTGAAAAAAGAAAAAATATTTTTGCCTCAAGACTTCTTTTAAAAAATGTAGGTTTGATGCTAACTGTTTTGTCAAGAATTTTTTCTTATGCCATTTCCATTTTTTGATTTAATCAACTGCAATTCTCCCTTTGACAATAACTTATTATTCAATTAAAAACAAAAAGAACAGAAATAAATAAGATTCATCTGAAAAGATGAATTATTTATCAAAGAAAGTTTTTGGGTTGAGGACATTATAACTATCTTTCATGGTTAAACTAGAGGTATTTTGAGAGAATTTTATTTTAATATATGATTTCTATTTGAATTAAAATTCAATTAATCATAAAAGATAATTACTCTAAACTGAGAGGGATAGTCCCAAGAGATTAATGGTTTAAAGTACTGGGTTGTGTCATTGGATTAAGTGAATTGAAACTCCATTCATGCTATAGTATTCACTTTTGGACTAATAATCTTGGGAAAGGTATGAACGCCCTTATCCCCCCCCACTGCTATAGGTTAAATAGTACCATTACTGTTCTTATACAAGGATGGCTTTAGCATTAAATAACCTGTGAAAGTTGATATGCCATTAAACAAAGAAACCAATCCCAAATCTAAACTGAGCCAAATATTTTTAGTAATGTATATGGCAATACTTGGGTGAGTCAAAACTTTTGCAATATTTAGGAAACATAAGGGACAATTAAGCAGCTCTAGATACTTTTACCAAGGTCATTGAAGTGAGGAACCATACTGGACTGTGAGATGCTAAGCTCTCCAGATACTCCAAACCGGATTTGTCTTTAAAGCTTTAACTACAGTCTTAGAATCCAGTTTTAGACCTACTTGACCTTGCCAGATAATTGAGGTTTTTGCAACCCAAGCAAAATTTCTTGAACCACCTATGATAAACTGCACCTTAATCTTCAGCACAATTAATGATTATGGTTACTTCTGTGGCATTATGGCCCAGCATAAAATCATCAAGAATAAGTTCCAATAGTAGACTACATTGCATGTTCATCTGTACAACTTTCAAATCACACTTGGAGTGTGTAGAGGTATTTCTGCAACCCATCTGGATTAGCAGCAGATCAATTTGGACAGCTTATGTGTCACACACACCCACTGTTGAGACCTATTTGAATACCTCGTGCAAATGTAGCTATCAGTGCTTTGTAGTCAGACATCCCCGACTAGTGTTCTTCCATTCCTTCACATGCCCCCCTCCTTATGAGACAACAGGACATTCGGGTTGTGGTCGTGTACGAAGGGTGTTCTGACAGTTTGTGAGACACACCATGCAACCATGGGGATGATAAGTCCCTGGGTGGTCGTGATACTCTAACACTTTGGTGAGATGCTTGGTTTGATGGTGGTTGATTTTGATCTTCATCAACTTCCATTGCTGTGACGTTATCTTTATCTTCATGGCTCTCAACTTCCTCCACCTCCATTGGTACTATATCAGACGCTTCAAGTTGGTAGTGTGTAGGTTGCAGTTCTGCATGTTGGAGCCTCGATATTGTCAACGCTTTTGCTATTTCAAGAGTCTCGGAGGTGCCCTCCGGTTGTGGGTAATATGGGCTGTCGATTACTAGGTTTATCTTCTGGTGGAAGTGAGGGTTGTGCTGGGTTACTCAGTGGCTCCCATCAACACGTACGTGGTACTGCTTGTTATCGAGTGCTTCTACCACTCTGCCAGTTTTTCCCATTAGTGTGGGTAGGGATCAGGCTGGTACTGTATCTGAACTGGTTGGCTGACTTCTATTTCCTGAAGCAGGTGGCTATGCTCGTATTGTCTCTCATTCCTGAGGTGTCTTTTGGCCATCACTTTTTCCCGATACCGACTAATTTCATTCCACCGTTTGTGGATTCTGTATTTGTCTCGAAGGGCTGGAAGATGGTCTTTAATTACCCGGTTGTACAACATCATTGCAGGGGACATGTCCAGACCTTGAATGGAGGTGTTGCAGCGTGTCAATAAGGCCCTTGCGGCGAGATCATAGCATAGCCAGCCATAAACATCAATACTGTCTATCAGTATCCGCTTAGCTGTTTTGATGGCCAGCTCTGCCCGTCCATTACTTTGCGGGTAGTACACCGATGATGTGCGTTTTTTTATTCCCCAGTTATTTAGGAATGTGCCATACTCTTGGGAATCAAATGGGGGTCGTCCGTCAGATGATATTTCTTCCAGGACACCATATGTGCAGAACTATTTTTGTAGTGTGTCACATACAGTCCTGGTGTTCCCTGAATACATAAGGGCCACTTCTACCCCTCCTGTATAGCGATGTGCGTAGACCATATAATTTTTTCCCTTCATGTCAAAGAAGTCTGTTACAGTCTTCTGAAACAGGAATTTGGGATTTGATGGTGGCATCAAGGGTTCCTTCAGTTGTGATGGTGTTGCATGTTTTACATTCGGCTTTGGTCTGGTGGATCCTCGTGTTTAACCCAGGCCAAAACAGCCATTGTCTGGTGTTCGCCAGCATGCCGTTGACACCTTGATCTGCAGCGTGGAGCAATTCTAGTACATCTCCCCTTAGTTTTTTTGGTACAAGGATTTTGATTCGATGATTGGTACCCCTTCTATGCAATATAGGGCTTCTTTCATTGACCAAAAGCGGCAAATCATTTCCAGCAATTCATGCTGATACTCCGGGAACCCCTTTTGGATGTATTCAGTAAGGGATTGGCAATCATCATCTGTGGCCGCTGTGGCCACAATTCGGTCCCATATGATTGCCCTTAATTTGGGGTCATGTTCATAAGTTGAGCTAAATGACGCTTTATAGCGCTATACATGGTTCATGCAGTATCCCTTTCAATCACCCTGGTTTGCCCTGAAGTTGCAGGGTGCTTCGATGTACTGTCTGGTGCAGCATTGAGCTTGCCGGGACAGTATTTTATCTGGAACCTGTACCTTAAGGAGCATTCTTTGAGACTGAATAGTCTCGGGTTTTTTATATCCTCCATAGATTCGTCAGAAAAGATTTTAATTAGGGGCTTATTGTCCACTGTTACCAATAGTTCTGGGCATCCCAATGCGAACATTTGGCAAGCTTCCAGTCCATATACAAGTGCCAATGCCTCCCCTTCCACTGGGGCATATCTTGATTCTGCATCGCTGGTCAATCGGGAGCCAGCTAAAATTAATTTCCAGTGGTCCTCGCCACAGACTGGTCCTGCCTCGGTGGCACAATTGCAGTACTTCTGGAACAAGAAGTGCTCTATCTGAAGTCTGTCGACAAGCATGTTGGACTATTGACTTTGAATGTCTTTACTCCATTTTCTATCTCTTTTATAATTTTTAGTTTTGACTCTTTGAATATCTTGTCAAGTGTATTGTCCTAGTAAAATTTACGGTCTTTTGTATTTAGTAGTTCCCAGAAGGGGGCCATTATTTTGGCTCGAGAAAATACGCACAATACTTGGTTCATCAGCCCAAACCAAGATCTAATATATTTTGGGGTGTCGGGAAGCTCGATATTGGTTCTGTCATTCTCTTGGTTGGCTTTTTCCTGTCCTCCGTTATCTGGAATCCGGCAAATTCCACCTCCTTTTCAGTGAAGTGGAATTTCTCCGGGTTAAAGACAATACCATGCTACCACAGTAGGTGATATAGTCTATTGTGTGCCAAAAGGATGTTTCTATGGAGTCATCCCAGAGTATTGTATTGTCAATACATCTGGTTTGTCTGGGTGTATCAATAGTGATGTCATCAAATCGCTGTGTATATGCATCCCCTGATGCATGGAATCCCTGTGGGGCTCGACGATAAAGGTATCTGCCCCATGCGGTGATAAAGGTAGTTGCATTTCGTGCTGACGGAGAGAGAGGAAGACTGTGGTAGCCATTCCACGCATCTAAAACAGTCTTTCTTGTGTATGCTGGTACTAACAAAGCCTGGTTAAATGGTGATGGCATATGGTGGGTCTCTTTCAGAGTGGCAGCATTGAGCTTCTGCAGGTCCACCGTGTATCTAGGTGAGCCGTCTATTTTTTTGGTGCGACCACCATTCTCAAACACCACGTTGTGGGTGTATCTATTGATTCTGAGTCTATAATGCCCAGTGCTACATTTCAGTTGATGTCTTGCTTGAACCTTTTCTTCCAGTGGTGTGGAACTGGAATTGGGGTGTGGACCGCTGTTGGTTTGGTCTCTGGGACGAAAGTAACGTCGAGGGATTTACAAGTATTTTTATAGTCTAAAGTTGTTGATGGGGGCATGTGTAAAATGGGCTGCCCCAAAAATGCTCCAATACCCATTCTTCCAGTCAGTATCTGTTTCGCTCTGTGGGTTCAAATGGAATGTCGATGGGTTTGGGTGGGACAATAGTCCTTTGGGGGCATTCACACGAGGCCTTTCCTTCATTGCTAATGGGCACATTTTGTTGTGAAGTCAAAGTCGGAAAATCAGGAAGTAGTAGGCCTAATTTCTTCAAGGCCAATTCAGATAGATAAAACCCTGATGTGTTTTCCAACACATATATGGCCTGGCATGTTTCTTTTGATCCGGCTCTGATGTAGGCAAACATTACTCCTCTTATGTCTAGAGGGTCCTCTGTAATTCCTCGAATTTGGTGGGTAGTGGACATCAGGTACTCATCTGGGTACCCAAGGGCCTTTTGTACTTCTGGATCACAAGAGCAGGTTTGGGCTCCCGTGTCAGCTATGGCAGTAACACGGTGGGTACAAAACTGTTTGCTTGCGGGGGGGGGGGGGAGGCTGAATTCTGCATGAGCTTCTGGCATCAGGATCACTGTTACAGTTGAAAATTGTGGGGGTTACGGAAATCCCCTCTGAAATTTGTCCCCATTCCAGACAAGGTGAGGTAAGGCCTTTGGTTGTGCAGCATTAGCTTTACCCCTCTGATTTACTCTCCTGGATTGGCCATTCCTTCTTCTCAGCTGCTTCGTACATCCTCTGGTTGCAAAGATATGGGATTCTTCCTTTGCTGTACTTGCTGCCAATCTGTTGGTAGATCCCCCCCTTTTGGTTTTCAGCACACTTTTTCCATGTGTCCGAATATTCCAAAATTAAAGCATGCCATCTTGGCTGCGGGACAGTCCTTGCGATTTATTGACCTGTTGGGATGCGAATACTTTCTGCATCCTCTGTAGGGTTGGACATTTTGTGGGGTCGGTGAGGTCTCAACTTCCCGGGACTGCTACTTGCAGTCCAACCTTTGCACGTTAGCCACCGTAGTATGGTGCATGGTGCTGTTGAAGTGGGGTGTTGGATGGTCAGTCATTTCCAGACTGACTAGCCTATTGAACTTCTGTTGTAGCGTAACGAGGGTTGTAGCTTCCGCCAGTATCTTAGTTTGGTAGTCCGTGTTAGCGAGCCCTGCCATCATGTTGTTTGAGTAGTCAACACGTTGGCTACAATCTGGTTTGTTGGGGCAAGTGCCTGTGAATTCACAAAATTTTGCTAGTTGCACAGTCTAGCCAAAAAAATGTATGATTGATTCTCCCTCCTTCTGTTTCATGGAGTGGAAGTTTTGCCAATGAACCTCTTTATGGAGCCCCCTAACTGCGACAAGCTTTATATACTGCAATAATTGATCTCCTGAGGCCATGTTCAGAGCCTCAGCCCCCATTAGGTCGAAAAGTAACCTGTTCAATTCTGGGATGCCCGCCATTCTCAGTTCATTACAAATTGTGGACGGGTTGGTTAACTTGCACATCTCTTTATACTGGTTCCATGTGTCCATGAATAGGATCCAGTCACCGTTGGAGGAATCTAATTCGATTACTGGCCTTTCGGGCTTCCGTACATAGTTGTCTTTGTAATGTTGGTCATTAGTAGCTTGCCTTCTTAGTTCAATGTTTTCTTTTTGAAGTTCTACCAATTGATGTAGTAGACTGAGTACGATGGGGTTTCTGTCGTAGTTGGCGGTGTTGCAAAGTCTTCCAGGTTTTCGAATCCTATTGGTGATGCCATGTAGAGTTGGTAGTATCTGCAACCCAACTGGATTAGCAGCAGATCAATTTGGACAGCTTATACGTGTCTCACACATCCACCGTTGAGACCTATTTGCATATCTCGTGCAAATGTAGCCCACAGTGCTTTGTAGTCAGACGTTCCCGACTAGTGTTCTTCCATTCCTTCACTGATTGAAGCAATGCACAAAATGTTAGTGTACCAACTATCACAATACTACCAACCACAGCGGGTATCTTCCACAGCTTAAATTGCTTTCATCACAGGATATATGTGCTTCAAACCAGCATACACCGAAATATAGCAAAATTTTTTACTCACCCAAGTATATAATAAGGCATAGAATAGATATATCATAAAAATGTTTCTATGCACATTATGATAGACAACCAATACAGACTATAAGTGAATGAAAATGTCCCAGTAATGATTTAATATATATATATTTCCTTCTAAATTAATATAAATAATTATGAAAATAATTAATTCCTTAAGAAAAAATGTTATTTTGTCATGTGTGTTGCATCTATGTAATTTTTATGATTTACATTTTAAAAATTAGATACTTCATTTATAAAACTGATCAGAAAAGTGGTTAAAGATAGTTATCTCCTTTAACCCCTGAATAGATCAATTTTTTCCATTAAATGTTTTATTTTAGAGCATAAATTTTCTGTTATATATAATCATATGAGAAACCTTAAAATATGATTCTTTTCTTCGACTCATTTTTTTTAAAACACATCTTCTTAATGCACATAAAAGTAAAACAAGTAAGTAAAGTTGGCAACCTTAATCGAGTGTGACCTGAAGGTTCCCTTTTCAATACCTACTACACCGAGGTGTAGGGGAGGGTGCTACTCCATTCCTTGGATTGCTCCACTTTACCCTTGATCCTTACCTTATGATGCTGAGTGTTAAGCAAGGTAGCATCAAGTACCATTTTTTTTTTGAGTCTTTGGTATGACTCGACCTGGGATCAAACCCTGGTCGCCCGGACTACTGGCAAACAATCTACTCATTAGGCCAATGGCCCAGTTTCTATGCACATAAGTAAAGTTGGTGACTGTAGTTGAGGGCGACCAGAAGTCTCCATTTTCAATAGCTACTACACCAAGGTGTAGAGGAGGGCACGACTCTTTACCCTTGATTCCTCCACTTTACCCTTGATATGTACCGTATATTACTGAGTGTTAAGCAAGGAGGTATAAAATGCTATTTTTAAAGTCTTTGGTTTGACACAACCTTAGATTGGACCCAGGTCTCCCGGACCATTGGCGAACACTCTACCCACTAGACCAATGAGCTGGTTCCGGTTTTATTCCTAGAGATAGAAAACTGCCTTATCCCTTGTTTATCTTTTATATACAACAAATAGGAATATTTCTTTTGTGCTATTTATTTTTTAAGGTAGAAGCATAACCCATCCAAGAAAGTTGAACAAGACATGCAGGACGCTGTTGGTGAAGTAAGGAGAAACTTATAAGCAATGTTCTCCTATGGACTACTATACATGGACACACCAATGTTAACATCCAGCAAAAACTTACATTCATTAACTCACCACAGACACTGGATGCTGTCTAGAGGAACTAATAATAGAGATGGATGGCAAGAGAGAATCAAAAGAAGCTGGACTGTCAACACTCAATGCTTTTAAAAACTTTTCTTCAAGTGAATACCTAAGGTTGAGGTTTCTTGACTCATTGTCCATCTCTCCTGGCAGATCTTGTGTCTGCAATAGCTAATGTATGTAAGTCTTTGGTGGTCAATTGTTTTCATGTGTAGGAGCTTTACAAGAGAACATTGCCCATGAGTTTGTCCTTAATCACAGTCATAATCCTGGTTGTTCCCAGATATAAAATGATTAATTATAAAGGAGGGACATGCTGGAAAGTTCACAGCTCAACCAAAGGGCCAAAAAACATACATGCTATTCCACATATTTATTTAAAAGTTTAAAGAAACTTGAGAAATAATGTGTTAATGTTTCCCAAAAAATTTGAATAAAAAAAAGTTAATTCATTTCTTGATTGTGTTGTGAACTTTTCAGCATCCCCTGGTGTTAATCCTACACAGATTAAAAAAATCTGCTTGTGTTATCAGAATTATTATATGAAATGAATTATTGTGAAAAGGATTGATTTAGTTTTGATTTCTCAAAGCTGCATATCATTTGCCTTACTTATTCAAGGTTCAAAATTTTCATCTCCATTAAATTATAATGAAAGTATTAATTACTTAATATAATTATGCTCATTAATCTTAAAATTCTTTCTCACTTATTACAAACTATGTGTGGCCCAGTCAGCTGGGGCTGCAGAGTGCAACAACTGCAACTCTTTTGAGGAGTGGGACTCCCCCCAGCAAGTGTCCTGGATGTGACACTGAGCAGCCTGATAGTGATGCTTTGGTGTTGCTGACGCTTTGGGGAGTGTGGAGTGCTCCTTTGTTGCCATCGGTTCTGGGTCCACTCTGGCCTGGAGAGGTGGCACCTGATGGGATTCTGTCTGTGGGTTGGTTGGAACTGTTTGACATTTAAACTGTGTACTTATGCTAAACTGAATTGTTTGAAATAGGACTGTTTTTACATTTAGCTGTGCGTAAAAAAATGACTGATGATTAATTGAATTGTGGGTGATGCATAGCAGTGCTTGAAACTATTTAATTTTGTTGACATGCTGAAAAGAACTGTTTGATCATTTAACTATGTGTAAACAGATGACTAATATTTTCAAGTATTGCTATGTATTACTAACAATTCAATTAAACATCAAACTGTGTGCAAACAAATGATTAATAGTAAATAGAATTATTCATATTGGATAGAAGTAAATTAAAACATTTAATTAGTGCAAAAAAAATTAGCTCAGTCTCGTTTAAAAATGTTATCGGCAAAATTTCTTCACAAATCATATATTTAATATATATGTATGAAAAGGATTTGGCATTAAATAACCTGCAATGGTTAATATGCCATAAAACCAAATCAAATCTGTCTCACTTGTGTAGCAGATAACACTACACTATTTTTGTGAAAAAGTAGAAGCACAACCTGCAAGAAATTAAATTTATCACTCTTCCAATCCAATCAGAAAAGAGGCAAGCATTCCTGACCAATAAGTTTATTTAACAGATAACGCTATACTATTTTGTGAAAAAGTAGAATCACAACTTTTAAAAAAATTAAATTTATCTCCCTTCCAATCCAATCAGAAAAGAAGCAAGCATTCCTGACCAATAAGTTTATTTAAACTCAATTTTTAGTGTTGAACAAGTTGTAAATAATCAAGATTCACATTATAAAAAAAACAAAAAAATACAACTGACAACTAGAAGGTTAGTTTATACTGACTTACTTTTCATTTTTTTAAAAGTGACTCATACACTTTTGCAAGACAACATTTCCAATATTTTGAAATTTAAATTGGAACATAATATTCAATTCAACAATACTAGTAAGGTTTTGGCATTTTTCTGGCATATTTTAAATTCATCACACATATGATAGGACAAGTTGCAATCTGCTTAACTAATGACTTTTATCATTTGATTTCTCTACTCACACACACACACACATATATATATATACACAAACACACACAGACACAAAGATAATGCCTTTATGCTGTATAAATAAGTATTTACAACACTTTAGAGTTTTTCTATGCAAATATTATACTCGGTGACAATTACCTTGTGCCACTTAAAATTATATCATGCAGAACCTACAATTTTAAGTAATACTTAAAAGTTTCTACGGGGACTTATTTCTATACAAAATAAAACACTTCTAGCATTCAAATGATATTTTATACAAATTTCATAAAATTTAAAAAAGATAGAGTTGACTGACTTAATACGTTTTACAATTTTTTCTTTCAAAATATGTTTTTCATAAATAAATCCATTTATTCAACAAATTTATACATACAACTTCTCACAATGTAATAAACACAGAATTCATATTGACAAAATGTTGCTCACCTTTGAGTCTTTATTTTTACCACTTTCCTATCATCCTGCCATTTGTCCAGTGCTTTATAGGATATGCATGTGATACAACGAAATAACTTAATGTGCAATGCTATCTCAAAACGACT
This sequence comes from Sepioteuthis lessoniana, assembly GCA_963585895.1. NCBI lineage: Eukaryota > Metazoa > Mollusca > Cephalopoda > Myopsida > Loliginidae > Sepioteuthis > Sepioteuthis lessoniana. The sequence continues at coordinate 5,973,047 of OY757906.1, read as the reverse complement.
GCCAATATATTTAATAACAAGGGACAGAGAAAAAAAAATATCAGTATTTATATTATTGAGTGAGATTAATGTTTACAATGAATATACCATCTTTGGGTGTGCAGTGCTAACCAAACACATGACCAAAATATATCCCCTTTGATTATTTGTGACTAATATAATCCTGTTGGGTGAGTAAAATTTGTTGGCTCCTAAATATAGAGTTAAGATAGAGAAATCCTTTCTCTGATTGGATGAATCAAGCATGTATCATATCTAATAGTGTTGACACACATTTTTGATAGACACCAGCTCCAAGGCAGGACGTGCAGAATTCATCTCCAAGAGGAAGACTCAAAGATATAAAATACTGAGTAAATAGAAGATACTAGTTATCATTTTTCCTCTTCAGCAGACTGGTAAGTCACTCAAACTATATATAGGGAGGACATGTATATCATTAATTATTTTTGCTTTGTTACTTAAATAAACTTTTAGATTAAGTGATATTTTTATTCATTTCTGGTTGTTAACCTTAAAAGAACAGCTTGACAAACAATTATTCTATGCATAATACAAACAGCAAAACATTCGACATTTTAAGGTTAATAACAACTTAGATTGTTTATAAAATAAAATTCATCATTGTTATTTTATCTCAAATCATCATTTTCTATGGCTGAATAATTTTATTGGAATTATTCTTTCGTCAATATTGCAGTGCTTGGATCCCATGTCAAAAATGTCATCCAATGAACTTTTCAGCTCACCCTTGTATGTATTTATCAACCCCTTGGCACAAGTAGGATGCGACACAAGGTCAATTTGTTGAGCAGAGTTTAACAGGTTGGAATTCAGAGTTTTCCTTCTCCTTGAGCAATTACCATGGCAAGTTTAAAGAGCCCACTCTGTTCTATTATAGCTGGAGGGAGAATAGTCAGATTCATACCTTTCTTAAAGACATTAGCACTTTGTATGTCACAATCATTATCAAGGCATGCCAACAACATGAATTCCCTTGATTCTCTCTCACCATCTGTCTCTATCAGTCATTGCTCTTGGCAAGTCCTCTAGACTGCAGCCAGTGTCTGCACAGAGCTGATGTAAGTTTTTGCTGGCCAGCCAACACTGGTGTGTCCATGTGTAGGAGTCCATAGGAGAACATCACTTTTGAATGTGTTCTTACTTCTCCAGCAGTACCCAGCATATCTTGCTTGTTTTACTTGAATAGTTTGTGAGCTGGGAGGTAAATGGCCATACAACTGCTGTTTTGTAGAATGCTGCTTCCAAGATTTGTTCAAAACACCATGAATCATTCTTACAGAGTTCCCCTCTAGCTTTTTCTCAAGGCATTTCATTAGTTCAAGTGGTGCAGCCATACAGTAGTACCAATATGGTTACAGCTTGGAAGAATTTCCTTTTTATTTTATCATAAAAGTCAAATTTCCATATGGCTATTAATTTTTCTATGTACATTACTTTATCACATCAAAAATGGCACATTTGAGAGGTTTTTGTTTCCCCTAATAGTATTAAAATGCTCTAAGAGAATAAAGTTTCAATCCAATTTACAACTTAATAATGAGGGTGGGGGTCAAGTTTTGTCCTCACCCCAATTATAATTGCTTTAGGAAGATAGCTATTAATTACTAATTATATATTTCTACTTTTGTTTCATAATAATTATTACATTTGTATATATATTTCAAACACAAAATGTAACAACAATTATGGGACAGCAAAAGTCTAATATAAATTAGAATGTTTCAACATTGGGATTAATTATCACTAAAGTGTGCCTTTAAGTAAGTGATGATAAACACAGAATGTATAGAGGATAATGTTTATCATAAAGGGAATTAAATGTTTAAACATGAATAGAATACCTATCAACAGTCTTTGACATTCTATTGAAATACTATGCTATTTTCAATGTTGGTGGTACAGCTTCAACATCAGACCTTTACTTGGAGTCAATCTAAGAAAACACAACAAATTCCAAGATACAAATTATTTGTTTGTTTGTTTATTTCAAGTTTTTAAAAAGATAAAATTTGCATTTTGAATAAACAATGCTTTTAATCTAATGATTATATTGTTAGTGAAATTATTTGTTCAACTTTCAATGAACAACTTTAAATATATTTGATGATGGAATAAAGTGGAGAGAACATCAAAAGTCTTCAGGCCAAATCAGCAAAAATCCAAATATCAAGAAATATAATGTCAACTTTGGTTTAATACTTTGACATTTCCATTTTGAGCCATTGTTTTGAATCTCTGTGGGTTACCAATGGATCCTGTCATATTTTAAACATGTGACATTTGGCAGGCCGATCAACAAGACATCTGCTTTGTAAATAATCACATCTTGACGATTTATAATTCTAATGTCTGCATCAGAGCCGGATTTACCAATACGCATAGTAGGCCTAGGGTCCATGGGTATCTGGGAGTCCACTCAAACTAATTTGTCATGCAACATGCTGGATTAATATATTTGAGAGGAATAAATTCAATTTGAAGGAGTTTTAAAGGATAAAATTTCTAATATAAAGAAATTTAAAGGGTAAAATTTAATATGAAGGAAGTGACACTAAAGCCAAGTTTAGTATTTAACTGGGTAATGTTTTTAGGGCGTTTTAGTGTGCAATATTAAATGCTAAGTTCTGCAGCTTTCTAGTTTGGATACTGATTCAAAAATATAACACAGATAATAAAGTTTTTAAAAAGGAATTTTATACACAAAAAACAAGAAAGACAGTGATAGAAAAGATAAAGTGCTGCAAATTTTAGTGTAATTTGCAGCAACTTATCTGAAAGAGTATCCGGGAAACAAAGTTTTTTGAATTTTAGTATTTTTCTTTGCTTTTTAGTTTTGTTGAAATGTTTCAGTTTTCATTTAATTTCAAGTCTTCTGAAAAGTTCTTTTCAGCAGAATTCTCAGTTGAATTTTCTTTCAGTTGTTTAACTTGGTAGAATTTCAGAAGTCAACTTTCATTTAATTTTACTTTTATTTCTTGGGAAGCTTCTTGCTTGTCTGAAGAACTTATTGGCTGTTCAAGAAGTGAGTGATGAAACCCTTCTGCAGGCTATTCTTTTGTGCCTTTAAAGTTGGTCCCCAAATTCGTGCTGAAGGTCCCAATAGTAATTCTCAACAAATAGTGGGAGGTATCTTTTTGATGCCATATTGTCTGGGATTACTTCTCCCTTTTCCCCTCAGGCCAAATCAAATGCTGCACGTGGTCGGTTTGATTTTTTCTTAGAAATGAATTTTTATAATATTCAAAACCATAAGGGCTCCTGTACACTAAGTATAGGGCCTAGAGTATGGGGCCTTTGTACACTAGGTATAAGCCCACAGCAGTATTTAACTAGTGGATCACAGATATAGGCCCAATATCAAAATGGAGGCCCAAGAATAAGTCTTGCTTAGGGTCCACAAATAGGTAAAACCCACTGTGGTCTGCATGGTCATTATATTCTAAAATGCAATTGATTATACTCTCATATCTACATCTATTGTAGAGCATTGGAATGAAGAGAAAGAAATTAATGGTTCCATTCTAACAAGTCATATTCACTAACAAAAACTCATGATAAAAGAAGAAGAAAGTTTTGCCTTTAAATTCCAGATATTTTTAAACATTGGAAAAAATCCATTTTCCAGGAGATAAGAACAAATTATTGTATACATACAAGATGTGCCCAAATAAAGAAGTTGGTTAAAGTAAAATTACATCTCTAAATTTGATATTTCAATTATATCAGTACTAGTTGAAGGAAGAAATTAACAACAATAACTAATAATAAACAATATAATGTAATAAAACAATGTAATATATCTATTCTTGCTAGAGATCTTAGCAAATTTTTTCTTTCCTGATTAAATTAAGAACTTTCATCTTTTTACTTGACTCTTTACTTAATATTTTAGGCCAAATGCTATTTTACTATACACTGTAAGCCCAATATTTCAGTTTAAACAATATCTTATTATACACCATAATCATTCTGCTTACTAAATCTCTAACTGATGAGTCTTTCCAAGGTAAATATGTAACAATATGACATAAATACACAGTACTTTGTGTTTGAATTAAATGTTTGTATTATTGTTGAGAACAGAAGAAATAGCAATGGATATTATAGATAGAAAAAAGCCATTATGATAAGTGTTCCTAAGGTAGAAGAATGTTACATCTAATAAGAAAGTCCCATTGGGAAGGTAAAATATACCAGGTAAAAGCTGGAATAAATCAAGTGACTCTTCAGGCTTAAAACAAACCTTCCAACAAATTCAATAATTATACAAGTTATTTATAAATACAATAAAAGAAAATTTAGCAAGCTTATCCGAGATAAATAAAAGATGTTTACAATGATATAGATAAAGGTTGATTATTTGAGAATCAAGAATGACATTTTTATGAAATCTGACAATAGTGTTTTTGATTCTGCTTTTCGCATTACCCTCAACCACTTGGGTCCTGTGGTACCAAAAATAAAATCTTATCAGCGGTAAATACATTCCCACTATAACAGATACCACCACCAAAAGAAGAGGGGGGGAAGTAAATTTGGATTTTGGTGGAGGGGAAAAATTAAAGTGAATAACTTTTCCTTGGATAGTCTAGTTCCAATGAAATCAGTATTATCTTGTAGAGTGATGAACATTCTATCCAAAAAGACAATTATGATTAAAAAAAAAATCATCTAAATAATGATTTACCTAAAGGTGGAAGAAATCAAATCAATGCAAAAATATCTTAATTTCAATTGCAACAATTTATTACACCCCCAAACTAAACTTGATTGATATTTTCCTGTAGCCTTTGGTCTTGTTAAACAAAATCATGTTAATAGCAAATATCTTTCTTTGCACTTCACCAAATGCACCAGTTTTTAATCCCTTCCTTTGAATAACGTAAAAAATTCTTTATTTGGAGTTTTTGTAAGAAAATTTTTGCATTGATCTACTTAGCTTTCATGTCTTCACTAGCTCTGAGAGAATGGAAAGGTGAAGGCAATAAAATTTGTTGGGGAGAAAAAAGCATTTGCAGGAGGTGTTTATAGAGTTAGGAGAGTCATGAAGACATTAAGTTCCATTGAGGAATTTATGTTTTTAGTATAAGAATAAATGAGTTTAAAGTGTTAATGAAGTGAGTCTTCATGTTTCAATCAAAATATGATAGGGATGATAGGACTCTTAATGTATCTGGAAATTTTGACTTGAGTGCATTACTCCTTATGTTCATACATAGTGGGAACATTTAAATCACGTCAACTACCAGGTTAGTATGGGGAAACAGGAACATATTGCTAAACCTGATATGCCTCAACCAGTCAGTGGCCATGAATGGACTCATAGTAAAAATGATCAAATTATACCACATTGGACAAATGGAAACATCATGTGAGTTCAGCTTAATGATATTTGAGAAACTTTTGAGTGTGAATCTGACAGTGATAATGACGACATTGATGGAGATTTAAATGAAATGTCAGTTGACACTGACAGTTCTGATAAAGACTTTTAAGACTTGATTTATCCAAATAAACTTTTAATTTGATTTTCTGAGTTTTTGGTAGTTGAAATTATGACTTTTTGCATTGATCAGTTGTTTTACATTTACTCATCTGATGCCATCATCAATTATCTAATTCCTCATTCACGATAAAATCATTAATACAGCTATCATCATCCTACAAAATGATACCAAATTTATCAAAATTGGTCAATTCTAAGAGAAATTTTGAGATTCTCATCAGCAAATAAAGATTTTTATACCATTCAGGGGACATGTAGAAAACTGGTATATAATTCTATTACTTAACAAGATGCAAAGCTACAGGAAAATACCAATCAACTTTAGTTTGGTGGGTGTAAATAATTTTCTATATGATTTTGCATTTGAAAATAAGATATTTTTGCATTGATTTTTAGTCTTTAGTGAAATCAGCATTTACATGATTTTAAAAGAATTATAATTGAATTGTCTAATTCCAATAAAAGTATATATGATCATTCTATCCCAAAACACAAAGAAAAGTTATTGGCACTAAAATCTAAATTTCTTTTATTTTTTGTTTGGGAAGGGGTATTTGTTATTGTAGCAATCAGGGGTCGCTTAACAGTCAGAAAGCTTAATCCAGGACACTTTTCGTGTATGACTGTCCAGTACAAATGCCTCTAGCTTAGAAATGTCTCCTGAATTGTCTCTTCCAGCTGGATATATTGTCTCTTGCCAACCACAACACTTGAGTTCCCTCTAAACACTGCGGCTGTCTGTCTTTTTTATAGGTTTAGACCTTTGCACACGTCTCGTCGGTCTCGTGAGAATCCGAGATCGTTAGTTCTTCTGGACCAGCAAGCATTACTGATGACCAGAGATAGCAGTAAAGGGACATATAACCAAATCTTGTTTTTTCAGGAGAGGGTGGAGGTGTTAACTAAGCTTATTTGGGGTGGGGATTTTTTTCACTAAATAAAAAAAAAAGGGTGGAAACAATATTTGGTCATTTTTTTTACAATAAAACAGAAGATAGTGTGGTAAATAAAATGAATGGGTTGGGGTTATAAGAGATGAAAAGACTTAAAATAAAAAAAACGCCCACATCTCAGCAGAAAAACAAAAAAACAAGAAAATAAGACATACTGTGTGGTGGTGGGAGGCACTAATTTTGGCCATTTTTTCAACTTTGTACTTACTTTTCTTATGGGCACAGCTTCAGAGGATTTTTTAAAAATGAAATAATCCTTTTTATCCAATTATTTTTTCCTCTTTTTCTGAGGTTCTTCTTCATCATCTTCCAATGAAGAATCAGTTTCTACTGGTTGCGACATAATGTGACCACCAAACAACCACAATTGTTTTAGTAAACGACTCTTGTTGAACTTACAACATACAATTAGTGTTTCATCAATTTCCACTTCAATTCCTTCACCACTAATAGAGTAATGGTTATTAAACCATGTATCCGTCACTTCTGAGCAAAATGACCACCAGTCTACCAATGTTCTTGAAGAAATGTTTAAGCCTTCCTATATAACCACTACTCCAGCCATATCTGGGACCACAGAGTTAACAAATAACACAATTTTCCAAAGCGGAATATTGGTATGCAAAAAAGAGGCTTTAAAGTCTGAAATGGTAAAGCTGCATGTTGTTTTCTTCGACTTTGTCACCTGCCCCCATTGTAAATCCTTATGTACTTATAGAAAAGACCAGAAAACATGGTGATGTCGAAAAAGGATTAGTGTGCTAGTCATGGGTAAGATGCCATGGGAACGCAGAAATTCCCTACTTTTCTCATCATTATCAAAAAACTGGACAATACAACTGTAATAATTGAAGGAACACGATTGACAAGACATCTTGATTTAACTAAATCCCAATATTGACCCTATAGGAAATGATGCAATTTCCATATAAGAGAAACATCTGGAAAAAATGGATCAAGAATAACACCAAAAAATTCTAACAAATGCCCGTGAATGTGCAAAGAAGGAAAAAAATTTGGATAAATAAAAGGATTATGTACCCCCCAACACACACACACCAAAAAAACGACCAACAGCAGAAAAAGAAAAAAAAATAATTGGATAAAAAGGATCATTTCATCTTTTTTTAAAAAATCCTCTGAAGCTGTGCCCGTAAGGAAAGTAAGTACAAAGTTGAAAAAAAATTGGCCAAAGAGAGTGCCTTCCACCACACAGTATGTCTTATTTTCTTTTCTTTTTTTTTCTGCTGAAACATAGGCGCTTTTTTATTTTAAGTTTTCATCACTTAAAGGAAAAAATTGAGGGGGGGGGATTTTTTTAAACACTCTATCTTTTATTTTATTGCAAAAAAAAAATCCCCACCCCAAATAAGCTTAGTTAACACCTCCACCCTCTCCATCTGATTTCCATAAAAAAATCAAAAAGAAATTTGGTTACACATCCCTTTGTCATTATCTCAGGTTGTCAGTAATGTTTGCTGGTCCAGAAAGGGGGATCATTTTATGTTAAATTTATATAACAAAGTGATCCCCACCCAATTCTATAATATTGGGGTTTTCTTCAAAATTTCTTCTTTGTAGATATTTTTTCAGGTTGTTTACATTCACCAAAAAAAAGTAGAATGATTTTTAGTGTTCACTAAAATCCAATGGGTTAAAGGGTAAAAATTTAGCAAATTTTTTTTTTTTTTTTTTTTCGTATTCGTGTGGTGATGATTTTAGCTAAGGAACAAAATATCATCATCATTGCATGATGAAGAAAACAAAGTTTTGATTTGTAAATATAATAGATGAAGGAGTATGGCGGGTCAGAATTGCAGTAAATACATGTGATATTGTAATATACTATGGAGTATTATGTAATATTAGTATTTTATTCTGGAATATGATTTGTGTTAGACTGCAAAAATAATTTGTATCAGTTATGATGTATTCATTATATATTGCGTATACTTCATTGTATTCCATGATTGTATGTACATAAGGAATATAGTGAATATATTTTGTTAAGATGTTGCAATAATTGCTTGTATTAGCTATGCAGTTTTTTTGTTGTTCTTTTTATGTGTGTGAGTGTGTATGGTGATGATTTTAACTAACAAGCAAATTATCATCATTGCATAATTAGAAAAATAAATTTATGATTTGACATGTAAGTGTTGTATATTGACCTTCGACCCGGCCAAACATGCCATTCCAAAGTGATGCACCGGAAGGAAGTGACACATTCCGATGGCAGTTATGAGAAGAAATCGCGTAGCCGGGCTTGGCTGAAAAAATGGGACACGGTAAAAATCCCATGGTACACTCATAGACTGATGCACCAAAAGAGAGTGACCTGTGAACTGCATGACAGTTATTTCCACTTGATGACGATCAAACATGCCATTCCAAAGATTGAGTGGGCGATTGAACTATTATATAATTCGGTGAAGACAGGAAGTCAGTTAGTTTGGAGATCGAAGAGTTGGAGATCAGGGAAGTCAGAGACAAGATGTGGTAGAAAAAGCCACCACCTGGCAGAAGGGGCCTTCGGGACCCCCGATTGAGTTTAGAGACCAGTTGGTGACAAGATGCAGTAGAGAGAACAGCACTCAGCAGAAAGCTGGCCCCCAGGGCCTCCAGTTGAGCATCAGGAGAACGAGAAAGACACAACACTGATGGCCATAAGAGTGGGGGTCAATATATTGCAGTTCTGTTCAGTCTCCAACTCCCTCTCACAGTAAAACCTTGAGTAACCCTTTTCAAACCTTTCAAATAAAGTGAGAGGTATATTTTTTTAAAGAAGTTTTCGCTCGTCTTTATTTGTGTGTCGTTATGTATTCTGCATGTATAGTTGAATCTGCATATGAGTATACAACATAAGCATGATAGGTCTGGGACAAAAGGATAATAGGTGAGGAGTTGTGTTGGATTACAATAATAATTTTTTATTAGCTGTCTATGAAGTGTTAATGTTATATTACATATACGTTATTGTAATATATGATGGTGTGTGTGAGAGAGATATTTTAAATATACTTTGTGGAGACATATTTCTAACACCCATGAAAACATGGCTAACATAAAGTCAACAGATTGTGGAAATGCATGGAGATGGACATAAAGATTTGATGGAGGAAGATGTTACTTATGGTGCGTCAGGTGTGTTGTGGGATTATTTGTAGGGGGAATTTTTAGTAGTGGAGGTGGTATAAGTAAAAAGGATAGGTCATATGTATGGGTCAAAATGTGAGGGTAGATGTTTGTTCTCATGTCTGCATTTGGATAGAATTTCTGATTTTTTGTTCAGCAGGGTGTTTTGTAATGGGTGGGTGATAATTGTTAGCTTTTTGAGGAGGCAAAGAAGGTATTTTTTATGTCTTGCTGTTGGCAGGTGTTAGTTTCAGTATTTCCCAGGTGAAGTGGGTGAGATATTCATGTTTTTAGGTGCCACATGTGTGTGGATAAAGAAGTGTTAGTTGAGTAATTTCTGTTGGTGAAGCAAAGTTTGTGGTTATATATTCTTTGTTTTATGGTACCCTCCATTGCATCTATGTACTGCTTGACTGAGCAGTTGGTTTTTACAGTGGCTCTGTATACTATGTTTTTCAGTAGGCAGTTTCCTTGTAGGGAGCATATTTCTTTATCCTGACAATTGCATTGTTTGTTGGAGTATGTGGTGCTGTGGATGGTTTCAATGTTTTTGTTGAGGCCTTTTATGTATATGCAATATCTCATTAACATATCATAGCTAATACACATTATCACTGCAATCTAACACTAATCATATTCCAGCATAAAATACTAATATTGCATTATGCTCCATAGTATATTACAATATGTCTCATCACCATAATATTTATTGTGATTCTGACCTACCATACTCCTTCATCTATCATGCTTACAAATCAAAATTTTATTTTCTTTGTAATGTGATGATGATGATGATGATGTTTTGTTCCTTAGTTAAAATCATCACCACACACACATGAAAAAAAATTTTTTTTTTACTTGGTCAATCTGTCACGACTTTGGCTACACATTGTGCCTCATATATCCAGGAAACAACCTCAAATTTGCAGCACAGCATTTGTATCTTCACACACACACACACTAAATATCACTTATATGCCTACACATAATATGCTAATATATACTACACACACACACACACACACACACACGCACACACATAATGAGTTGTACACAATTCTAATGTTCTTTCGACTGTATTTTTTATTTCTTTAATATCTTTCATTCTCTGCCAGATGACTGTCATTTATAAGACGTCATGAAACCTGTGGTCAGAGATAAGCTCCTATGTTATTATTATTATTATCATATATGCATTCTAGCTGGTTGTCCTACCTTTGCTCGACCATGTGAAGGGGTCCATAGGAGTATATCACTTATGAGTTTCTCCTTACACGAAAGTAAAAGTTTGCTACTGGATGAAGACAAAGACTACTTTGTCATTGTAACAGGCGTGCTACAAGGAGACAATTAAGTTCCATACCAGTTTATTATCTGCCTAGACTATGTGCTTAGAACATAAATAGATTTAATGAAAGAAAACTGTTTCAAGCTGGCAATGGAAAGAAGCAGAAGATACCCTGCACAAACTATTACGGACATGGACTACACCTATGGCATAGCACTTCTCGCAAATACATCCACCCAAGCCGAATCCTTGCTACATAGTCTGGAACGAGCAGCAGGTGGCATAGGCCTCCATGTCAACACAGACAAGATAGAACACATGTGCTTTAATCAAATAGGTGACATCTCCACATTAAAGGGGGGGTCCTTTGAAACTCACGGACAAGTTCACCTACCTTGGAAGCAGCATCTCATCAACCGAGAATGACATCAACATTCGACAAGCAAAGGTATGGACAGCTATCAACAAGTTATTAATTATATGGAAATCAAATCTGACTGACAAAATAAAACACAGTTTTTTTCAAGCAGTGGTTGTGTTGATACTGCTATGTGGATGCACCACATAGACACTAACTAAACATATGGAGAAAAAGTTTGATGGCAATTACACATGCTATGAGCTATATTGAACAAGTCCTGGAGGTAACACCCAACAAAACAGCAGCTGTACAGCCACCTACCACCCATCATGAAAACTATCAATACTTATAATAAAACAAATAAAGACATAAGTCTTTAAATCCTTTACATTTTAATATAGTGACTCTTCTTAATAACAACCAGTAATCTATTATTCATTGATTTTGTTAATTTTCTTTTTTACTTCAGCAAACTCAATTTCTAACAGTTTTAATTCTTCCCCATAAGTCTGCTTTGCTGTTATATTTTTTACCACCTTCACATAATTTCATCTTCATAATAGACCATAGATTTTCAATTGAATTCAGATCAGGACTTAATGGTGGCCATTTCATTATCTGCCCTCTTGCTCAAAGAATTCACAAGTAAATTTAGATACAAAAGAAGAGGCATTATCACACATAAATACATGCCTAACTTTGAAACTGCAACACTAGGACTTGTACCATTCAAAGAGAGTCTTGTCCATAAAATTACAATAGTTAGCATTGTTCATTTTAACTCCTTCATTAACTTTGAATGGTTCAATAATAGTTTGGTCAACATTTCCAGCCCATATCATCACACTATCATATCCTTGTTGCCTTCCTTTCACCACAGGCACATCTAAATACAATAAAATCCAGCCTATGGTTCATCCATCAGGTCCATCAAATGTCACTCAAGATTTGTCTGTGAAAATTGCTTTAGAAAAGTCGAGGTTCAATTTTGATACTTTAAAACATTTGCTTTGGAGAAAGAAGGTTTCCTTGGAGATTTTTTTTTTTTAACAGATCCCATTTCACAAAGTATATCACACCTTTTTGTCCTTCCCTCAATTCCAGCCTTTTCAAAGATCTGAGTGCTGGTAAAAAATGGTGGTTTTGCTATAATCCACTTTATATTCATCTCAAGGAAGTAAGTTCTTTTCCTTTCTTTCAAGTTGTCAACTAAATATTTTTCAACAGCTTTTTCATCTTTTGATAGTCTCTGCAAAGCTCCTTTGGTATCACCAAAGTGGACATTCCCTCACTCAATAACTATTTTCTTTTTTTCAGCAGTTGTTAAATTTTTCCCTATAACCATCTTTCAACATATATTATGGACAAAAAGAAAAAGAGGTTTTCTAAGATTTTTCTTAGATTTTAGATTAGTTTAATCTGCAAATTAACTTCTGTCAGTCAATTTTCGTCAATTCAAAATATCTCAAGAACTAACCAATGATAAATGACAACAAATTTAGTTAAATATTTTACTAGGGGTGGAAATGGACAATTTTGAATTTGACAAATATTGGTTCAGAGGTTTTTAAGTTATTGAAATTTATTTGATTTGTATAACTCCAGACAGTTGTAAAACATTTGGTTCAAATTCAGTCATTTTTGAAGCTGTGCGTGTTTTTTTTTTCAATGTTTTAGCAACCTGGTTTTACTACTGAAGGATATGCAATTTGGTTACATTGTGTTTTAGATATAAGTAGATTATTTGTTTTCAGTTAGATTGTTCTACTTTTAAATAACTTCTCAAAAGAATTTAGGACTTGTAAAATGTTAATTTTACTTTGTAAACATGAGTGTATGAGTTAGGGAGGGAGACGGTTAATAACTGCTCCCTCAAAATTTGGTGAAAATAGTGACAAAAACAAGAGAAAACAAAAAGAAATCTGTTTTTAAGTGTAAAAATTCAGGCAATTCAACCAACCTGCAACTGTACTTAATCAAAGAGAGCCCAAATTCAAGTGTTATGGAATTTGAGTTATCATTTTCAAATAATTGGAAATTTCATATATTTTTCTAATATCACAAGTAAACACAGCAAAAAATTATCATAGTTGGGAATTTCATATAAATCAGAATAAACTGACTTTTCTATTAACTTCCCAAAAGACCAAAGGAAAACAAATTTAATAGAAAACAAATCCCTGAAGCCTTTTACCAAATATTTATAAAACTTCTTCATGTTTAATTCAGTGAGATTCACAAAAACTGATGCTAGGAATGGTTGAAAATGAGATATATTCTGTACAAGACTACAAATACCAATGATTGCCTATAGTAGTTTCCAAATATCAGGAAGCTGGGAAAATAACTGTCAATACAGCAGCCAACAATGGAAGATTCTCAGGAAATGTTGTTTTCTGTAGTCTATGAAGAATTATAGCAATAGACTGTGGATAGAGGGAAACATCTGGCCATACATTATTACTGTGCACATTATCCAAAGATAAAAAGGCTCCTTGTTATATGGAAAATATTTATTTTCAAAAGAATAAAATTGCTCAATATAGGGTTAAAAAAAAAAAAAACTTTTTTAAAATTCAGAATTGATCAAGTAAACTGAAAAGATGAATTCACATTGCTATTTAGAAGAGTTTGGATCCTCTCCCTTCACAAAATCTTTAATGGACCCTCCCATTTAAGCATCATAATAAAAAAAAAAATTTAAAAAAATAAATGAATAAAAAATATTTTATACTTGTTCAAATACTTATGAACAGTACTTTCTACAGGGCTTACTGCTCATAATGGCTAGAGAAAGAACTGTTAATAAATATACTTTCATCAGGAATAAATGCTATATAATTACAATTAATGTTATAATTATGGTTTCCAGTCTCCCTTTTACATCCAAGTAATTAGAATCAAAGATAATTCTTTCTAGGGTGTGGTAATCCTTTGAAAAGATAAGCCAAATATTTCAGGTTAAGCACTATTTTATGATACAGTTCAAGCCCAATATTTCAGGCTCAGAAAGATCATGTAAAAGACTTAATGTAGCCATCATTTATAGCCTTTCCTTTAAAGGAATGATGGGATAGTGCAAAACAAAGTGGTTTGTACCCTAGAGTAAAGTTTTGAAGAGATTGTGCTTGATTTTTTATGAATTTTGTGAACTCAGATACAAGGAGCTATGAGTTTAAAGAATTGATAAGTAAGATATTCTATTTTTACCAGTGTAAATATCTTATCATCTGTACAAAAGGGAACAACTATCTTTATTATGAAAATGTTCTTTAAAAATGTTAGGAAAAGTATCCATTCAAGAAACTTCAATAATTATAAACAGAGTTTGAGTATCAGTTTTATCATTAATCTTTTTTAATTTATTAAAAATAGGTCTGATGAAATAAAACTACAAAAGAAAATGCAAGCTGATAATCTCCAGACTTATTTCCTAATGATGCTGAGTAACCTTGTCAGTTAATGATATTTAAATCATCTATTGTATTCTGGTAATGTCACAACTCAAATATTAAACCATAAAAGCAACAGTGATTTAAAAAGTTATAAGTAAAGTTGGTGACTGTAGTCGAGGGCGACCCGAAGGCTCCCTTTTCAGTAGATACTACACCGAAGTGTAGGGATGGGCGCTACTCCTATCCCTGGATTGCTCCACTTTACCCTTGATACATACCTTAAAATGCTGAGTGTTAAGCAAGGAGGCATCAAGTACCATTTTTTAAAGTCTTTGGTATGACTCAACCTGGGATTGAACCCTGGTCTCCCTGACTATTGGCGAACACGCTACCCATGAGGCCAATGAGCCAGTTAAAAAGTTATTAGAGGTGGAAATAAAGAAATGAAACCAGAAATCATCATAAAACAAAATTTCTCAATGTTTGGGTGTTCTTTGTTTAAGAGAGATTCATTCTGTACATTTTCTAGGAAAAATTCTGGTGAAATGTAATAGAGAAAATTTAAATAAAAAACAATTTTTGAAAGAGTAAAAAGTTTCTAAATTCTTTCTTTCACATAAACTCATTTCATCACAATGGCTTAAATGTGTTTCTGATAATCTTATATAAAAAGAATCCAAAGAATAGAGTAAGGAGTTCAGTAGGATTAATGTTTTCTAGTTGAATCAAACAAACAAAAAAAGAAAGAAAGAAAAATTAATAATTTTCAGCAACATTTATAAATTATCACTTACAGAGGTATTTGAAAGCAGTTTTCAATGACTGAAAAAAAAATTGAACTATATTTATAAGAAGAAAATGTCTTTATTTACTCTAAAAAGCAAATAAAAAATTTAAGAACATGACTTTACCTTACAAAATACTCTTCTACCCAACCCCAAAAAATGAAAATTCCAAAAAGAAATAAGGAATCAGCAAAATAATAGTGAAGCAATAAACTTTAGTATGTGGTTTTCATAACCGGTTGGAACTTTGTTTTATAACCCAACTAGAAGTTTTCATCTTGATAATCACTGATCTGGCAAAGAGAAACTGAAATTGCAGCCAGCTACATACGTCCACTTCTGGAATGAATGCTAGAAAAAGTTATAAAGGGTAATAAATTATTTTCCAACCAATCAGCAACTATTATATGAATTTCAAGCAAGTCAATTTCTGAACCAATAGGAACCACCCTATCCATATATAAGAAGGATGATTTGATGCAGCAGTCAGAAGGAAATGGATCTTGGTAGTTCCCACTTCAAAGAGGCATCAAATGATGACTAAGCAACAGCAGGAATAGTCACTAAGAAGCAAAAGCAACCTCAAGGAAATATACAACAACTAAATTACATTATGTGATGACAGTTAATCTTTGTACATCAACAGATAATAAAATCTTTCTTTTATTTTTCTTATACAGATCTCATTTCCCTTGTGTTACTTCTCACTCTTTCACTATTAGAAAAAGTTATGGTACCCAAATATGACAACAACAAACATACAAGGCTTAGCCTTACTTGTTAGTGCTATAGTTCCTTCAGTATCACATGGTATTATAAAATAATAATTCAACATTTAAGATTAACCTTCAAATTTTTAGACTTCATCAATTAAAAAAAAACAAAAAAAAAAAAAAAACCCTCAAAATGACATAAAAAATTATCCAATTAGTCTTCTGACAATTTAGTAAGTGATTTTTATAGTTTTATTGAAATGAATGAACAGATAGATTCAATAAAATTTCATGAATCATAAATAATATCTTATAGATATTAATAAAATAAGACATATTCCTGACTTCAGTTCTAGCAAAAAGGGGCATCTGTTATTAGACTTGCTCATTATTTTGATTACTTAACTAACATAATATAGCTGAAAGTACAACTTGATTGATTTTTAAATGCATATCAACCATTCTAGGATTATCTTATGCTTAGAGAATTACATTGTAGATTTATATTTAAATAGTGCTTTTAAAAATGTACGCATTTTAAAATAAATGAAATATTCTAAAGTTAAATAAAATATCTTAAAATTCTAAAAAGGGAGCCTTTGTTTTGGTCACGTCTCTTCAGAGATTAAGAACTGTGACAGATAAGTATATATATGAGGAATGAAACTTGGGATAGTGACCTTCAGGGAAAAAAAAATTAAATTTTTACCACAAACCTGAAGAATTGGTACAAGTAATGATATTTCTTCTTGTAGTAAGGTAGGGTTGTCAAATAAAAGCAGTGTATAAAACTGTTTTTAGATGCACAATATAAGTTGGTATTTTGTAATGAGGAGGGACTTAAGTATTGATAAATGCAATTTGTTATTTGAGGTCTCAAGGATAGAAAACATAGTGGGGGTTGTAAACAGCTATGCAAGTTGGATTGTCCAATAAGTGTCGAGCAATGGTGGATGCTGAATTGGAATTTTGATTCTCGATGCTGCAGTGTAGTTCAAATTATTTGTGCATATAATAGAGGGAATATGCTGGTTTATTCTAATGTCTAATCTCTGAGAAGTGCAACTGATGTTGCAAATGTCACATCTGTATAAAAATTTATAAATAAGAACTTTTTTTTCAAGATTAGAAGGAAATGTCACTTCAGACTTAAGGACAACTCATAATTTAACAGAATTAAAGCAACAGTTGACAAAAAGTTTGATTTGTTCAAGTAATTGCATTGAGGCGTTGCCTATCCAAGGTAATTTGAGATATACAGGGCATTTTCCTGGTCCAAATTTATATTTATACTTTCTGTAATTGTTTCTTATGAGATTTTTTGCACACAGCTGAAAGAAAGAAAGAAAATATATATCAAATACTACTTATTTTTAAACAGATCTATTTGACCTCTAGATGAGACCCTAACAGGTACTAACACTCTGAGTCAGAGTGGATTCTGAGTGTAATGGTAATGAAAGAGTACTCCATACTCAGATCCCCAGGACTAGAGACTCATCATCAGGTGCAGTTTAATGTCACTCAGGTCATCCTTTTTTTCTATGGGTTTTTATAGTCAATATAATCTAAACCCCACCAACAAATAGAGAAAGAGAAAAACTTACAGACTATAGTAAACAGTGGTAAAAGAAAACAACAGAAAGAATGACAAATTAATAAATGAAATAACTAAAACCAGCTACCATTTTCCAGAAGAAAAAAAATGAATACAAAGGAAATAAATCCTGAGTCAAAATTGTTTTCTAAAATCTCTTAGCAACCACTGTATGGTTGGTTGGGTTTTATGGCCTATCAACACTAGTAGGTTATTTAATACCAAATTCTGTATTTTATATATATATATATATATATATATACTTCATTTGTAAATCAATTATTCATAGGTAATATTATCTAAAATGAGCAAAAGCTTATTTGTTTGCACACATTGTTAACACACGAGTGCTCCTTAGGGAGGATGAAGGCATTTGTGTAACAATAATAATAAAAAAAAGATACAAGATTCCTGACTTCAAATTTAAACAATAAAAGAAGATGGTGATGGGAACACCTTCTCAGGATGCCAGTGAATGTGAAGGAAAACAACCAATAAATATGCTTGTGAAATTACAGAAAACAACACCAGTTGTAGATTCTAAACACAAATATTTATTTAACAAAAGGAGATAAAAGGGGGTGTAGGAAAGAAAAAGAAAAGAAACAACATTTAGTGAGGGGAATTGGATCTAGACGAGATATGTTCGACCTACGAGCAAAAGATGTATTCATACAAGAACAAAAGTGGGATTTTATGAAGAAAAGAGAAAGTTCACTTACAGTGTCTCAGAAGACGGGTTTGGAGTAGAGTTCAAAAAAAAGAAGAATTATGAGAGTTCAATGTATGTATAAATCTTCTCCGTTAGAGAGAGATGGTGAGATGAATCACAATCACTATGAAAATGGGTGGTGTTCAAATGAATGTAATCTCAAGTCTTCGGGTATGGGATGGCACTAGGTGATCTTCCTTCAGGGTCGATGGAACTTGGATAGTCGTTTCCCTGGTGCAATCAATCAATCAACTTTCTTAAAGTTATCCTTTCTATTCTCCTGTTCATCACGGATATGTTATAATCATGTTTTGCCGCTTTGCCAATAAACCACAAACTGTATTGGGGATTTTGTCTTCAGTGGGAAAAATAATTCAGTTTAGCGTAAGCATGCAGTTTAATTGTGAAAAACATTTCTATTTCGAGCAATTGATACAAACTGATGGGTAAGAAATTAAATGGGCCTATGAATGGCACATGTAGGAATATGTGAATAAGTGTGAATCATAGTTTCTTACATGTAGACAATTATTATCATAATGTAGTTCCATTCCATTATAAATAGAGTGCCAACAACTGGTCAATGTAAACTGGCTTGACTTCAACATTTTAAAAGATACAATGTTCAAGTCAAAACAGTTTACATAGATCAGTAGTTCTTTAAAATGGAACTGATAAGTGCTGTGTATCTCATCCGGTAGCTACTGAATGCTCCATAAATTATTATATATTTTTATATTCTCTTCAGCATAGTGTACTAATCAAAGTATAAAGATTACAGTTATTGCAGAGACTCTTTATGATATTATCTTATCTTTATTTATTACTAAATTTATTCATTTGAAGAAGAAGCATAATATAATTGTTGTTTATTATACAAAATGGTGAACATCTCATTATGATTCATGACCCTCTTGTCATGGTCAAAAGATAGAATGATACAAATAAACAAGACCAGCATGACTATCTGCAACCAACTTCAAAAAATTACAACATCGCCAATAAGAACTATTATAAGTTATGCTCCAAATGGTGACCTTCTCTTTTTCATTACCACAACAAACAAGAATACAAGTCTATGCTCTGAATACCAAATTTTCCTTCTTACAACTACGGTCTTTTCCATACACTTTTAAGGGCCTCTATAACAGAACATTTCACCAACATAAATTTAGATTACAAAATTGCTTTGTATATTACTAATAAATACAACGCTATTTGTTTCTTATTTTTTACAACTCTACTGAAAGAGTGAGTAGTACTGTATTATCCTTGGCAGAACAGCCTTCTCTTTCCTTTTTACTTTTTCTGTTACCCTGGATTATCATTCACAAATTTCTAATAAATACTTCTTGACCAGAACAGTTTAACCATAAAATGTAGAGTTATCTGCCCATTAGTGATAATAGAAATTGATTTTTCAGTCTGGCAAAATGTTCAAAGTAAAATTCACTTAGTTGATTAAAAAGTACATGAAATTGAAAAAGTAATTTATTTTCTAAAGTCTACAAGTTTTAAAACTAAATTTGGGTCTGATAAGTAGTGATGCTTTGTACAACGTCAAATATCATAAACAAAAAATAACAATTATACCTAAATGAATAATAAATAAATGACAAAATACATAATTAACTGACAATACTTTCATGAATACGGATATTACATTTTCCATAAATAAAAGTGTCCAAGAATTATACCTACCAACAACCTACAGATATATATTAATTCTTTATAAGTAAAGTAAAGTTGGCAATCATAGTCAAGGGTGACTCGAAGGTTCCCTTTTCAATAGCTACTACACCGAAGTGTAGGAGAGGGCGCTACTCCTTTCCCTGGATACATACCTTATAATGCTAAGTGTTAAGCAAGGTGGCATCAAGTACCATTTTCTGAGTCTTTGGTATGACTCAACCTGGGATTGAACGCCGGTCTACCGGGCCATTGGCCTAATGAGTAGAGTGTTCACTGTGTAAATGAATAATCACGAACAATCAATATGTAAAAAGTGTTAAATTTCTCACATATCACTAAAATAGACAGATCCGCATATTTGACTGGTTGTTTGTAACAACCAATCAGAGGAGCGAATGAGTGGTCTATAATTGTCCAAATGAATAAAAGGCCAATATAATTTTTTTTTTCTTTTTTTCCTATGTTGCTTGAATGGGAGGGCATATCAGTGACTGATCATCACTGATAGGGTCTGCTTGGTGAGGGGAGTATGATGTTGGAAGACTCAAAACTCCCCAAGGAACCAAGCAAAACATCACTGACAACACCCTCTGGCACTAAATGTATTAAGGCATATATCTAAAGCCTCCATTTTGTAAAATTTGTCAATTTAATTTATGTATTGTTTTCCTTTTCTCATACCATCAGAATTTATTCCAAACCTAACCCAACATATATATGGTTTAAGATAGCATAGACAGATTTAAAAGTACTTGGTGACTGTAAGTTTCTCACTTAAGCAATCATCAGACCAAGAACTGTCTATGCTATTCTAACTTAAATATATATGTTCTATCAACAATATTGAGAAATCTTTATTTATAAATATAGGAAGTGGGGCAATCCAGGGAAAGGAGTAGTGCCGTACCCTACACCTCGGTATAGTAGCTATTGAAAAGGAAGCCTTCAGGTTGTCCTTGACTATGGTCAGCCAACTTACCTATATATATATATATATATATATATATATATATATATATATATATATATATATATACACACACACACACATGGATAAATATGTTCTGTTCATAAGTATTTGATTTGGTTTCTTTGTTTAAAGGCATATTAACCTCCTTGAGTTATTTAATTGTTTAGCCATTCTTGCAGAAAAACAGTAATGGTAGAATTTAACTCATAGCTGTGGTAGATAAGGGGTTCATACCTTTCCCTAGGGTATGAGTCTTAAAATGAACATAACAGTGTGACTGAAGTTCAAACTACTATGATGTTGCAGTCCAGCATGTTAGCCATTACACCACAGGGACCCAATCCTCATAAGAAATTGTAGAAACAGCCAATTTGCTTCTAATTTTTTGTATTTGAGTTAAAACCAAGAAAATTACAAAATATTTTTTAACAGATCTATTTGACCCATAAATGGAACTCTAACAGATACTACCACTACTGGAAATAATAGCAATGAAAGGGGAGTCTATCCTTTCCAAAGCTCCAGATCTGGAGCCTTACTACCAGATGCATGTCATACCCAGAACACTCATTTTTGAGTGAGCATCTTACCCCTTCAACTGGTGATACGGTCAGCATATTTTAAGTTCTTCACTCCAATTGACAGGGCAAAAGATCAAGCATTCCCACACTGGGTTAGTGATAATGACTTAATCCCCTAAAGCATATTTAACTCTCTGGTGGATAATTTTTAGGAAGTACTACTTTCATTTAATGAATGCAATTCAGAGAAGAATGAAAAAAAATTATATATATATAATCAACTGATTTCCATTTTCATACAAAAAAAAGTTTGTTTGTAAAGTTTTTGTCTTTCAATAAAGTAAAGAGTTTTTTTGCGAGAATTTTTAGCCGGAGTTTTTGTTGTTGTTAGCGAGGAATGGTTGTAACGTGGGTGCGTTTACATTGTGTTGTTTCCTTGCCAAGTTTGTAAGTCCCCTCGCTAAAGCTTGTTGGGTAATAAAGGGAAGATGATGAAGAAGTAAGATGGCGATAGTCGAAATGTGTTTTTATGAATGGTTTTTATTTTGCAGCATGGAATATTGGGTTTGCTTTTCGTGCTGCAAGACTTGTGGAGAGGTTGTGAGTATTGAGATGAAATTGAGTTATGAGAAGTTGAGAAGGTTGAGATGGCAGCGTGTGTCATCGGACATGTGAGGGATTGAATTTTAGAGTCACCGTGTAGTTTCGTGTGTTTAGTATTTTTGGGGAGGAGAGTATGCGTTGTCTCCATTGAAGTGGCCCAGAGGTGAATTGATAGCTAGTGTGTCGAGAGGTGGAATAAAAGCATTGCGTTGACATAGCCAATTTCGGGATGACATAAAGTTGTGCCTGTGCAAGGCATGTTGAATGCATCTAATTTATATTCAACTGGGATTCCTGGCGAGGAATCCTTAAATTAGATGGGTTCCCTTGTGTGTCCATGCTGCTGCTAGAAGAGCCCCCAGTGAGACGTCTGCACTGGGCGACGTTGTCCAGCTAAAGAGTTTTGCTATTGCTATTGAAGAACGGCCAGTGTAACGTCTGCACTGGACAGTGTTCTCCAGCCAAAGAAACTTGGTTTGGCAGCTTACCCAATTTCCTGTTGCCTGTAAAAAAGGCCAAGGCTGAATAGGATAAGTCATCCTGATAGGGTGAAATTAAGTGTCGAATTAAATTGTGTGCCAAACCAAAATACGAATTTCCCCTTCCACTACAAGTTAATAATATAATCTATTTCCTTTTTATTTTGAAGATGAACCATTGACAATCATTGATTTTGATTAGTATTTTCCATCATCTTTTAATTCATCTTAAAAAAAAAAAAAATTAATATAAAAGATGAAGGAAAATACAAGTCAAAATCAATAATGAAGAGTTTTTTGACAAAGGATTTACAAATAAGCTGCTTTGTCATCAAAGTTTAATTGCTCATCACAAAATGGATTTAAGCATGTTTAGAATCATCAAGACTTCATTAAAGAAATATGCTGGGAAAATTATTAGTGTTGTGTGAGTTTCTGGTTTTATACATAAATTCTTTTTAATCATTTCTGCTTGAACTCCTTTCAATAGAAAAAAATCCTTCAATTGGCAACATTTAAAAAAAGTACATAAATTAGAATTTTATATAAAAATTGACATCATTTTCTTAATCCAAATAGAATTTTTAATTAATAACATTTGAGGTTTCAAGTCTAAGATTTCATTTTACTAGTTAAATTCAAAAAACTATTTTTCTTAGTTCCCTGAATTTCTGAGACAAAGCTTGATGATTTTTTTATAGATTCAGGGTTTTCGGACTATTGTCTTCATCTTTATTGTTACATTCACAACATTTTGGCCGATATGTCCTCTGGCCTTCTTCAGGTGTTTCTTGTCAAACTCAGGACCCTACACAGAATTTTGAACAACATCCTTTACTTAATCCATGGGGGTCGCTTGTTCTGATTCTGTAAACCATAACCAGGTATCTTATTTATCTTATTTACCAACCCCTCCGCTCGGGCAGGATATGTCACAAGGTCAATTTTTAAGCGGAGTTTAACAGGTTTGAATTCAGAGTTTTCCTTCTCCTAGACTAGTTGCCTCACCAAGGCTGAAGAACCTAGTCTGTCCTACTATTTACCCATAGCTAGAGGGAGAATAATTGGATTCATACCTTTCCCAAGGGTATTAGTGCTATGTGAAATGCAATCAGTCTCGTCCAGGATTTGAACTCGCGTCGCCGTGTCCAATTCCTACGACGATAATCATTACACCACGGGCACCTCCATAACCAGGTATAAGTGCTAAGTATTCCTGTATTGTTATTCGCCTGCAGTCAGGATTGAACCTGCAGCCTCAAGATGATTGTCTCTTTTAGAAGCTTAGGGAACAAACGCCTCTAACTGTCATGCTGGACAATTCAGAGTGAATTTTTGGGACTTATAAACTTAATGTTCTTACATTTCTATGATTACTACTATGTATGATCTTTTACCTGAATATGCCAACAAAATAGCAGATTTGATTGGCAATGGTGGCTACTGTAAAGTAAAGGAGGACCCGTCCCTGAAGACGGAAAGGAAGCTGTCACAGATCCTCAGAAAGAATAAAGATCTCATACCACAAATAAGATAAGCCACAAACACTTGAAGAAGGCAGGAGGACATATCGGCTAAAACATTGTGAATATAACAATAAAGATGAAGACAATAGTCCAAAAACCCAGAATAATAAAAAAAAAAAAAATTTCTTAAAAAAAAAAAAAAAAAAAAAAAAAAAAGAATAATTGTCTACATCAGGAAATATAATTTACCTTTTTTTCTATTCCTTTTCATGTTTATGAATATCCTCATATTCATTATGTTCCTTTTCTATGTAGTAGTTTATGTAACCCATAACCAATGGGATTTATTAAATAGTTTTTGGCACAAATAACAGGGTTACTTACATAGAGATTATCACTTCTGCCAAAGATCAAAAAGTAGAATCTGTGCATTCTACCATGAGATCAGAGTATAGATCCAAAAGAAATCAGTTTAGAATCTGTGTATAGTATATAGAATCCTCAGTTATTTTTTAAACAATCAGATATAGAATATACAGATAAAAACGGTTATTTTCAAGAATAAAATTGATTCTTTGTTTATTACCATTAACTTAACATTCAATATGTTAATTTCTTCCTAATATAAATAACTTGAATTTTTACGATAATTCTAATAATCAGAAATGGACTTTTGTAAATTAATATCAGTATTGAATTATTATTTCCTGATAACACAAATTTTATCTATTTAATATTCATAATATGTAATATTTCCAATGCAAGTATGAATGCTTATTTCATCCATAATTTTCAATAGTTGCATGCCACTATTTAATTTTTCCAGAATTAGGTTTTTTTAATTATCAGTAGTATTTAAATTAGGACTAATGTTTTTTTGGGTTTTAAAGGAATGTATAAACATTGTATAAATAGAAAAAAAAATAGATCTAATATCTCCACCATAAAAATTTTTTTATTAAAAACATGATAAAAAATATATATTAAAAAATTCTTTTCAAATCCCATTCTTGCCAGAAGCAATATAAGAACACCCAAATAAAAAAAAATTTTTAGTGCAACATTTGATGATGGTCATCACAATCAGACATGAATTTATAATAAAAGAAAAAAATTCACTTCTTTGATGTCATTATTATATAAAAATAATTTTGGGCTTTGCATGCTGAGTTTTGATGTAT
This sequence comes from Sepioteuthis lessoniana, assembly GCA_963585895.1. Taxonomy (NCBI): domain Eukaryota; kingdom Metazoa; phylum Mollusca; class Cephalopoda; order Myopsida; family Loliginidae; genus Sepioteuthis; species Sepioteuthis lessoniana. Next base: position 5,947,666 of record OY757906.1, on the reverse strand, counting down.
TCTTAATCCCAAATTAATTATACATTGATAGCCATTGATAATGAGCACTCAAATTAGATACTTCTACCCCTTGGATTATATAAAATATATATGATTATTTTGATTTTTTTGATTTAATATACATATCTACTTTTGTAATATGTATAATTAGATTTTATAGGTAACAGACACTTTGATTCTAAGCAAGATCTAAAAGAGCTATACTTATCAGACCAGGAATTATTGATAAATAAACAGAAGGATGTCATATTATTCATTGTATCAACAATTACTTCAAAACATTCATCCACTTTAGTATATTTATAGTTATATTGTAACTCTGGGGATTTGGGAGGAATGAAGTTTTTTTAAAATAGATTTTTTTGACTGGTTTATGTTGAATTGGTTCAAATTCACTCATTTCTCAAACTATGTATTATGGAAAACTAATGTACCAGTACCATGAAAAGTATGCACAAAACCAGCATGAAATAAATGATTCCATTGTAAAATCTTTTATTTTCCACAAAGAAGATTATGATTAGAGCAAAAACTCTTTCATAGAAATAACATATATTTCTTAGAAATTATATACATCTATATCCCTTGAATGAAAAAATTATTTTCATATTTACTTGTAAATATTTGTTCTGTAAAAATGAGTGAAAAAAAAAACATGCAAACAAAATTTATAACTAAAATAAGTTCTAGCCCAGTCAATTGGGGCTGTAGAATACATGGAATGCTTCTCTGCAGAGGGGTAAGAACACACCCCAACAAGTGTCCTAGATATGACACTAAATAATCTGATGGTGAGGTTCCAGTGATGCTGGAGCTTTAGGGAATGCAGAGCACCCCTTCATTGCCATTGCTCCCAGGTCCACTCTGGCCCGGAGTGGTAGCACCCAATAAGGCTCTATCTCTGGATTAAATAGAACTAAACTGCATACTTATGTTGAACTGAATTGTTTGAAATAGAACTGTTTCAACATTTAATTGTATATGGACAAAATCTATACTTATACTAAACTGAACTGTTTGAATAAATTGAATAGCTTGAAATAGAAATGTTTTGGATAATTAAACTGCATACTCATACAAAATTGAATTGTTTGAAATAGAACTGACAATTTGTATAAAAATGTATTTGGTGTTAGATAACCTACAAAGTTTGATAAGCTATAAAACCCAACCAACCAACTAAAATAATTCCAGACAAATCTCTGAATAGTTAAAGTTTTCCAGTTAATTATTTAGTTGTAGGAACAATAGCTGTAGAAGCAATAGGAATAACAATGATAATATTGTCTGCAGTTATCAACAGTCAAAGATATTCATAGCAAAAACTGGTCTGTGTTTTCAGTCTGTTTTTATAACCAAATAGATTTCTCAGAATGCAACATTTAATATTTAACTTAATTTGCATATGTATCATATTGACAAATATTTTAGTAAAATGGACACAATCATAAATAGTTTTTTTTTCCAGTAAACTTTTTCCTTTTACTGCCAATTGAATCATAATAGAAAAGTTTTGTGCAGTGGTTTTTATACTCCAACTGAACATACCCATCAAATTAACCTGATACAGTTTTAAGGAAATTACCTCCAAAGTTGACAGCTAAAAAAAAAATATGGTCAACAAGATCAGCCAAATTATAAAGTCATTTTTAAAACCTCTAAGAAAGTGGGCAAAGTGAAAAAAAATTTTTTTAAACCGAACAGGCCAGTCCTCCAGCAAAGCATGTATCAACCTCTCTATTACCATTCATAATTGTTGTTATTATTTCTGCAGAAAGCTAAAACCTACACCCAGCTCATAAAAAAGAGTGGGTTACAAGTGGAGGAGAATCTGAAAGACATCAAACCAAAAAAAGATCTGTTTTAGTGCTTAATAAGTTCAAAAAGATCCTCATTAATGTTGAAGTTTGAGTTGTAAAAGCTTAGTTATGTCCCTTGTCTTTGTAGTAATTTTTTTTTTATGTTGGTTAAAGATGATGGATAGGCATCCCATGTGTTTAGTGAGTTAATAAAAAGATGTCAAGAAAAAAAGTTGAAAAACATGTGTGTAAAGATTAACAAACCATTAAAAATATCACCTTTCTAATGTGAGAAGTGTTTGCCACAAAAGGAGATTGTGTGGATCCCTTGAAGAAAACACTTGAGAATAAAGTAAGCATTTTCTGAATGGAATATATGGACCAATACAAGATCCAAGTCACTGTGTATGAGGTTCCTTGTGATATATAGGAGGAGCACTTTTCAACCTATTTTGTCCAACATAGAGAAATAGTAGCACTCTCCTCTGATCATTTGCACATGAAATAGAAATTTAATCAGCGGTAAATTGCTTAGTCTTTGTTTCATTTCCCAACTTGTTAAATATGAATAGCTTGAAGCTGGTAGTAATCATAAGTGGGAGACAATTGGCACTGTAATGGTAGTGGTTACCTCAGTACAACAGAGAAGAAACCTCTGAAAAACTGATTGAAAGGATTTAAGATTTTCTTCCACCCTTTTCAGACATAAACAAGGGTCTATTAAAAATAAACAAAACTCTTGCATTCCCAGTTGGGGAACATATAAAGCCTATTCTCCTCAGTCTTCTCTATTACCTGCCACACTCCATCTGACTTCACCTGTGATACTGTCATCTTTTTAGCAGTCTTATACAAACTGAAAGTGGTGGCTTTGTCAGTCTGGATAAGGAGAAAAACAAGGTGTTCCTGGTGTTTAAAAAAACCTTAAAAGGAAGAAGCAGAGTACACATGTGAAAGTGATGGCCTCCTATCTGTCCCATCTTCCTCAAAGCCAGCAAAATAAACCCCAACCACCACACTATCAAGAAATCTATCAGTAATGAAAAAGTCAGCATCACCAATACCAACACAGCGAGCTCACTCTTAGTTCATCACTGAAAAGAGAAACAAAAGAGTCCATATGGGAAAAGTACAAAGAACCATCTATCCAAGTAGAATGACATGTCTAAATATCAGCTGGTGGAGGATGTCTGTTGAAGGATGAAGAGAGAAAGGGAAAAAAAAAAACCAAACAAAAAACAACAGAGCAACACTAAAGAGAGGCAATCTGTCACTGGAAATCAGTTACTTGCTGAACCCTCCTCAGGGCGACACCGAATCCAAACATCTTTCGAATTGTTCACCAATGACACTGTCTTCACTATTAATCTCTATACCTCAGAGGAAAAAGAGTTCTCAGCCAACCCTCACTATGCCCTTCTTTTATAGTTGGCAAAGCATGCTGGTCACACGTGGTCAATATGCATAAATATTGCGGTACATACTTTATATTGCTGAGTGTTAAGCAAAGAGGTATCAAGTACCATTTTTAAAGTTTTTGGTATGATGTGACCTGGGATTGAACCCAGGCCTCCCGGACCATTTAGCAAACACTCTACCCACTAGACCAATGTGAATGAAATTTGGGAAACGCTGAAGACAGACAAGACATTGGGTATGAATAAGCTTCCTTATGAAATGTACAATAGGTTGTTTCCTATGTTTATAACCTTGCTGGCACTGATCTTTAATAATTGGATCAAGTAGGGAACTCGTCTTAATTAGGAGAATAGTGAAGCTGCTTTGTAAGAGTAGTCATGATTCAGATGGGGTTAATAATTTTTGGCCCGTGGAGTAATTGTTATCGCCGTAGGAATTGGACACGGCGACATGAGTTCAAATCCTGGACGAGACTGATTGCATTTCACATAGCTCTAATACCCTTGGGAAAGGTATGAATCCAATTATTCTCCCTCCAGCTATGGGTAAATAGTAGGACAGACTAGGTTCTTCAGCCTTGGTGAGGCAACTAGTCTAGGAGAAGGAAAACTCTGAATTAAAACCTGTTAAACTTCGCTTAAAAATTGACCTTGTGTCATATCCTGCCCAAGCGGAGGGGTTGGTAAATAGGATAATTTTTGGCTCTTAATAATGTAAGAGTTTCAGTTAATACAGAGTTAAAGGTTTTGACCGCGGTCTTGACAAAATTCTTGTAGAGTCCTGCCTAATCAGATTACTCCTGAGCAGACTGGTGTTGTGAAGAGAAAGACTATCAAGAATAACTTGTATCTACAACCTTAGAAAAAGCAAAAATGGTCATGCTGATCAACTTAGATCAGTCCAAGATCTCTCTCCATCATTTCTTAAAGGCTATTTTGCCTATGGTTAGATTTGAACTGAACTTTCACTCCTAGATCTGTTTCTTGTATATGTCTCCTGGAGTTATAGTGAAAGTGAAGTAAGATCAAAACCCTTCACTTTGTCTCAATCAATATGTCAAGGTTGTCCACTAATAATTCTGTTTCTCATATTTACCCAACCCCTCTGCTCGGGCAAGATGTGACACAAGGTCGATTTTTAAGTGAAGTTTAACAGGTTTTGAATTCAGAGTTTTCCTTCTCCTAGACTAGTTGCCTCACCAAAGCTGAAGAACTTAGTCTGCCCTACTATTTACCCATAGCTGGAGGGAGAATAATTGGATTCATACCTTTCCCAAGGGTATTAGTGCTATGTGAAATGCAATTAGTCTCGGCCAGTATTTGAACTCATGTCGCCGTGTCCACTTCCTAGGACGGTAACCATTACACCACGGGCACCTCTAATAATTCTGTTTCTTTAGCTTAGAAGAAGGAACATTTGATAACATAATACTTAAGAGATCGCAGCTAACAACGATTAAGTCTTCATTCAGAATAAAAGCTGCTTCTTTGATTACCTTCTAAATCAAAAAATATATGATTAAAAAGAAAAGACCAATTCAATTGCTGATGGAATAATAGAAAAAATAAACTGAAACTTCTCAATAAATAAATAGGAAAATTATGTAAGAAATTTAGAAACACACATAAGAGTTTCAGTTGATCAATAAAAAGAGTTGAGTTAAAAGCTTTTTAAAAATTTCACAAGTAAAAGAGAAAAAAAGGAGAAAAAAAGAAGATAAAAAAAGGATTTTAAAAAAGAGAGAAAAAATCCATTTGATTCCTGGAAAGACAGTAAATGAGTTTAAAAGTTTATTTACTCACTGATAGTTTTTTTTTGTTTTGTTTTTTGTTTCAAATTTTTAAACTTGCTTCAAGGAAAAGTAGAGCAACAGATTTCTGGTAAGTATATTTTTTTATTGTATTCTATTTGCAAAAAGGTTAAAACATTAATGAGGGTAAGCAATGAAAAACCTGGTCAATAACAAATGAATACTTTCTGTTTCACACATGGACAAAATGAGTAAGAATCTCAAATTGGAAAAATTAGTGGGTTCCTCAGAATAAAATAAGTGATTTTTTGTCAATCAGATTTTTAAATTCTTCTGATTGGATAAATAGTAGAATTTAACAAAAATTGTCAACAAAATAGGAATTCTTCAAAGATTATCATTCTGGATTCTATATAAAAATACTTTATTAGATTATCTGCTCACAGCATATTCTCAATTGGCTTATACCTAGTCGGCACGGCTTAGAATATACTGACTGTATCCCTGCAGAGGAGAAAGGTATGAATTCAATTATTCTCCCTCCAGCTATGGGTAAATAGTAGGGCAGACTAGGTTCTTCAGCCTTCGTGAGGCAACTAATCTAGGAGACAGAAAACTCTGAATTCAAACCTGTTAAACTCCGCTTAAAATTGACCTCGTGTCATATCCTGCCCAAGCAGAGAGGTTGGTAAATATGGGTATCCCTGCAGAGGAGTAAGGCCCCACAAAAAGGGGTGTCTTGAGTATGACACTAAACTGCATCTAATAGTGAGGATTCAGTTCTAGTGAATTGGGGAGTGTTGGATACTCATTTATTCCTATTACTACTAGGTCCACTCAGACCTGGAGAAATAGAGACAGATCTGTTTAAAAATTTGTATTTGATAGTGTTATATATTGACCCTCGACCGAGCCATCAATCAAGAGATGCACCTGTGTAAATAAGCGGAAGAACAGCGGAAGCAGGTGGGCATTAGACAATAATATAACCAGGTGCCCAGACGGTTCGAGTCAGTTGGAGACAGGATGCCAGCGTGAGAATCAACTTGCATACTGTGACCCACGGTTGAGCAACCTCAGCCAAGATAAGAAAGAAGTACTGCTGGGTCAATATAGCAGTCCATCTCTGTCTCCACTCATTTCTCTCACACAACAAACATCACCCTTTCGAAAATAAAGTGTGAGAGATATATTTTTATAAAGAAGTGTATTCATTTGTAATTGAAGTTCGTCATTACAGTTGATTATGTTCCCACATATATTTGTATATGTATATGTGCAGGTGTATTATGGATATACAACAATAGGATCGTACACAAAAAAAAACTTAATCATTAACTAAACAAAAATGAACATACAATGAATGCAATTCCTTAACCTCTAGGCTTAAAATAATCCTAGACAAGTTGGCATGCTGTTAAAATCAATCAATCAATATTCTCAAGTTAATTTTCTTATACCTACTTTTATGTCAGTGAAAGTGTAGATAAAAAGTTTATCAAAAACAAGAGTATAAAAAAAAGGTTGACATCTTTCATCTTAGATCCAGGATAATAAATTTTCTTTCTTTTTTTTTTTTAAACTTTTGAATATCTCACATCCATCATGAATAAAGCAAGAATTCTAAATTTTTATCAAGAATAAAAAAGGAATTATTTCAAAATTATTTGGATAGTGAAACTTTCTTATTTTTTTTTTTTTTTGCAGGTTCCATCTTATTTTTCAACAAGTTTACTTTCATATTAGATGCATTCATAGAATCAGTTCAGGAATTTCTTCACTACACATACACAGAAAATAAATTAATATATCATCACTTGTAATGAGGATATAAGATTGTTAAAAGTTATCTACTTTCTTGATCTAACTAAAGTGGAATGATTAAAATGATGACCAAATTAATGACTTCTTAATATAAGACTAAGCTTAGAAAATAATTAAATTAACTTTGCAGACATTATTTATTTTGCAACTATACTAATTAAATTGCCATAGCAATACACTAGTTTCAAGTGTAATGTTTATTCAGTAAATCAAGAGATACTGCAAATAAACACACCTTGCTTGACAAATTGCTGATTAAAAAAAAAAACAAAAAAATTTTTTAAATGAATTAGAGTGCAGAAGTTTTTCATTTTTTTTAAGCATTTTTCTTACAAATGTTACCTGAGAATGAAAAAGAGGCTGAAAGTTTATCCACAAATCTAACCAGTTCTAACAAATTCTTAATTGTATATAAAGCTATACTATAAGTTGTTGGCAACCTCAGTGGAGGGTGACCAGAAGGCTCCCTTTTCAATAGCTACAACACCAAGGTGTAGGGGAGGGAGCAACTCCTGGATTGCTCTATTTTACCCTTGATCCTTATCTTATAATGCTGAGTGTTAAGAAAGGCAGCATCAAGTACCATTTTTTGAGTCCTTGGTATGACTCAATCTAGGATTGAACCCCGGTCTTCGGGACCATTGGCAAACACTCTCCTCATTAGATCAATGGCCCAGTACTATAAGTATAGTATTAGTATAATGATCCAACTTTTGTATGTGTGTTATCATAACACAGCAATCATGGAAAATCTTTACAAGGTTTTTATTAATGTAATATCTTTAAAATACTATAAGTTAGAGAATATATCAATTTCCAATCCAATTTGCAACTTAATAAAATCAAGTCTGTGTTTGCATGTAACTCAATTATTATAATTCCTCAGATGAGATAAATATCAAATACTAATTATAGAGTACCTAACTCTTATTTAACACTGCCAAAAGCAGCTTTTAAGTGAGTAAGTTTTGAAGCAAAATTTCAACACAATTTTGGACTGTAATAAAATTAACTTTATTTTATTATATTTCACTTAATACAGGACAAATAACTTTTGTCTAAAAAATGTGCAGTTTGGTATTAGTGTTTCCTCCTGAATAAATACTTGATACTAGTTTTTAAATAAGATTTGGGGAGGGGGAAAAAAACATCAAATTTTTTTTTTTAAATCAAAAGCTTTATTAATTGCCTCATTCATTCTGTTTTTATCCTTGTCAACTTTTAATGAAACAATAAACCCACATTTTATTTCATAATTCATTTAACTAAATGAATTAAAAAATTGGACTCATAGTAAATATTGTATTGTTATTGCTGCAACAAAAACCTGCAATATAAGCACTCTGTTGGTGAAGCATAGAATATATATACTGTATCCCCTGCAGAGACCACCTCTAAAAAAGGTATGACACTAAGTTCTGGAGTTCTTGGGAGTGTGGAGTACTCCTACATAACAATTACTCCCAGGTCCACTGTTTAAAAATCATTTGATAGAAATACTTGATGCCATATAACTTAATCATTTGATTTGGTTTGGCTTGGTTTGGTTCGGTAGGGTTGGGTTGGGTTTTATGGCATATCAACCATTACAGGTTATTTAATGCCAAATCCTCTTTATACATATATATTAAATATATATATATGATTTGTAAACACATTTTGTAGATAGCATTTTTAAATGAGCCTGAGCTGTTTTTGCACACAGTTAAATTGTTTCAAGTATTGCTATATAACAGTCACAATCTAACATGACATTTGTTTGCACACAGTTTGTTCTATTTGAACCATAGAAAGGACTCTATTATGTACTACCACTTTGGGTCAGAGCGAACTTGGGAGCAATGGCAATGAAGGTGTACTCCACATTCCCTAAGTTTCCAAGACTGAAGCCTTGCCATCAGGTGGTTTAATGTCATGTCAGGACACTCATGGGTGGGGGGTTCATACCCCCTCAGCAATGATGCAGTCAGTGTATTCTAAAGTCCCAGCCGACTGGGCTGAATAAATTATTTATATTAAGAATAATTTAATTGTTTAGCAAGGATTATTATTAGCTACTTGAAACCATATAACTGTGTGCAAACAAATGCCAATTATAAAATAGAAATAATTACTTGAAACTATATGATTATTAGTATTAGATAGGAATACTTGAAATTATACAAGTTTGGTTTCTTGGTGGGTTATTCAATGCTAAAGATCTCTTTGTAGAAGAACAGTAATGGTACTATTTAACCCCTAGCTGGGAGAAGATAATGGGGTTCACACCTTTCCCAAAGTCTGAAAGTGAACAGAATAGCTTGTCTGGAGTTCAAAGTCTCTTACTATGATGTCACAGTCCAGCACATTAGACACTACATTATGAGGACACCCCTGTATTAAATAGGAATACTTGATATCATATACATAAGTATGATGGACACAATTCCCTAACCTCGATGCATAAGATAACTCTAGATGAGTTGTCATGCCATTAAAATCAATCAATCAGCTATGAGAAGAATAAAGAAAGCAAGATGCCTCTTTTGGGCATAATCTACAAATATTCACTGATATGATAAATTGCAGAACCAGGAAATTTCTGAAAACTTAAAACTATCTTAGAAAAATCACACCAACAAGCAGAAACTTGATATGAGAGATTTGTAGGCTTGACTGAGATCTAAATTTAAATCTTGATGGATGGATTAAGAAATAAGCTTCTTTGTTTTATCCTACATCAAAATAACATTGTTAAATGAAGGATTATGCTTGATATTTACTCAGGTTGGTTGGATTTAATGGCATATGAACCTCTTATGGGTTATTTCATGCCAAATGTATATATCAAATAAATATAAATTGTAAGCACATATTTTGCAGTTTAACATTTTAAGACAAACCAGAGCTCACTTGTTTGCACACGGTAATACTTGGAGCTATTTTCGCTAACACCAGTACTTCAATCTAATGTTAGTAATTTGTTTCCATAGTTAAGTAATTGTGAGTATGGAAAATACATCAGTCTCATTTACTCAGATAGTTGGATTAATGTCCTAATTTTGATTGATATCATATTCACAATATTTTGACAATTACACACTCCAGACTTCATCAAGTGTCTGGAATGGTAAGTAACCTTCTGTAAATATTGTGAATATAATATGACATAAGATGAGGACAATAATCTGTCTACCTTAATAAATAATAATGATAATTCCTCAAAAATTCAATTAAAAATTAACCTTGACATCTGGAGAAAAGGATCAAAGCTAAGATATTAATATAATAATGAATATAAACAAATATTGGAAATATGTTGCCAAACTGATGGAGATATTGATATAAATGAACACCATGAAACCTGAAATTTCTAATAAACTCTAGTTAATAAGATCTTAGCATCCTCAAGATTTAAATTTTTACCCATAGAATGTCATATATTCTATAAAGAATAAAAAGAAAAAGCACTCAGTTTTCTAAGCTAAGAAAATTTTTAAAATTCAACATATTTCCTTTTTTTTCTTACTCACACAGAGTACTCTTATTGTAACATTACTTGTTCTAACAATATTATTGCATGGCACATATTCTAAGATCATACATATCTTTATATCCTCCCAAGATTGTTGAAATCAGTTTACAGCAACAGAAGAACTTTGGGCAGTATTATAAAAACTAAGATTAGCAAATCTTAAAAATAATGCCACTTAAGGTTCCAGAGAAATGAATTTTAAAACCACATTTAAAATTGTACTCAAGTGTAATTCTAGTTATATATATTATCAGGCTTGAAGAAGTGCTTTTGTCAAACTTTTATGGATAATTTATTATCAAAGTAGTGGAAATTTCATGAATTGGAAGAGATTTATCGAGAACTTTATAGGATGCATTGAATTAAGTTGTTAATTAGCAGAAATGTCTCTTGCATAAAAAAGTATAAAATGTTTTGAAAAATAGTATTTATAAACAATTAATAAGAGAATTTGTGATTAAATTAATTTTGAATATTTTCATCAAAATGTAATGACAAATTTAATTCTTATTCATTACTTTGTATTTCAGAATGGAAATAAAAGGTTTGAACAGATGAATAGAAAAAAAGCTAAAAGAATTGTTTTTCTGAGCAGAACTTTTAATAAATGGATTAAAAAAACTAGAAAGAAAAAAAGTTATTCGATCTAAGAACAGAAATTAAAAAGATAAATGGATGCATATTCTCATAGAAGAAAAAAATTTATAAAGTAAATAAGATGTTTGCAAAAGTTCTGAGAATAAAATTGTTCAAATTAAGGTTTAGTTTGGTTTTATGGCATATAAACCCTAGTAAATCTTTTTAATATATATAGAATAAATATATGATTTCTAAACACATTTTGTAGATAACATTTTTAAACGAACCTGAGCTAATTTTTTTTTTCCCACACATAAATGGTTTCACTTATTTCTATCTAATATGAATAATTCTATTTACTGTTAATTATTTGTTCACACACAGTTAAACATTTTCAAGTATTGCGATTTAACACAAGTCATTTGTTTGCACACAGTTTAAATATCAAACAGTTCTCTTTGACCCATAGATAGGATCCTTTCAGGTGCTACCACTCCAGGCCAGAGTGGAACTGTGAGTAACAGCAGTGAGAGGGTACTCTGCAGTCTCTAAAGCTCCAGCAGTACTGGGGCCTCACTATCAGATTGTTTCATGTCATAATCAGGACACCCGTTTCTAATCCTTCTGCAGAGATGCAGTCAGTGTATTTTACAGACCTAGCTGAATGGGTTGTGTTCAAATGAAGTAAAAACTGTTTCAGACAAAAAGGCAAGTATCACTTGAAGAGAATTAAAGTATGTAACAATTTCAGTCAATAAGAAAGTAGGTTATTTGTAAAGTTAGCGGCTGTAGTCAAGGGTGACCCAAGGGCTCCCTTTTCGATAGCTACAACACAAAGGTGTAGGAAAGGACATTACTCCTTTCCCTGGATTGCTCCACTTTACCCTTGATCCTTACCTTATAATGCTGAGTGTTAAGCAAGGTAGCATCAAGTACCATTTTTTATGTCTTTGGTATGACTCAACCTAGGATTGAACCCAGGTCCCCCGGACCATTGGCGAACACTCTAACCATTATGCCAATGTCCGGTTATTTAATCATGAACAAAATGAATGGAGTTTACATGAACAGAAAAGAAACTGAAAAATAGCTCTTGCTGGTCTATACATAAATATATTAAGTCATCATCATCATTGAAAGGATTTTCCTTCTCATAGATTGTTTACTTGTGGATCTTCAGATGGCTCCAAAAGCCAATAGGAGATCCACATATTTTAGTAAATAACAGCAGGAGAAAGTGGAGGTGGCAAGTAGCAATGAAGCCTTCTCTTTTCTTTCCTTTTGGCAGGGCCATCTTAACAGCAATGCAGTACACTGGGGCACCTATGTACACAACCACTCACAGGAATAAGAATGTAAATGTTCAATTGTGCTCATGGGAACCTCAAGCAACTGCCCAGCATACCCATGCTCTACAGTGGTCTGGCTTTATAACTGCTATATGATGAAATTCCAATTCATGGTGTTTAGCTTCTTCTTGTACAGACTTCCATGAGCAGCACCTGTCCAAACATCCTGTTTTTCTCCAGAATGCTGAGATGCATGTCTGTTGGTATGTTCCTCCTGGACAAGACGGTTTAATTTCACTTTCTACTAATACCCTCAGAAAAGCATGAATTCATCTCTATGAGTAAATAGTAGGGCAATATGGAGGTGTTTATGGTGTAAGTGACATGGTGACCCAAATTCAAAACCTGAACATGGCTGTTTGCATTTCACATATCAGTATACTTGAAAAAGGTATGAATCCAACTATTCTCCCTCTAGTTATGAATAAATAGTAGGTGAGACTGACTTTTTAACCTTGGTATGGAAACTAGTCTGGGAGAAGAAAAACTAAATTCAAATTGGTTAAACTTCACTAAAAAATAGACTTTGTGTCACATCCTGCTTGTGTGGAGGTGTTGGGTAAGCATTTAAAGTCAGACAGACTAAGTTCTTAGACTGGTTGTATAACCAAAGTCAAAGAGAAAGAAAACTGAATTTAAAACTAGCTTTACTCAGCTTAAAAATTGACCTTGTGTCATATTCTGTCCATGGTGGAGGGGTTGGATAAATACATACTCTACTCTATACAGCAGGGTGGAGAGGATCGCAGCCTTGGGACCAGGAGTTTTGTTTGGACCTTTACTTTGTGATTTTCAAAAACTCTTTTCCAGCGTCTGACATATGATCAGTTTCGGTGATATTTGACCTACAAATCCATGTCAACTTATGAGGAGAGGTGGCTACCAGAGTAGAACAAGTGCTCAATATTTTTAAGAACTGTGTCATCAACCTTGAAGATGGTTTAGATTGATAGCTGAAGGTTGATATAGGACCAGAGTCTTCAGAATGCCCTATAGGTCTTCAGCAGAGCATTCTGTGATGGCACTGTCATTTGCATAATGAAGTTCCATGATGGTGGTTCTTTCTACTTTGCTTTTGGCTTTGAGCCTGCTAAGGTTAAAAATCTACCCATCAGTTCAGTATTGAATTGGAATCCTCTATAGTAGCTCTTTACCAACGAGGTGGAGTATGATAGCAATGAAGATAGCAAATCAAGCACTTACAAGGATACATCCCTGCCTGACTATCATTTTTATAGTGTGTATATATCTTAAGACACTAGGAATATGTGGCTGATAATATCAAGAAACTTACATGTGTTATATAATTTCAATAACTCTGTGTGTGTGTGTGTGTGTGTGTGTGTGTGTGTGTGTGTGTGTGTGTGTGTGTGTGATGGCTGTTATCTTGGATTTGGAGTATAGCTATCAATTGACATAATTTTCTAACACTCCCATGATATCAAACAATACCAGCAATATAAGTTTTTATAGTAAAGAAAGACAGTGCACCAAGTCAATCCCACTAAATTTTTAAAATATGTATCCAAAATGAAGAGCCAAGCTACACTATCAGATATCAGTGAAGCCTAAGGTATTACATCAGAATGTTCTTTTCTTAGACATGCTTTAACACGTGGCCCATCACTCTTAGTTTTAAATCACTGACTTTCTCCTTGATAGATGATTTATCAGAATCTTGGTATCAAACACAGCTTGAATGTTGATCCTACAAGAAGATTCATCTGCCCTTTGATAGATCTTATTTTTCATCCTGTCAAGTGTCCAGCCACCCTCCTAATTAGATGTCTGGTTAGAGAAACCAGTTTAGTCTCACTGATCATGTGACATGTAGTATTAGATTACATGGTATCAGTAACATTTTTCAAGAGACCTACCTGACTATATATACCTCCTGGAAGCTGCATTCTAGAAAACAGCAGCTGCACAGCCACTTATCTCCTATCTAACAAATCATTCGAGTAAGAGAAGCAAGACATGCTGGACAAGTAAGGATGAACTCATGAGCAATGTTCTTCTACATGCGAACACATCAGTGTTGGCTGACCAGCAAAAATTTATTCATCAGCTCTGTGTGGACATTGTTGGTCATCACTCTTGGCAAGTCCTCTCGATGTACCCAGAGATGAATACCACTAATACCCTTGGGAAAGGTATGAATCCAATTATTCTCCCTCTAGCTATGAGTAAGTAGTAAGGCAGACAACCAGTCTATGAGAAATAAAATTCTGAATTGGTTGGTTGGTTGTTTGGGCTTTATGGCATATTAACCTTTGTAGGTTATTTAATGCCAAATCCATTTTTATTCAATTAATCAGTTCTATTTCAAATAATTTAGTTTAGCTTGAGTAAACAGTTTGTAAAAACATTTCTATTTCAAGCTATTCAGTTTAGTCAAACAGTTTTAATTCAACCAATTCAGTTTAGTATAAGTATAGATTTTGTTAACAAACAGTTAAATGTCAAAATAGTTCTATTTCAAAAAATTCAGTTTAGCATAAGTATGCTGTTTAAATATCAAAACAATTCTATTTCAAGTAATTTAGTTTAGCCTAAACATGTACATTAGTTCTATTTAACCCATAGATAGGACCCTATCATGTGCTACCATTCCGGGCCAAAGTGAACCTGGGAGCAATGGCAATGAAGGGGTGCTTCAAGTTCTCCAAATCTCCGACATCACTGGAATCTCACAATCAGATTGTTTAGTGTCATATGCAGAACGCTCGTTGAGGGGGGGGTCTTACCCCTCTACAGCCCCAGCCAACTGGAAAAGAATTCAAACCTATTAAACTCTACTTAAACATTGACCTTGTGTTACTTCCTGTTTGTGCAGAGGGGTTGGTAAACATATATATACCAACAAATAAACCAAGTCAATTATTAATAAGAAATAGGTTAGTTGGGTTTTATGGCATATCATCCACTGTGGCTTATTTGATGCCAAGTCCAGTTTATATATATGCTAAATATATAGGGCTTGTAAATGCCTATTTTATAGATAACATTTTTAGCAAGCTAGAGCTTATTTGCTTGCACACTGCAGAATAATTCCAGGTATTACTGACAAGAATTTCCATTTAATGTAGACAATTTATTTGCATAAAGGCAGAAGTTAGTATATATTGATTACACATCAGTCTACATCCTTGATAAAGAGACCAATTCTTTTTAGAAAGTTTATTATATGACTTGGATCAATTTTTGCAAATAGTTCCTTAATGCTCTTAATGTTGTAGAACTTTCTTTGAATGTGTGTGAGGTTAGTGCATTCTATCAGTATAAGCTTTACTGTGTATTGGTTTCCACATTAACATTTAGGAGAAGGTTCTTCTTTTAGTATGAAAGAGTGAGCCAATCTAGTGTGTCTAATGCATAGCCGAGCAAGAGTGGTTTCTTTCCTTCTTGTATTATTAGGATTCAGTTTCCTTTCCTTTAAAATTGACTCTATTTGGTAGAGTTTGTTGTCAGTATTTTTGTCCTTTAGTTGTTGCCATTTTTGTGTCATTGTTGTATTCATTTTATGTTTTAGGTCAGTGTATGGGATTTTAGCATTTTGGTTGGGTGCCATGTTGAGTGCAGTTTTGGCTAAGGAATCGGCTTTCTCATTTCTCTCTATTACAAAATGGCTAGGGATCCAGCATATTATCCCCTTTTTGCTATGTCTTATGGTGTTAAGTTTGCTTAAGAGTTTAGCAATTAAAGGGTTATTCTGGTTTGCATTTTTTTTATTGATTAGAGGACAGAAATGGAGTCAGAATGAATGATTAATTTTTTTATGTTGCTTCGGTAAAGTGCCAAATTTATTGCACAGATTTCTGTTGTAAATATGGAGGCTTCATTTGAGAGACATTTTTTCATCATTTTCTTACAAAAAACTGCTCCACATCTGGTTCTGTTGCTGTCTTCAGAGCCATCTGTGTAAATATGTGAGTAATTTGGGTATTTTTCATGAATATTGAAGACTTTTTCTTGGTAGGTTAATGGGTGGGTTTTATTTTTAGGGAGCTTGTTTAAATCAAGAATAACCACAGGCTGCTTAAATAGCCAGAGAGGTGACCTTAGTTGAATGGTATCATGAATGTTTGTGATTGAGATGTCGTCGTCTTCCACTATGGGTTTCATTCGGAGACCAAAAGGTTTTATGGCCTTTTCTTTTTGATCAAATATGTTTTGATATTTGGGGTTAAATTGGTTGGTTACTATTTAATTTTACTGTAGTACCACAGACCTAGTTTTGTGATTCAGAATAAAGGCTCTCCACAGGGAATGTTCTAAATGCTCCCAAGACTTAATCCTTCATGGTGGATAGTATCAAGTGTTTTTAGGCAGGGTTTTCTGGCTGCTCCATATACGTAGCAGCCATAATCAAGTTTTGATTGGATTAATGTTCTATATGATTTGACTAGAATTTGCTGATCTGCACTCCAGTCTTTGTGGGCTATTACTCAAAGTAGTTTTAGGGGTTTGTTGCATTTCTCTTTCCGATATTGTATGTGGGGGATGAAAGTTAGTTTTTTATCAAAAATAACTCCCAGGAATTTATGTTGGTTGACTACCAGAATTTCTGTTCCGTCTAATTTCAGTGTAGGGTTGTTATGCATTTTCTTTAACTGACAAAAATGCATGCATTGTGTTTTCAATTTAGAAATCTTGAAGCCGTTCATGATAGCCCATTTGTTTATTTTGAAGTTGACGTTCTGCTGTATGTAAATATTTGGATGTGAAGGTGATACAGAAGTCATCAACAAACAAATAGTTATCAACTCCAGGATTCAGGTAATTAGTAATGCTATTAATTTTCACGTTGAAGAGGGTTACTGACAGTATACTTCCTTGAGGGACACCCTCTTCTCGGTTTTGAATGTCTGACAGGGTTGAACCAATTCAGACTCGGAACTTTCTGTCGGAAAGAAAAGATTTTATGAAATTTGGTAGTCTGCCTTTCAATCCCATGTCACATAGGCCTTTCATGATACCATATCTCCAAGTGGCCTTGTATGCCTTTTCCAAGTCAAAAAAATGGCTACAATTTGTTGCTTTTGGATGCTTGCCTCCCTTATGGAGATTTCCAACCTGACCACATGATCCATTGTAGATCTTTGGTTTCTGAAGCCACATTAGGAGTTGGTAAACGGTTGTTGGATTCAATATACCAAACTAACCTTTTATTAACCATATGTTCCATGGTTTTGCACAGACAGCTGGTTAGTGCTATTGGACGATAATTTGAAGGGTAGAGATTGTTTTTTCCTGGTTTAGGTATGGGTATGATGGTGGCTAGTTTCCACAATTCTGGGATACTACTATTTTTCCAGATGTAATTGAAAGTATTTTGGAGGTAGTTGATTGAGAAATTCCCAGTGAATTTCATCTGGGCTGACTGCAGTGTTTTGAGATGTTTGTATGGCTTCTTTTAGTTCTTGTGATGTGAAGAATCCATTGTAATTTTCTGTGTTGTCAGATGAAATTTAACTTCTGTTTTTCAGTTTTGCCTTTGTAGTTGTGAAATTCTGTGTTAGTGTTGTCAGAGGAGGAATTTGCTTAGAAAGTCTCAGCCAGTGTATCGGCAATATCTTTACTATTTGTGACCTCATCATTATTTCTAATGAGGTGTTTCATAGAGGTGGATTGGTTTTTCCCAGCAATTTTGCATATCATTTTCCGCACTGTGGTAGTTTTGGTTAATGAGTTTAATTGGTTGACATAATGTAGCCAACTCATCTTTTTGGCCAACTTAATTATTTTTCAGGCCTTTTCTCTGAGCAATTTAAATGAGTTTAGGTTACTGGTAAAGGGCTCTTTATTGAATTTGCGGAGGGCAACACTATGCAATCGGATTGTTATTTTACATTCATTATTAAACCAAGGTGTGCTGCGTCTGATGGAGAAGTTTTTGGTATGGTTTCATTTGCTATTGTGATTAGTGTTTGTGTAAAGTGTTTTATTGGGTCTGAACATTTTGAGTCTTGGACCAGTCTTGTATTGCAGAATGTTTTAAATTGATGCCAGTCAGGTTTATTTGTTTTCCAGCAGGGAGGTCTGTTATTGTCACTGATAGGTTGAGAAATTTCTATTATAATGGGGAAATGGTCACTACCACAAGGATCGTCATGAACCTTCCACGTATAATCCATGTAGCTGGAAGGATCAGATAGAGTGATGTTGATAGCTGAATAGGAACCGGTAGATGGATTGAGGTTTGTTGGAAATTTATCGTTCAAGATAAAGAGATTATTGCTATTGATTATCTTTTCCAAATCCTTACTCTTTTGGTTAGTTTTCAGACACCTGTATATAGTATTATGACTGTTAAGGTCATCTAATAATATGTAGGGTTTAGGGATTTGTTCTATTAGCTTGTTGAATTTAACATCATTAATCAGATCATGTGGTAGAATATAGATGGAGCAAATATTTACTGTTTTGTGAAATGTTGTTTTGACAGCAATTACTTGGAGTTCACTGTCTATGGTTATTTGGTGTTGGGGTATGTCTTTCCTAACTAGGATCGATACACCTCCAGAAGCTTTGTGTCCGTCTTTGTGTCGGTGATAATATGAGTTGTAATTTTTAATGTTTAGATGATTAGTGTCCTTGAGAAATGTTTCTTGAAAGCATAAAACTTTGGGGTAATATTTATCAAGGAGTATTAGGAATTCTTCGTAATTAGCTTTAATACCTCTGCAGTTCCATTGTAAAATTGAATTTTTTTGCAGTTTCATTATGTTAAATTGGAATTATTGCTTTTTTTTAAATTTGTTTTTATTGCTTGGCTCTTCTATCTCCATTCTTTCTATCATACTAAACCTATTTTTGGTGTTAATCTTTGATGTTGATGGTTCTATAGATTGGCTTGGTAAATTCAACAACTTTAAACATTACTGTGAGGATGAAGTTGGGGTATGGTCTCTTTTGGATTGTGGGGAGCATTCTGCCTTATCATTGTTTGGTTCGGGTTTGAAGTGTGATTTTTCCTGAGGTTGTCGATTTTAGAAGTAGGAGGACAGATTAGTGATCTGTGCAGGTTTTTTTTTTGGGGGGGGGGGGACTGGTCTATGTCTGCGCTGTAGTTTTTGTAATTTTTCTATCTTCCTTGATTTTGTCAAAGAATTTATTTGTCTGTGCTGGGACTTCCAATCTTGATGTTTGATGAATATTATTGGTGCATTCATTCTTGAGGTCCACCAGGAATTTAGGCCACTCACTTGGATCCAAATTAATTAGTTTGTTGATTAGGGTTCTATATTTATTATCTTGATTGCTAGTTTCAGCTCTCCGTGTAACAGAGGCACAGCTAATCTCACCCATATAAGACCCTACTATTTTCATTGCTTTTGGAAGGACACATTTCTCTTATGTTTCGCCTCAATTATTTCATTTTCTTTTCTGTAGATGTTGCAAGATCTTACGTATGCTGGATGGTCTTATTGGCAATTTGGACATCTAATTGGTTTTGAGCATTCCTCTTCTTTGAGATTTGGTTCTTTTTCCTCACACTTGGGACCTCTGCAAGTGTCTCTGTGGTGTCCATATTTCTGACATTTGAAGCACCTTGGGAGCTGAGACATACTGTTCGACCCTCTCCAGACAATAGCCTATTTTCACCACTTTAGGAATTTGGGGCTGATTAAAAGTCAAGATGTATGTATTTGTTTCGACTTTTTCACTGCTCTTTTTGATGCTTACTCTTCTTATATTTGTTACTCCTTGTTTTTCCATGGCAGCTGCCATCTCTTCTGTGGCTAAAGCCAACTCCCTGCTTCTAATGATACCTTTGGAAATGTTAAGTCTTGCATGAGGATATGTTTTATATTTAGAGTTATAAAAATTTTTCATTTTCAGAAGGTTTTCTGTTTGTCTCTGGCTATCCGCCTTGACAAGCAAGTTTCCATTTCTCATTTTCTTTATGCTTTTTGGTGTTGCTTGTGCTGAAATTATTTTTTCAATTAGAATTGGAGAAAATTTAGCTAGACAGACCTTCTCCAGGGATTCTATGACAATGAGTTTGGGGAAGTCTGCTGCTTCATTCTTGGAGTCTGACTCGGGAAAGTTTCTTTTAGTTTTTTTAAATAAAGACGCCATGTCTGGGTTTTTATTTTCACTGGTCTGTGCTCCACCACCCACCATGGAGTCCAACATGAGAAGAGAATGAGCCAAGGGGGAAACCCATTCACTTTGTCTGGGACAGGGATACATGACCAGTATACTCATATCAAGAGTGAAGCTTTCAGCCTCTGCAAAATTGTGGTTTTAAAGCCCTACAATTTAGCAGTGGTCAAAAAGTCTTTTGCCCTCAACACAATTAACTCTCAGCCACTGCCTTCTAGCACATATAAGATAAAGGGTTGGGAATTGTTCCACTAAAGTATATTGAATAATACAGACAGGAGAAAAACAAATATATATGAGCTAGGGCATGTCGGGACAAGTCGATTGATTGGATTGGGCCTATCTGACCGCCTGTCAGACCAAGTAAAGGCAAAGTGGTGTGTTGCAAGCCATTGACCACCCTGTCACTGGACTGCTCAACCACCAGGATCCTGTCCTAGTGCCTTATGGGTTGCTACCCACGGCCAACAGGTGGCTCCATTGGTGGGGGGGGTCTTACCCCTCTGCAGAGGTGCAGTCGACATATTCTACAGCCCCAGCCAATAAAGCAGTATTAACAATTAGGGATGGCTTTCACGATGTAAAGATTACCAAGCTGGGATACCAGATTAATTCCAAGTTTCATTCCTAATATTTCTGCCCTTGGGTCACACATAAAGTAAAAATTAGTAAATAGCTATCATTAACAATTAACAATCACTGTATATCAGAATGATCATAAGTGAATACACGTATATAAGAAGGTACATAATTTTCATCATCGATTCTAACCACTATAATCATGTTTCCTACTTATTGTGTGCAAGTTTTGAGATAAGGTATTGTTCTTATTTCAGGGGTTTAAAACTACACATATGAAGACGCTGGTCAAAATAATTGATGTCTTCAACAGTGTTTCTATTTAAAATCGCATGTAACCTGCTATCACTTAAAGGGAGATTACTTATTTGATTTTTTCTGTAATAATAAATATTGAATTACATGCACTTGTAGAAGCCTAGGGACTCTCTTGTTCTGCTTAGAAAATCTTTTTTCCTACTCTTGAAGAGCATCTTGGAATAACTGAATGCATTTACATGTCTGACAATGTCTCAATTTCCATATATTCATTACCATCAAACAAAGCATTGTTGATAGGACAGTAGCAGTTTTGCATCTTTTTTTTTTCTATTTCTACATTTTCTCAAACAACTGGTTGGTATTGAACAAATACTTTCCATCTTATCATTCAATGGGGATTTATTGACCCTTGTTTTCTCAGCTTCTAACTTTTTCTTGTAAAAGTTGAGGATTTCTACCAGTTTCAATGAAACAAGGATATTTTTTAAACTATGGCATTTTTATTTTATCATTCATAAATTGATTTTATTCTTTCTCTTTTTGTTAGTGAATGTCACACTGACTTTTAATAATAAGTCATTGAAGATGCACTGAACAAGAAAAAGGCATTTGCCAACATCCAGGAAAACACACAAGGTACATTGAATCAGTGAAAGGAGGGTTAATCAATAGGTTCATAACTCGACATAATTATTAGTTGAATTTTGATCTGAACCTTTCACTGTATTATATTTGAACTATATGATTAATATTCACTATTGAACAAAGGGAATTAACAAGGAAGGAGATAATGTTAAAAACAAATACTTCATCAGTAAGAATCATTTATTCATAATTAGGTTTGTGGAATTATGTATGTGCATGTTCATGTAGACTATGAAGAGAAGTGTCCTGGTTTTTGGAGACATGTTACCCCAAGAAGGGTTCATTGAGAAAGAGGCAGATAACCTTTATCTGAAAGTTGGATGGGCAGAAAGTCAAGTTTTTTTACCATCATTCACCATTTCTCCCATTAGGAACTACCACAATAATGTGATTTTAAATATAATGAAATCCCCACAGGATTATTGATGTACTGATGAAAGTGTTTGAGAAACTTTCAAAGGACAGGTTAATGATGTTTCTCTCTAAAAATTAACTTTGGAGGAATTAAAATTGTATGCTAATCCAAAAGCAATTAGAACTTTTCATTGAGTTGCCATGTATTTTGGCCACAATTAAAACAAAAAATAAATAAATTTGTGAAGCATTTGTAGGGATACAATAAATAATCATCTCTTTTAGATAATTTGTATTTCTGATAGGTGTTCCAAAAGAAGTCACATGACAATTTCAGAAACCCATCCTAGATCTCTTTTCACCCCTAGTCTTTGAATAGGAGAGACAGTGTCTCTTACCCTGCCAGGAAATAGTAAAGTGACACAGCTATTTTTTTATCTACCTTATCAAGTAAGCCTTCTGCTATTTTGTACCCATTACATATACTGTTTGTCCATGGAACATT
This sequence comes from Sepioteuthis lessoniana, assembly GCA_963585895.1. Taxonomy (NCBI): domain Eukaryota; kingdom Metazoa; phylum Mollusca; class Cephalopoda; order Myopsida; family Loliginidae; genus Sepioteuthis; species Sepioteuthis lessoniana. The sequence goes on along the minus strand of OY757906.1, from coordinate 5,924,976 downwards.
ATTCTAGTTTTTGAGGCATAAGTAGTATTAAAAAGAATACACAAACATAAGTATATTATGTATATAAAACGATAAACAAGTATATTTTTTCTTTCCTTGTGTTCAGTGTTAGTATATCACAGATATACTAATGCTAATATTGGTCCTTCAAGAGTGGGAAATCTAAAATTTCTTACCTACCACTAAGCATATAATAAATTTTATAGTTTTACATTTACATTTTCATTTAAAGATCTTTATCAGCATTATCTTGATTAACCTTCTCTTAAGTTTTGATTTTATTTATTCTAGGTTTTGGTTTGGTTTCTTTGTTTCAAGGTACACCATCATGGGTTATTTAATGCCAAAACAATCCTTGTAGAACAGCAGTGATACTAATTAAACCCCCATACCTGGGTGGAGGGATAAGACAGTTCACATGGCTTTCCTCTAGGGTATTAGTCTGAAATTGAGCATGACTGGAGTTTGAACTTATTTACTTTGGAGTTACAGTAGAATACTTTAGCCATAACACCACAGGGACTCCTAAAGATTTTGGGTTTGTTTATTTTTATTTATTTTTTTTTTTGCAAGTTCAATTTAATGAACTCATAAAAATAAATCTCTTTACAGTTTCCTTTTCTCACCTGAAAATTGCCATCAATCGATCAAGAAAATAATTACTGGAACTGCTGTCAGGAGAGAACAAAAAGACATTCTTTTGTTTTGTTTGATAACAATTATTCTTGAGAAAACTACTAAAACAGCTGCTATTTTTATGGATAGATTATGTGAATAAATTAATTTTATTAAGCTTGCTAAAAGACACAATTTTTATGATTTTATTGTCTGTTATAAAAACAATAATTACTGGAATTTTTTTGCCTTATTTTCTTCTGGGCTGATGATGTACTATACATCTCAAAAGTAACTATGTCTAGTATTGTCTTGACGTATAACTTTACTGCTGCAGTTTTTGGGGTTTTGTTTTTAAAGAAATACAACTAGAATTTTTCCATTACAATATAAAAAAGTTGAAAATAGAATTATTTTATAACAACTTAGTTATATCAATATGTACAGAATTATGGAAACAAACATCAATAATACAAAATTGTTAAATTGAAAATGAATTTAAACCAAAGACAATAGGTTTGCTATGGTTCCATATCATTCACATTGACTAAGCTACTTTTTTTTCACCTATTGGGAGTAGAAAATCATTTTAAAACACAACACAAAATAATTTTTATTGTTAGTGTATAAGTTAATTAAATTATTAATAACTTAAGAGAATGAACTTCTATAGAAAAGCTTTCAATATATTTGATGGCATATAAAACATTTTCCTCCCCAAAGATCAGAATGTTAACAATTTGTAATCTGAAATAGATCAAAGTTCCTGTAACATTTGATTCACTAGCCAAAAATGAAAATAATAATAAAAAAACAATCTATTTCCGGCTGAAATTGAGGAGTCATCTTTTAATTTCAGTAGAAAATAAATTCATCATTCAACCATTTCTTAAAGATTACTCAAACTGATCTTTGAACTGTTCTAGTTTACATTAATATTCCCTGGCAATACTTTCCTCAAAAGGAGCTCTCTGATCTCAAGATCAGAATTTTGGGATTTGATAACCAACTAATTAACCCTCTTCAAAAATCTCCAACTTTTGTGTTTGACAGTCTTTTGCACCTACCACAAGAGTTCTTGTGATTGACCATTTGTCATCAGTCACACAGATAAGCACCTACATTTCTGGGGTTTTTTTTCTTTTTTTTTTAATAACTCATGACATGATTCTTTTGCAAAAATTTATTTTTTACTTCAATTGTAAATAGTAGGTTCTACTGGCAGCTCAACAACTTGTTTTTGTTGCCAACACATGTCCGTGTGTGTGTGTCTGTTACATGTAATGAGGAAAGAAAAGTTAAAGAAATGAACTAAGATACACAGGCTTATAAAGAGACTTGTTAGCTACAGTGTGTTGTAGATAAATTCTGTTGAGGTAATAATTACAGCAAACAAAATCAAACATTAGCATCTTTAACATAAACAAAACATGCACACAAAAATATATTCTAATCTGATTTTTCTAAGTTCTGATGAACATTTCAGATACATACTTCTGGGCAAGTTTTTTTTCTACAATAGCAACAATTTTAGTAAAAAAAAAACCCATAAAGTTAAAATAAATAAGAGGGCCTCAACCAGAGAGTAATGGTAAGTAAATAGCCAATTTTTTTTCAAGACACTACAATGTTACATTGGTGAAGAAGAATGGATGAAAGGAAAAAACAGAAGGTGGGAGAGTCCCCTGGGGTGTGATGGCTAAAATACTGGATTGCAGCGTTGAAGTAAGCAAGTTTGAATTTTATTTGAGTTATTATGTTCATTTTCAGACTAATGCCTCTTGAGAAAGGCATAAACCCCTTATCCTCCCATCTAAATAGTATTAAATAGTATCACTGCTGTTCTTCTACAAGGATAGCTTTGGCATTGAATAACCCAGAAAGGTTGATATGCCATTAAATAAAAAACCCAAACTGGAAGAGACCATGTGATCATAGAAAAATTCAAATTGTTTTAATGCTAATATTGCAAATTCCGTCTGGATCAGTTAAAAAAAAAGATGACATGTAGTTGTGTTTTCAAGCTAATCAAGGAAACATCTATTTTTTTGCAAATCATACCCCACCACTTAATGGTTCAGGAAGTACTTTTGCTAGCTCTGAAATTTAGCTTGTTGCTCTCCTGATAACCATCAAATTGACCCTTTTCAAAAATCCCCAACTCTTTTCTTTTGCACCAACCACAAGAGTTCTTGTGATTGACCATTTGTTGTCAGTCACACAGCTAAGCACCAGGATCACTAGTAACAGGAGGTGACATTACATTATACCAAGTAACTCTGGTGAGTTCAATCTTAGTTGTTGGCTCTCAATGAAAAAAATTGACCTTGTCAGTGGCAGAAGGTTTAGATACATATTAATTCTTTTCAAGCAAAGTAAGGCTGGTTTAATTCAGAATTATCTTTCTCCTAGACTAGTTACTTGACCAAAGCTAAAGAACCCAGTCTACTCTACTATTTACCCAAAGCTGAGAAAAGAAGAGATAGATTCATGTTTTTCCAAGGTTATTTGTACAAAATTATATGCAAACGACACCATCCATGATTTGAGCTCAAGTGACTGATTCCATTTCTAACAATGATAACCATTATGTCAAGAATATCTCCATTCCGTTAATAATTCCATATCAATCAGTGGACTTATATAGTAGCCATTATTGTATATTTATTTTTTTTTAATTTGTTTTATTTATATTCTTTCACACTGATGACTTTCTCTTTATACTCATTTACAAATTTTGAATAATAAAATTGATATCAATACAAATTAAAAATGATTGTTTAAAGCAACAAATGTTGGAACCAACCAAGTATGAAGAAATCATCATCATATTCTAGTCTGCATGTTAGTCTAGTCCACCCCAGGAGGGGTGGGGACTGTAAAATATACCAACTGCATCTCTTTAAGACATCTCCCCACAAAGAGTGTCCTAGATATGACACAAAAACTGCATCTGATGGTGAGGCTCCAGTCCTGAGGCTTTAGAAAAGGTGGAATACCTTTTCATTACCATTACTCCCAGGTACACTCAGGCCTGGAGTGGTAGTACTTGTTAGAGTTTTACCTATGGGTCAAATAGAAATATTTAATCATTCTCTATACTGGAAACCATTTAGCTGTCTGCAAACAAATAACTTAGATTGAATTATTAGTATTACATATCAATATGTGAAACCATATGATTGTGAGCAAATACGACTGTTAGTGTTAGAAATCAATACTTGAAACCAACAAAAGATCATTAGCTCGTTTAAAAATTGTTACCTATCAACTATTCATTTACAAATTATATATACTTTATATGTATGAAGAGGATTTGGCATTAAATAACCAAAAATGGTTGATATGCCATAAAACACAACCCATAAACCTGCATATATTCAAATTTTTCATTTAAATGTGTCACTGCACATAGCATAATGGTTATTGACACAGGAAATTGAATCAGTAAGCAGAGTTCAAATTCTCCTCAAAACTGTGTACACTTTATGCTAATGTTGCTGCAAAAATCAAATCTATTTCTTCTTTACAATCTAGAGTAAAGTGATGAGGCACATAATGTTTACTAGCCTTGGTGGTTAACCAATCTGGGAAGACAACTCTGGTTAATTCAAAGAAAATTTATGTCACTGAGTTAACAACTCCTTTTGAGGAAAGTATTGACTGGGAATTCTAATGTAAATTGTGTCTGTTCAAAGATCCATGAGAGTAATATTTAAGAGATGGCTGGATGACAAATATAATTTCTATTGAAATCAGAAGATGTCTTTCCTATTTTAGCTGGGAATATTTTTTTCAAATTCTTGACAGGTAATCAAATGTTATAGGAACTTTGATCTAGTTCAGATTACAAATTGTTAACATTCTGATCTTTAGGGAGGAAAATGTCTTACATGCCATCAAATATATTGAAAGCTTTTCTATAGAAGTTCATTCTCTTAAGTTATTAATAATTTAATTAACTTATACACTAACAATGAAAATTATGTGTTGTGTTTTAAAATGATTTTCTACTCCCAATAGGTGAAAAAAAAAGCAGCTTAGTCAATGTGAATGATATGGAACCATAGCAAACCAATTGTCTTTGGTTTAAATTCATTTTCAATCTAACAATTTTGTATTATTGATGTTTGTTTCCATAATTCTATACATATTGATATAACTAAGTTGTTATAAAATAATTCTATTTTCAACTTTTTTATATTGTAATGGAAAAATTCTAATTGTATTTATTATAAAGCAAAACCCAAAAAACTGCAGTTGTTAAGTTGTACTTGATGTAGAACTTAACAACATGCTAAACATGGTCACTTTTGAAACCAGCTCAAAAGAAAATAAGACAAAAAAATTCACTAGAGTCAAGTTATATTGGTCTTCCTTTGCAAAACATTAGTATCATGGAAAGGGAAGATTTGTTGCATGGGCGAAAGCTGGTCTTCCATACAACTTTTCCTATGTTTGTGCAATGAACTAAGTATAGATCCATGGTCTCACAAGACAAATGGATGCCACAGAAATAGATAAAGTATAAGTATATAGATATATGCTTTTCTGTATTTTTTTAATTCTCAGACAAAACATCTTTTTAAGTAATATAGAAGATTACCTTTTTACTCAAATAATTCCTTATAACAAATAAATAACAAGACAAAATAAAATCCTTTAAAATTCATGATTACATTATTGCTGATTTTTTTTCTTCTTTCCTTCTTTTCGACAATCAATAACTTCCACAAAGAATTAAAAGAAATAAAAATAAATAAGATTCATCAAGTTATGATAATATCCTACTATCTAGAAAATGAAGCACTTTATGAAAGAAGCCAGATTCATTTTTTTTAAATTCAGTTAAAGAGATTATTAAACTAAAGGTTGCAAGGCCCTGAAGTCAATTTCTCTATTTTCATTGAGAATACTCGAGTGAATCAAAAGTTTAACAATATTTTAGCAATGTGAGGCACAGTTCAGCAGCTCTAGATGCTTTTGCCTGGGTCGTGAAGGTGATGAACCATACTGGACTGTGAGATATTGAGCTTGCCTGATACTCTCTGAATGCTACTTGTTTTCCTTTATGAATTGGAACATGGCCTCAGAATCAACAGTTCAAGGCTAACTTGACCTTGCCTGATTGTCAAGGTTCTTGCAATCAAAAAAAATTTTCTTGAACCATTTGGTTACTGTACTGAGATCAACTGCATCTTCACCTTTTTCACAACAAATGGTTTTTTGGTTGCTTCCATAGCATTATGACCCAGTTTGAACTCATAATGTATGTGGTGCTTTCAATAAGTTTTGAGATTTATTTTGTACAGTCATTTAAAATGAACAGCTGCAGCAGGAATTGGAATACACCCTACTAAAGCCTGATTGTCACAGCTGGTGAATTTCAAAAATGCAATCTGACACTTTAGAAGAAAGATATGCAATAAAATTGTGTTTTAAACTTGGAAAAAATACCACAGAAACGTATGGAATGCTTCAGACTGCTTTTCGACCATCTTGCATGAATCGAGCACCAGTTTTTGAGTGGCATAAGAGATTCAAGGAAGGCAGGGAGTCTGTGAGGGATGATGAGAGGTGTGGGAGGAGTTGATTGGCCAAGGTCACAGACTATAAGAACTTACTACTCGCCTATTACTAATATACATACATATTAAATGCAGAAAATACTTGAATATCAAACTTTTTTTTTATCATTAAGTGTTTTCAGACTATTGTTTTCATCTTTATTGTTATTTCCACAACATTTTGGCTGATATGTCCTCCAGCCTTCTTCAGGAGTTTGTCAAACTTGGGAACCTTCAGGGAACTTCGAACTACGTCCTTTATTGAATCCAAGGGGGTCGCCTGTTCTGATTCCATTAGCCATAACAGGTACAAGTGTTAAGTTTGACAAACACCTGAAGAAGGCCGGAGGACATATCGGCTGAAACGTTGTGGAAATAACAATGAAGATGAAGACAATAGTCCCAAAACACTTAATGATAAAAATCATCAAGCTTCGTCTCAGAAATTTAGACAACTCAAAATCTTTTATCTTTTAATTTCAAAACAAAACTGAAAATTAAAATCACTTTTAGTTCCTTTTGAAATCTCCAGATTTACACTTTTGAAAACTATAATCTTAACAACTTATGGTAAATTGCAGCATACAAGTCAACCTTATAAACCTAAAACAAATCTCTAAAAAACAGTGGCTCAGTCAGTTGGGGTTGTAGAATACACTAACTGCATATTTGCGGTGGGGTAAGACTCCCCCAACAGGTGTCCTGGATATGATATTAAACCATCAGATGGCAAGGCTCCAGCCTTGATGCTTTGAGGAATGTGGAGTAACTTTTCATTGCCATTGCTCCTAGTCCCACTCTGACACAGAGTGGTTGCACCTGAAAGGGTCCTATCTATGGGTCAAATAGGACAAACTGTGTGCAAACAAATGACAGATGTTAAATTGTGACTGGGATAGAGCAATACTTGAAACCATTTAACTGTGTACAAAAGCTTGTTTAAAAATGTTATCTACAAAATGTGTTTACAAATCATATATATATTTAATACATATGAGTAAACAGGATTTGGCATTAAATAACCTAAAATGGTTGATATGCCATAAAACCCATCCCAACCCAACCAAATCAAACAAAACTAGGGTTGACTTATATTGCAGGGATAAAATCCAAACCATTACCATGGTGGTAAAGATTTGGATTTTAGCCCTACCATGTAACTCGACCCTTAGTTTTGTAGATTTTTTCAGGCTTATAAGGTTGACGTGTATGCTGCAATTTATGATACATGTTTTTCTGGAACAAAGTTCCATTTTTCTCTTTTTACCTTACTTCTTAAAAGTTACTTAACTAATTTGAAAAAATTGAATGATTTTCACACAAGCATTGATGAATTTGTAAAAATACAGTGACCATAGTGATGGCAATGTCTTATAAGACACTAAATTTACATTTGAATCTGGACGCAGACCTGGACAAGGTTGTATGGAAGCCCAGAAGTTGAACTATGTTGTCTAAAAGAAGAGCAAGGGATCATATGGCTTGGAACTTATGTTAACATAAGAGTAATCAGAACAAATTTGAAAACATCATCAAACTGTCCTGGTTTTTACTTATCTTTCTATTAGACTAGTTACCGACTATTTCACTCATGACTATAGAGATGAAAAATAGATTCATCCAATTATAACCACTAAACATAATTTTCTTGAGAGTTCCAAATGCAATGACATTTTACTCTGCCTTTCACAGCTCTTCAGATTATATATATATATATATATATATATATATGTGTGTGTGTGTGTAAAAGTGCACTATGACAGACTTAATAGTAAACAATGTCATAAATTTCTACTCTTAAACTTGTGTTATAAGATTTTAAATAAAAGCCGTAAAAATAGGCAGTCAGTTAATATTTTGTCCTCCAAAGATGAAGTTTTTTCTCTCTCTCTCTGGAAAAATTTATTAAATGTAATATTCATAAAGAAATAAATGTGTCATGTCAAATACCAGCTAATTTACTGGAAACTGGAGAGAAAGAGGAAAAGCTTGATTCAGAAAGACAAGAGCCTGCATTGAAAAACTATCAAAGGTATTTCCACCATATTTCTTTAGATTTTTTGAAAGTGCGAAAAAAAGGGGCAACAAATTTCTTTCTCCTTCCTTCATTTAATGAGTATCATCAACTAAGAAGAAAATAGCAGAAAACTAAAGAAAATCATGCAGATTTTCCAAAACAGATTTATTACATTCATTTAATATTTGTAGTGTTTCTAAGATTATGAGCCTTTAGGCAGATATGCTGAAGGTTAGTTCACAAAAATTTCAAATTTAATCACATTTTTTACAGTTATTAAGACAAGACAAACAAGTGATAACTCTTAAAAAATAAAAATAAGATTATTACTGGTTCAGATGATAAAGAAATGGACTGCTTTCACTTTTTTTAAATAACAATTCAAATATTTAATCTGTTGAACATTAAGATTTCAAAAAGAGTAATTCCTCCTTGTTTTTATAGGTGGACTCAGAGTTGACATTATATTAGATATTGTTTATGTGGATGTAGGGATTACATACCTTGTTTTCCAAAATAGTACTTCAAATGGTCACTAGATGACATGACCAAAGTAGCATAATAAAATGTGTGAGAAAGTCAAAATCATTGATTCCAGACCTTAATTATCTTCCCTTCCTCACAATTATGTAAATACAAAATTAAGTAAGACACACAAAGACCAACTGACTTGTTTTGGTGGTTGTAGTGCAAAAGGTTTTTCAGAATGATTATCTTTGTGGTGAATGGAATATTATAGTATGTTTTGGGTCAGTGAATAGAACTAGTTAAGTCGATTTGGGATAGTGGGTTGTTTTTGTTGTTTTGTTTTACAGTGTATCAACCCCTTTTTGGGTCATTCAACACCAAATTAAAACATTTTGATGTCAAAACAGTTCTATTTCAAACAAATCAGTTTAACATAAGTACACGGTTTAAATGTCAAAAATAATTCCATTTAAAACAATTCAGTGTAGCATAAGTACAGTTTTTTTGTTTATACACAGTAAAATGTCAAAACAGTTATATTTCAAGCAATTCACTTTAGCATAAGTAGGCAGTTTAAAAAAACAGTTAATTTCAAACAATTCAGTTTAGTGTAAATACTAGGACCCAATCAGGTGCTCCCATTCCAGGCCAGAGTGGACCTGGGAGCGATGGCAATACTCCGCATTCCCCAAACCCCAGCATCACTGAAGCCTCACCATCAGATTGTTTAGTGTCATATCTAGGACACTCATTGTGGGGGGGTCTAAACCCCTCTTCAAAGATGCAGTCGGTGTATTTTACAGCCCCAACCAACTGGGCTCATGTTAGGATAGTAATAACCAACCTCTCCCACTCTCATTTTTGGCCATGTGCCAAATTAATACAATTTTTATATAATAGATATTCTCTTTGTTTCAGCCTCGACAACCAGAAAACATGCATGAGCATGTGCAACTCCCAACAGTGTAGGGGTGCCCAACAAACCTTGGGTTGTACCATGCACAGTATCAGGCTTTTACATAAATCTTCATACAACACTTTTCATTCTAGAAAGGACATTTCAACTACTAAATAGAAATTTCTCTCCATTCTGTGATTTTTGCTCAGGGAATAGATATGTTGTTAATTCATTATGAATTGTTTTATATTGTTTGGCACAAGGAAATGTTTAACTATAATACAATTCCTCTATAGGAGGTGCCTGTGGTGTAATTGTTATCGTCGTAGGAAATGAACACGGCGACATGAGTTCAAATCCTGGACGAGACTGATTACATTTCACATAGCACTAATACCCTTGGGAAAGGTATGAATCCAATTATTTTCCCTCCATCTATGGGTAAATAGAAGGACAGACTAGGTTCTTTAGCCTTGGTTAGGTAACTAGTCTAGGAGAAGGAAAACTCTGAATTCAAACCTGTTAAACTCCGCTTAAAAATTGACCTTGTGTCATATCCTGCCCGAGGGGGGGGGTAAACAGGATAATACAATTCCTCTGCTACAAGTGTCCGAATTGTCTTCCTCATTCTCCTACGTGGTAGTGAACATTGGTACTAAGAGATGACAAATATACAGACAAACCTTCAAGTCATCGATACCAAAGCTTACTTGATCCTATCCTACACGGATGGTTGCTAAGCAATGCATCAATGAAAAAAGCCAAAAGATTTTTGTTGATTGTCAAATTCTCCATTATCTGTTAGAAAGCTTTTAGGGAGACAAAATAGGATATCCAATGTTTAAAGACTGCATAAACAATTACTATGCTCTTCTGGTTTGGGATTCTCACAGCTACACTGTTCTTGTTTGTATGGTCAAACATGTGCAGTACTCTAACAAGCATTTTAAGTGACCGTAACTTGCCAATATATTACTCACAGACATTTTGTGCAAATCTAATTATGTCAGAAATGTCTGTAAAAGAATAAATCAGCCATGAAAAGCAGCAAATGGCTCATACGAAAATGCTTACATGAACAGGTTTTATACATGTTAATTTTTATTTCTGACTTTTTGTCCTCATCTTGATAGTTTTTTGTTGTTTTTCTCACTACGTTTCGGCCAAATTTCACCTCTGGCCATCTTCAAGTGATTAACCGCGATATCGGATAGGAATGCTGAGACTTGTAACCGTATCCCCAGTAATTACTGCCTTCAGGGCCCGTGGCGCAGTGGATAGAAGTGTTGAGTCTCTACGGTTTTGGGTAAGCATTGTCAGAAGATAGCGGTTTCAATTCCTAGCCAAGCCAGCCAGAGGGTTACTTGGTCAAAACGTGGTGTGATAGACAACTATGGAAGGCAGTAATTACTGGGGATGCGGTTACAAGACTCAGCATTCCTATACGAGGTTGCAGTTAATCACCTGAAAACTGCCAGAGGTGAAATTTGGCTGAAACATCGTAAGAAAAACAATAAGACTACCAAGATGAGGACAAAAAGCCCGCAATAAAAATTAATACTCAGATTAAGAAGCCTCATCTCAAAAAAAAGGGATTCCCAATAAAGACAGCTTTTATATGTGTCTATTTACATGTTAAACAGTGTGATTATTTTTGTTATGCCAGTCCTGCCAGCAGGTAAATCCTTATTTTATACAAAGATAATGCCAATAGCCACATTTAACAAAACTTTATCTGCATCCCAATCCATCTTTATACAGACACAAAAACATTTCCCATTATTTATGAAATTATATAAACAAATAGTGCAGACTCTATTCCAAATGTTATAGTGCAATACCACAATGAATAGCATTTGGGAATATTTTATCAACTAAAAAACTGAGACATATGCTCTAACCAATTTACCAGTATGATGGTGTTTATAAACCAGAGAATTTTAATGATAAACTAGTGCTACCAATAAGACAGGAAAAATTTTAATAAAAAATATTAACAAAGAAACAAAAAAGTTTATTGATATTTATAGGAGGAGTGGTTATAGCTTGAGTGGTTCAGATCAATAAGTTATAACTCATTTAAACAATTTATGAATAATAGCAAATAAGGGAAAGTACTCTATATATATATCAACAGTTATCTTCTCTGAGAAATTATAATGATTATGGAGAGCATAAACCCAACCCTTCCACATTATTATTAATTTCAAAATGGCTTTATTCTCTCAGTTTTACTCTCACTCAGAGTAGTTGTAAATGTTAGGGTCCCATCAGTGGATCAAATCTAAAAATTATTAGTATTAGATAGGAATACTTGAAACTACATAACAATGTGTAAACAATTTATTATATGATTTCAAGTAACTATTCCTATTTGATATAGAAATATAGTTACTTGAAATCATAAAATTGTGTATGAATTACTAATATTAGACAGGAATATTTGATGTCATATAATTATGTGCAAACAAATTATTATTAAAGTGAATTATTAATGCTAGGATGACTTGAAATCTGTGTGCAAACATGAATATAATTTTTTTTGTTGTTTAAATGGCATATCAACCTTCTTGGGTTTTTTAATGCCAAATACTTTCTTCTAGAAGAACAGTAGTGGTACTATTTAATCCATAGCTGGAAGGCAAAGGGGCTTCATACCTTTCCTAAGTATAATTGTCTGAAAGTAAATGTAATAGGACAACTGGAGTTCAAACTTGCAGTTATATACAAGCGTGTGGTTGCAAGAAAAATAAGACTGACGTGAAGATTTAGTTTATTTTGTTTATTGAATAAATAAAATAAACAAGCGGATGAAATATCTGGCCGGCTGACAGGGGGTCGTCTATTTAGCGACAAACGGTTGCTTTGATCTGGTCGGACAGTGCTGTCAGGTGGCGCTCTTCAGACGGACGGCAATTCAACTAGCATGTGACCTCTGCTTGGCCTATTTATATCTTCCTAACTTCAATCACTGGCTCCAGAAAATACTACTTGTGGAAAAAAAAATGATTGGTTGAAAAATAAGCTTTCTTTTTTTATAACTGAGAATTTCCTGGGGATTTTGGATAGACTATGCACGGAGCCTATGCACAGAAGCTATGATTTTCTCAGTTTGACACTGGCCGTTGTTGGGTCAATATCTGGTAGCTGTTATTTTCTTCTACATTGTCGATGTCTGTGTTTTGTGTGTTTTAGTAGTTAGGTGTGTGAAGAGTTAAGTGGGTGAATCAGAAGAGATTTGATGTAATTTACTATAACATTTGATGTATTTTACTATAATGTTGCTTACTATGATTTCGCAGTCCAGCACTTTAAACACTACACTATAAGGACACCACCATACGTTTTTTAACAAAGTACAAAAAAAAATTAAAAAGAACATTGAAAGTACTGTTATGATTACAATCAAACATTTAGAAATTAATCAAATTTTAGCATTTATTAACCCATAAGGAGTAGATATACAGTTAAATAAAGAATACAAGTGTAAGCATCTACTGAGAATTACTTCAGTAGTAATAGTCTGTAGACCAATTTTGATTGGTCAAGGGAAAGGTGTTTCTAGTAGAATTCACAACATGAGCAATATGGTTTACAAAACAAGTTTAATAACTACCATTCTATAGAAATCATTTACAAAGTTTTTAGCACAAAATCATAAAATATGGGGCACCAGGTGAAAATCGAACTCGAAAACAATTTCCTACAAGCTGAAGAGCCTAAGCATCAATCTAGAGTTGGTACTCCAGATATTTATTAATCCTATTCTGGTACAAGGCTCCAAGTATGAGTCATCTCAGTAGACCAATTTTGATTGGTCAAGGGAAAGGTGTTTCTAGTAGAATTCACAACATGAGCAATATGGTTTACAAAACAAGTTTAATAACTACCATTCTATAGAAATCATTTACAAAGTTTTTAGCACAAAATCATAAAATATGGGGCACCAGGTGAAAATCGAACTCGAAAACAATTTCCTACAAGCTGAAGAGCCTAAGCATCAATCTAGAGTTGGTACTCCAGATATTTATTAATCCTATTCTGGTACAAGGCTCCAAGTATGAGTCATCTCAGTAGACCAATTTTGATTGGTCAAGGGAAAGGTGTTTCTAGTAGAATTCACAACATGAGCAATATGGTTTACAAAACAAGTTTAATAACTACCATTCTATAGAAATCATTTACAAAGTTTTTAGCACAAAATCATAAAATATGGGGCACCAGGTGAAAATCGAACTCGAAAACAATTTCCTACAAGCTGAAGAGCCTAAGCATCAATCTAGAGTTGGTACTCCAGATATTTATTAATCCTATTCTGGTACAAGGCTCCAAGTATGAGTCATCTCAGTAGACCAATTTTGATTGGTCAAGGGAAAGGTGTTTCTAGTAGAATTCACAACATGAGCAATATGGTTTACAAAACAAGTTTAATAACTACCATTCGATAGAAATCATTTACAAAGTTTTTAGCACAAAACCAGAAATCTTATTTGTTAATCGTATTCTGGTACAAGGCTCCAAGTAGGAGTCATCTCATGAGGAATTAACACACTAAAGTAGTAACAGTCTGCTAAACTAGCTTGCTAACCATTGTTCTACAGTAAGGCACTCAAGTTTATTTCAATCTATTTCCATCTGTTATTTTAATAAATCCAAATAAAACCAAATCTGTTAGGGTTAACGTGAGATAATGAAAGTCTGAAGGTGTATTAATCAATTAAACTGATAAGTAAATAAAAAAAAAAAAATTAAAAAAAAGAGATAAAAAATAATACCACTTGACAGAAATATTTGACAGTGTCATTTATTTTTAAGAACCTCTGTCTATTCACTGATATCATGGCTTGTCAGTTAATAAGAAAATCAAAAAAGCAATAAGAGCGAAATCTCAGTTATTGTGCCTAAACTAAGCAATTTGAGCATTCTGCAAAAAATTGCATATGGTAATTCTCTTTTTTCTGCAGGAATGATACTTCACTAGCTGCAGAGAAAGTGAATCTATGTATTAATATGCCCTCTTTTTTTCCAGCTATTCTTAGCTATTAGAATTAAATTTGAAACAATATTCACCTGACAGAGAATAACAACAAATAAATTAGACAATGTAACATTTCAAGAAAGAAATTCAATGGAATCCATTTCAACTTGATTGGTTTTTTTTTTTTTTTTTTTTTTTTTATGAGGCAAACAATAAGTTTCTTGGAATAAATATTCATATACAAAAGCAGCAAGCAAGTAACCACAACAACAACAATCAATGAAAAACATACAACTGTTCAATTAGTTAATTAACAGTTAAAAATTAAATGCAAATTTTAGTTCAAATTTCAGAATTATCCATCTTGTTATGGTTTCCACTTAACAGGAAAAAAAACACTGCTTCAAATAACGTTTGCGGAAATAACCATTTGTAATGTAATTCATAGAAATGCACAGATTCAAGACTTTGTGTTACTATAACTTATGAATATGCAGGAGTTGTCATGTACACAAGGACTCGTCCAAAGTAACAAACGGCAGTTTTTTGTCTATGACCATTGAAAGAGAACCAGAATAAGATTGACACTTGGTTGAAGCCTACAGAACAGATCTTCATGAGAGAGAGATAGTGAGAGAGAACCAAAACACGTTCCATCTAAAATAGTCACTTAGAGGAATATGAGAAACACATCTCTACATTTCTTGTTCTATGTTTGTGATTTTTTTTTTCGTGTTTAAGGGTTATTTTTGATAAAATACCATATAAGAAATTTCCGGAGGAATGAATGGTTTTAGCTGAAAGCAAGAGTCCTGTTATTTTAACTCTTATTGTTAGCTTGTGTTTTGTTTTGTTTTTGTTTATATGTAATTGTTGAAGTTCTGTTGTATATTGTACTTGCATTTGAATGTTGTTCACACGTGTCAAATTACACGTCGAGATGAATCTGACTTGTACATGAGGAGGAGAAGATTATATGCGCATTGGGGTGTTCCACAATGCACATGTGGTTGAGTCCATTTCCTGGGTAGTTATTGGTTGCCAGCCCTGGAGTGGCTATGCTAGCATGCATATATACTGGCCCACTCATTGACATAGTGGGGTCTGTACTAAGTTACAGCTCGCTTTATTTTTGTCTGCCAGTTGGATGCTAGCTGGGCTGCTGAGCCAGTAAGTGTTGTTATTATTTTATCCTGCGCATTAGGGCAGTGGGTTCTTCAGTAATATTTCTACTGAATTTGCAAATCATTCAAGAATGAAATTATGCAAAACTATACTTTCCCGAAAAGCAGTCACCTTCTTTGGGAGTGTCTTTTTCATAAACATGTGTCTTCATGTTGTCACTCTCTAAGTTAAATCCTGTTAAGATTCATAACTTTTGTCAAGGTTCAAAAATAAGATAGTAAGCAACCACATAGGATACTAGCTGACTGTTTACTCTGTAGACAAGATGGTGGACAAGTCACAACACCCCTTTTGACCAATCAAAAGACCCCATAACTAGTGCACCTAAAGTATATAAATACACTGGAATTTATCCTTTCCTCTTTTCACCACAGCCATGGAGTTAGGCCTCGGCCTCAGCCTGGCCATACCATGATACCTCCTCACACAAATAATAAATATGAATAAATGTAAGTCTATGCTCTGAGCACCAAACTCCCCTTTCAGCTAATTTCTTTTCATGCAATTTAACTACTAACCAAACATAACTTTTCAACTATATGAATTGCTTGTTCTATAGAATCATAAATACACCTGTCCTTATTGGTTAACCCTTGTTTGTTCATCTTTGTCAGGATAGCCTTTTTCTCCCTTTCTCTCCTCCTCTGAATTACCACGATTGACTAGGCAATATTATATAAGGGGAGTTTGCCAGTGCTTTTCCTTCAATAAGCAATCCCCAAGGTCTATAAGCAATACTGACCCATTAAATGTTGGTAGACAGTTTGTACTGGTTGACCTACCAGGGTTAGAAAGCCCAGTCTGCTCTACTATTTCACTAAAAGGTAAGGGAAGAAGTGATGGATCTATGCCTTTCCCAAGAACATTAGTACTAAATAAATGTAAAATGTCTTAGCAGGGATTTGAACTCTGTTTGCAATTTTCTGTGCAAGCTGCACATCCTAGAAAGGCTGACATAGTTCTAATCAATTCATTAATTATTCAGGATGAAAAGACAGGACACTTAGATATCAAATTGGTCATTTGAGCAAAGCAACTAATTACAGTATTTTGTCTTTTTACCTTTTTATTATACCAAAATAAAAATAAATAATAATTTTTCTTTTCTTTATTTTTTCTATCTTATATTTTATTGGGAAAAAAATTGCAATCTGGTATCAAAAGTTGAAATCAGTTTATGCAAAAGAACAATAAAAATTAGTGTGCAAACTTCAAAAGTTTCCAGATAAAGAAAACAATACCCATTTGTCTCTGTAATATCCAACCATTTAAATTAACTCAAGAGAGATAATTCTTTTCTATAAAGGGATCTTTTCCTTAATTAGACTCTTAGCTCTAATTTTTGGTTTTTGAGGAACTTATATCTCAATAGTAAAATGTTGGTAGATTGTAACAGAGAAAACCATAGAAAAATGTTTCCTTAATTTTAACTTCATTTGTAAAGTTTAAGCTGTTATGGAATGTGTTTTCTGTTCCAACAAATACATCATATAGTGACAAATTGAATTAGATAAACTTAATGACTTAGAATTGGTGTGATTAGAAACCATATTGATGGTAAGGAAAACACTGATTTCAAAACTAATCTTGTGTCTCATTCTGCCCATTGTAGATGGCTTGGGACTATGTGTCTGGGCGGAGAAAGGAAAAATGCGATGGCGTCGCGGAAGTGAACTTCCAGTTGTTCCCGACAGACTTACCCACCAAATTGTCTTTTCAGTGTGCAGGAAGTTGACTGGTCATTTCCCGGTGTGTGGATGGTTGTGTGTCACCACGACATTTGTGAAGCGACGGGCAAACACCATGACAACTGGATGGGATGATGAAGCACAAGACCCTCTTCTAGCCCAGATGATCGGAGACATTTTTGCAAGAGTAACCCAAGAACAACCACCATGGTGAGTGGGATGTCACACTCCATATTCAGTTAAACAGCTATCAATAGATTGCATTGATCTAACACCCTGATTGACTGACTTATATAAAAAATACAGCTTGTGTGGCGCATGTCTCAGCTTATTTTCGTCTGCCATCTGTCTTGTGAGTTGGATAGTCTGGCCAATCCAGTGAGTGCCTTTCTGCTGTCATACGGTATTGTCATCCTCAATTGTGCGCCAGGCTGAAGCACGCACATGCGGTTCTTGGGCACTTCCGTACATGCCCAGCACACATACAAAATCATTTTCTAAACAAATGTTTAATTTCAACATTTCAGTCAGTTGTATATTCAATTTTATATATTTCTGAAACTAAAGTTTTTAAATAAACAGCAAACCTTTAAAAAATTCTACAATTAAAAGTTTCTTAAAGTCTTGCAGATTATGACATTTTGAATTTCAAATAATTCAATTTTTATAAAATGATGTTTCTCAGAGACTACATATACAACAGATATATACATAAGTTTATAATTTTTTAACAGGAACTATACTTATGTGTGTGTGTGAACATTGTGACTTAACCTCATTATGGCAGCACATCAATGTTAACATATAATGAAAGCAAAACATCTGATTATTTCATGTGTAATTAAGTGTTTTCAATGATGAATAGCAATAGTTTCTACATCAGTGACTTGATACAAATATTCAAAAGTAATTTATTTCATAAGACCAGAGGTGATACCTGATAGGTATCAGCAGAAATGTGAGCACCAAATTTCACTAAGATGACCAGACAATGATTTGACTCAATATGAAACCATATTCCTCATACAAACTGATTCTCTCTCAAATATTTTGAATAAAGAAAGAATTATCAAAAAAAACTGAAAGATGATTGAGTTGTATTTCAGTGGTCCAAACACTAAGACTGATAACAGACCAGAGAAAAAGTTAATGAATCAAGGAATCAGTGTTCATTGCATAATATTAGTTTGTCAGCATGTACCTATAAAGACTGGTATATACTTCTTTTATATATATATATATATATATATACACACATACACACACACACACACACTGTGAATGTTCACATAGCAGCAGCCATAACACTGGGTTCATTGGTTGGTTGTTTGGGTTTATGGCATATCAACCTTTGAAGGTTATTTAATGCCAAATCCATTCAGTTTAGCATGAGTACACAGTTTGAATGTCAAAAATGTTTATATTTCAAGCTATTCAGTTTAGTGAAACAGTTCTAATTCAAACAATTCAGTTTAGCATAAGTATGCAGTTAGTTCTATTTTCAGATAATTCAGTTAAGCACAAGTATACAGTTTAGAGGTCAAAACAGTTCTATTTCAATCAAATCAGATTAACATAAGTATACAGTTTAAATGTCACGACAGTTCAATTTCAAACCATTCAGTTTAGCATAAATATGCAGTTTAAATGCAAGAAAGATAGAACCCTTATCAGGTGCTACCACTCCAAGCCAGAGTGGACCTGGAAGCGATGGCAATGAAGGGGTACTCCACATTCCCCAAAGCTCCAGCATCACTGGAACCTCATTATCAGATTGTTTAGTGTCATATCCAAGACACTTGTTGGGGGTGGGGTCTTACCCCTCTGCAGAGAAGTAGTTGGTGTATTCTACAGCCCCAGCTGACTGGGCTAACATAACATTGTGAGAGGAGTAGTGGGAGGTTGTGAACTGAAAAAAAAAAAAGAAAAAAAAGAAAGAAAGAAAATGTACATCTAGTGGGAGGTTGTTGACTGGAAGCTCCTAGAGTAAAAAAAATTTGACTCCTTTTGCTTACTGACATGAATTGGAAGCTGGGGGCAGTTTAATTGGAACAAGAAAGTCAAAGCAGAGACTCACAGCATGAAAAGTCAAACAGAGAAATGTGATATGAAAACTTGAAGAGAGATGCAACATTAACAGTTGGGAAAACAAGGTGCTACCATGAGTGAAAAAATGAGCAATAAAGAAAAAGTCAGATAGAACATCTATCATACATGATAGATGTGATAGATAGTGATGATGAACATGAATCCTCGATATAGACATGTCTCTACTGAAAATTCATGTTCAGCATCCCTCCTCAGATAGGTTTTATTCATATATCTTTTGAACCTTATTATGTGTTTATATTAATTTGTTAGTTGAATGCTAACAGAATAAATGTATTTTACATGTTGTTGAAATCGACGTTGTTTGATTTTATTTTGCTAGACATTCTCATTGTTTCCATGCAATAATTCCTCAAACAGTTGTCAATACCTTTTTTTTGGTGGCTATCGTCTGGGACATAACAAAACACACCGACACACAAATAGGCATATATATATACATACAATACACAAATACAAATAATGCACTTGTGCACACACACAGAGATATATAATACATATATAATATACACAAATACATATAACACACACATACCCACTATATATATATATATATATATATATAGACCCACAATATACCCACTCAAAGTGACATTTATTGGTTAATTTATTGCTTAAATGATAACACTTAATCATAAACATTTATTTCTGTAATGATTCCTTTCCTTTTTCATTTCTGACAAATAAAAAGTTTTACATAAAAGTTCAAGATTGAGAGATGCCTTCCTCAATGAAAAGAAGAAATTGATAGACAATGAGATTTCTTATTTCCTGGTGATCAAGCAATTTTATAAGATGTGTAAATTGTCTGGAAACACTGGGTAATGAGACAGATTAACAGACTGATCAATTTGTTCAAATTCCTTAAACTCTTGGAGTGCATTATGTACAGTGTTTTGAAAAAAAGAATGCAACCATTTCTTTGACAATTTCTATTGTAACTTCTTTGTAGTCCTGAAAAAAATAGTTATAGACAGTCCAATCTGTGGAGATAGGCTATCATTGTCGAAGAATAAACAACAATCAGTCAAAATCTCTCTTTCCCATAAGGAAATGTTCTTTTACTTTAAAATCTTCTCCTGGATCCAATAATTATACACCTAAATTTGGTAGCTCTCCCATAAATCATTTAGCTGTCTATAGAAGACAAACTTTTCCCAATTTTAACAGAGACGTCAAATAAGTTATACTACCTATATTGCTTCAAAAAGAATGCAACCATCTCTTGTACAATTTGTACTTAATATCTTTGTAGTCCTGAAATCAGTAGTTTTATATAGCTCAATCTGTAAAGATAGTTTCCTATGTGATTTTCTGGGAAAGTTAAATGCTCACACAAATTATCAACAACTTTGGCAACAAACGATCCTCTGAATTCCTTTAGACTGGGGAAATTTCAAATTCAATTTTTCCTTCACAAGAATTACAAATGATATATATGGAGGTACTCATGGTGTAATGGTCATCATCGTAGAAAATGAAAATAGCAACCCAAGTTCAAAACCTGAACAAGGTTGTTTACATTTCCCAGAGCATTAATATTCTTAGGAAAAGTATCCATCCAACTATTCTCCTCCAGCTATGGGTAAATAGTAGAGTAGACTGGGCTCTATAACCTTGGTATGGCAACTGGTCTAGGAGAAGGATTTAGTCTGGTTGATATGCCATAAAACCCAACCATTGTAGATTATTTAATGCCAAATCCTGTTTATACATATACATTATTTGTGATTTGTAAACACATTTTGTTGATAACATTCTTAAACAAGCCTAAGCTCATTTTTTTGCACACAGTTAAATGGGTCCAAATATTGCTATGGACTAACTAACAATTCAATTAGTCATTTGTTTACACACAGTTAAATGAACAAACATTTCTATTTAAAACAAGTCAATTAGTATAAGTCATTTGTTTGCACTCAGTTTAAATGTCAAACAGTTCTATCTGACCCATAGATGAAACCCTATCTGGTGCTACCACTTCAGGTTAGAGTGGACCTGGGAGCGATGGAAATGAAGGGGTACTTCACACTCTCTTAATCTTCAGGATTACGTTAGCCTCACCATCAGATTGTTTAGTGTCATATCCAGGACACTCATTGAGAGGGGGTCTTACTCCTCAACAGGGATACAATCAGTGTATTCTACAGCCCCAGCCAACTGGGCTCACTAGAAGGAAAAAGTGAATTTAAACCTGTTAAACATTACTTTAAAAAAATTGACTTTGTGTAACATTCCTCTCATGTGAAAGGGTTGGGTAAATATATACATATGAAATACATTAATCTTTGGAAAACAATATGGCTGATGCAACCCATAGAAAAGAATCAATATTTGAAATGAGGCAAGCACATCAAGTGCTCAACATTGCTGAGTCTGAGTAAAATGTTGTTCCATGACTCATATCATAATTTGAAATTCACATATACTTAAATTATCCAGCTTAGATCTATGTCCTTCAAAGATTTATAGGGTGTTTTATAAACTTAGTAATAAGACAGGAAGGTACAAAGCTTTAGCCAAGGTAACAATTAATGACAATCCCAACAAAATAAAATCCTATGTTAAGAACACGGCTATTTTAATGCAGAATGATTGGCAAAGAATCAATATAATACTAATTCCTATTAGAATATTTGTGTACTGAAGATGGTAGTGGGAAATAAATGAGTGTAAGGAAACTAAGAAAAATGGTAAAGGAAGAATCAAAGAAGTGACAGTATAAATAATAGAAATATATTGTTCTTAGAAATAATGCAAGTCAATGAGAGCTAAAAGCTGACTAGACTAGACTAGACAATCAAAGTAGAATTATTAGAAAAGAGAAAAAAAAGTCTCGTATTGATTGTCAGGTTTTACTCATTAACTTCATTCTAATAAACTGAACACTTCACATAGAGTTATGGTTAACTAGCTAGGCTAACAGAGCATCATTATTGTGTTTGATACTCACAGGAGTAGATCTGCTATGAAATTTAAGTTTCAGGGTCCATAATCACAGAGGGGCCGCAACATCATTTTTTTCTGCATTGTTTCAAAAACTTGTATTTTCTGTGTGGTTTTTCATTCCTTTCTTCTCCAGCTGCTTTTCTTCTCCTCCCCAAGTTCTTTTTTTTTCCTCTTAGTTTTCTGTTTTCTCACTCTAACGTCTGCTCTATGAATGAGTAGCGGGTGTCTTTTATCCCCACCCACTTACCTACAATGTATTGCATTCTCCTATGAGAAGCCATCTCTCTTTGCTTCTGGCTTTCTCATTAGTTACCCCACACCAGCAAGCACTTCTCGACCACACATCCAGTTCCAACACATCAATAAATACTTTTCGGCCACACGCCCCCACCCCTGATTTTGAGATAATCCTTACATTACATAGTCACATGACCAATTAGGTAGAAGCACCTCTCTTCTCAATGTATGAGCAAGAACAACTCTGTCACTATCACCTGGTCTCATAGTACCCTCACTGTCATTTGAGGAGCCAGTCACTTATCACACATCAAGGATGTATTGAGGGGTTCCATTTACAGAAATGTTATTCTGTGAGCAGTTTTCATCCACATACTGTATAAGAAAAGGGGTTTTAGAAAATAATTATAATCAAGTCACAGACAACATGAACTTCCTTTACTCTTTCTCATCATTCATCCCTGTCATCTACCACTCTTGATTGGTCTTCTTGCGTGCATCCTGTGTCCACACAGAGCAGATGTAAGTCCTTGCTGGTCAGCCAACACTGGCATGTCCAGGTGTAGAAATCCAGGGTACATGTGCTTTAAACAAAAAGGAACCATCTCTGCTCTAAGAGGCAAGCCTCTAAAAGTAGTAGCCCAGTTCACATACCTCGGCAGCAATATCTCATCTACTGAAAACAATATCAAAATACGCCTAGCAAAGGTGTGGAAAGCTATTGACAGGTTATTGATCATATGGAAATTGAATCTAACAGGTAAAGTAAAACAGGATTTCTTCCAAACTACAATGTGGATGCAAACAAAATCATCATCATGTCGTGCCCCTAGCACGGATATCCCTGACCCTCTCTCACCACTTCTCCTTATCATTCATCGCCTCTGGCAGGTCTTCAGAGCTACATCCTGTATCCTCACATAGCTGCTGTATGTATGTTCTAGCTGGTCATCCTGCTTTTGCTCGGCCATATGTGGGGGTCCATAGGAGTATATCACTTATGAGCTCATCTCTGCTTCTCCAGCAGTGTCCTGCATGTCTGGTTCGTCTAACTTGGATAGTTTTCATGATGGAAGGCAGGTGGCCGTATAGTTGGTGCTTTGTGGGGTGTTGCCATCAGGACTTAATCAATATTGCTCACAACATTCGTGTGTAATTGCTGTCTAGCTTCTCCAGCCATATACATAGAGAAAAAAAGAGATGGGAATGATAATATAGATAGACAAAAAGACACCATGCCACAACCAAAGTTTTAATAGATTCTGGCCATTAAGGCGAGGTCCATCACTCCAGTCACTCAGAGATAGGTCCATTATGTTGTTGAATTTTAAGTTGGTCTGGATGAACATTGTAAATTCAACGACCATCCACTTCTCTGCTCATGTTGTATTTTTGAACCCAGGGAGATAGGACGGTTGTTATTGGTATTGCTAGGTTTTATATGGCTGTTGCTTGGTGGCTGCATTATGTAATTTTTAAAAAGATGTATACTTGAAAAGAAAACTTGACTCCAGTCAATATATGAAACAACTAAAGTTTATATAAGTTTGTAAAAAGGTAGTTATTCAAGTTCCTTCCACATGTTGTGATCTTTCATGACATTACATTGACAGGTAAAACCACAAATTCAAAGTGGAATTTCTCAGTCTCCAAGTCTAGATCAAGGTCTAAGTTCAGGAAGCTTCATTAAATGATATGGAGTCTAGTAGCAGCTGAAAGGTGACTCACAAGCTGCCAAAATCTTCAGTTTAAATGGAGGTGAGCCTCAAACTGACATGGGGCCAACTACATATGGGGATAGTTTATTTCCCTATTCCAGATTAGCAATTTGTTCAAAACAACAATTTTATTTTCTGCAAAATCAACATCTTTCAATATTTGAAGAATTAGTCAACCCCATTTAAGTGGTTAAAGAGTTAGTTCAACCTCTTAACTCCCACTTACTCTAATCTCTATCTATCACTCTTACTCAGCAGGGTAATATCTCAGAGTGCCTGTATTTCTCCTAGCTTCTCTATTTCTTGCTGCAGCTGTCTTTTTGACAAATTTATCTTTTAAAATGTGTGGACAAAAAGGCAGTTTCAAAAAGAATCAGATGCTCAATTTCTCTTCTTATTGGTAACTTTTCAACACAGCAATTTTTGTTACCTGATGCTAGCCAAATGACTTATCTATAGAGATAAGTTGTTAAGCAAACAGCCTGTATCCTGAGTCCCAGACAGGATATCTTCTCTTCATAATATTTCCTTCTTTTCAAAACACAGCATTCAAATGGGCTCATCATTATATCTTGTTATTCTGACCCTCAAAAGAAAGAGGCAGCCAATACATTTAGATTTCCGATCTGCTTTTTGGAATTTTAAGTTTGAAACTGAGAATTCCTAAAAGCAGATATGAAACAAAAATACTGGCAGTCTCTTTCTCATCAACTTCTAAATTATCATCTCTAACCACTAAGTTCATAGCAGTGGTAATAGTAAGAATCTTTAATTCAATACAAAATGATAATTAAAATAAAAAAAAAATTATTTAAGTTATAAACCTTCCTATAAGAGGTAAAGCTTCAAGCCCTCCACCCAAAGTAGATCTACCACTAAATACTCATTGGGTGAATGAATAAACCATAGTTTTTAACTACAAACTAAACTCAAAATTGATTTTGTCAATTTTATTATTTGATGTTACATTAAAAGTATAAAGCCCACACTGTTGTAATCAGAGACTACCAATAAATAAATAGCTATTTCAAGTACTTTTAATTTTCTATATCTCAAATGATTTATCTCGTACTCTGCTTAAAATATAATCATTATAAATCTAGATCTTTATTTCTATTTCTTTCTCTTTAAGCTTTTAAAATCTTAATGAGAAAAATGTTGATGCAAAATGGGAACTTTTGCTTTCAGGGTAGAATGGGGCTAAATTTGCATTTTCAAAATTTCTTATTATTTTTACAATGCATATTCAAACACTCATAAAAATTGAATTAAAAAGAGTGAGAGCTGTTAAAACTTAGAGAATGAATTCCACAAATATTATGTAATGTTTTCCTAAGGATTTTTTTACCTATAGTCATAATCACCTTTAACAGAAGGAGTCAATATTAGATGATCATAATCGCAAAATTACTATGAAACAGAATTTTTGAGAAAAAAATTTATGAGGTCAAGAATTGGTAGCCTTGAGAGATAGTTAATGAAACGTATTGGGATATATTCCCTAAATACTTTAATTTTCAAATGTTATGCCACCTTTTACTACTTTTAGGGATGGAGATAATATTTCTCAATTTTTCCATATGGTCTGCTGCCAGAAAACTTCTAATATCAATTTTTTGATTATGGTCTCTAAAATTCAAAAGTGATATTTAGGTTTTTGGATAAAAATCTATAAGGGTATCAAATTATTTTCAGGACAGTGTATCAGAAGATATAAGGATTTTTATCAATTATTGAGTTTGAAAGGGAAAATGTATATCAGTAGAAAATACTGATTCAGCAACATTTTGACTTGTGATATCTTGAGAAAAGTTAGGAATTTTCACAATTTTCTAATGACTAAAAGATCTACAATGTATGAAATGAAAAAAAAGAGGGGTATTTTTCCCCCATTTTTTTTTTTCGGTTGAATTGACATGGAATGACTTATGTATATTTAAGATAAAGATGATAATGTATTAAGCAAAAAATTGACATATACTAGAATGGAACATGCGATGTCTCTTAAGGACTTTGGTAATCACAACTTTTTTAGTATATTAATTTTTTTTATATGGGGGCACATATTTTGTATATAAATTCTTAAAAATTCCAATTGTTTTATAGAGGAAACTGATTTACAATCAAAGTATAATGCTAGACTGAACCCTTACATCTGTCAGATTGCTGAAACCAAATTTTAATCTTTTATTTAATTTCATTAAGTAGAAATCTAGCAGAAAATATCCTCACCAGAAACCAAAATTATAAACTTTTTTTGCAAAAAATTTATAAGTACTAAGATATTAGATTGCCCATATTTGAAATTTTGAAAAATCCAGAAAAATAATATACATTTCCCAGAAAATAGAAATCTTTAGAGAAGATATTTAAATTAAATCTGATCCACGAATTCAGGTTGGTGATTTTTAAAAATACAATTGGAATGAATCATAGCTCTTCACAAGTTCCTTCAAAAGTAGAACTGTTCAAAGAAATAGTGGAGTGATTTCCTATAGAATCAGCAAGGTTTAATTTCAGAGTTGTGTTTCTCCTAAACTGGTTGTTTTCTTCCATGGCTAGAGAACCCAACCAACTCTGCTAATCTAGAGGGAGTAGTAGTTCATGCTTTTTCTAAGTGCACAGATAAATAGTGAATACAAACAGATAATGCTTATGCCATTCCATACCTCCAAATGGATACAGTTGATACGTGTGTGTGTGTGTGTGTGTAAAATATAACTACAGAAATTATTGAATGAATATATTATAATGTTTTAAAATTTACTTCATGAAAACTTTAATATTCTAACAAATCGTTTATCATCTTATTAGTAAAAGCCTTCAAAAATCAAATTCATAACAATGCTGTCACACAAACCCCAAGAATAATGGATACAAATTCAAACCTTACCACAAGTTTTACATTACAGATATTTCATTTTCAGTTTTTTAAACAATCTCTAATTTACAATCTTTGTTGTCGATTAAAAATTTACATCAAATGGTCACACAAATGGTAATTGTTTCTACAAAAGATAATCTACAAAAACCGAAGAGATTTACCAATATTATATTAAGTGAATATTATTTTTTGAAAAATTTTATTGGGTTTTGTGGAGAAATATTTTTTTCAAGTACATAATACTTAAGAGATTTATCAAATCTAACATTTTTTGTTTTTGACCAGATTGCTAATTTTTAATAACCTATAATACTAAATAATTATTTTACATCTCCAACATGAAAAAACTACCTTTAAATCTGATTAGTAATATTCAGTTAAATGTGAATATTTATTTTAGTAATAAATTCATTTTTTTAAGTTTGGAAATTTAAATTCTATATGATTAGTTACATCCAACAGCAACGTGGCTTTTCACTGGTAATTGTTTATTCTAATATAATTATACCTTCTCTTTCCACATAAGGAACAATTTTTTTCACCAAAAATCTTCTCTTGGATCCAATAATACATTCTAAATTTGGTAGCTCTTCAACAAACCATTTGGCTGCCTATATCCTTCCAGATATTTTTTTCTTTTTTTCACATCTCTAAAATCTAGAAAAAAAATTTTTTTAAAAATCCAGTATTTTATGAATAATTGCTTTCTCTAGCATTCATTTCTTAACAGACTAAACAATAGGTGATTTATCAAAAATTCTTAATCGCTTCTAAATTATATTCACCCCCTTGGATCTAATGTCAGATTGAGTGACTGGACATCTGTCTGTCTTAGTATTGAGGAGTTATTGTTTTCCACTTTATACTATTTGATTCTATCAATTTCTTGTTTTTCATGCATAAATAAGTTTTCTTCTATCTTTTTTTAAGTCACAAGGTGACATTTTCAAGTTACAAAGAAAGTAGCTCTTATTATATATAGCTTAATTTTAATATAACTTTGGGAAGCCACTAAATTTATAAGGCTGGCTTCATCTTCTTTTACCTGATAAAAAAAAATTCTAGAAAGATTAGTTTAGAACAAAGATGGCTGCCTCATGACATTTTGCCAAATATGGCACATAACACTGTGGTGACTTGTCAATAAATTTACAATCAACATTCTCATTATTCAACACGAAATTTGATGTGCCTAAATACTGGTGCCATTATTCATTTATGGAATTTTCTAGAACTAAAAAAAATTATATGTGCCATTTATAAACAAAAGACAGATATGAACAAGCATTTTCAGTTCTGAAATTAATTAAAAACAAAATGGACATCACAATTTTACAGAATTCTCTCGTGCTCACAGTAATTAATTTAAGTTCATGCATTAAACTTTCAGAAAAATTAAATGAGACTCGAGTCATATTAAAGGAAACAATCATCATCTCATTTTCATATCAAATCAAAAAATAACAAAAATGCTTTCTATAAAGATATAATGGTAGTATAAAATTTGTATGAATAAGTCTAAGAATATGAAAGATTGACCATACCTAAAGAATAAAATTCACAGAAATAATAATTAACTGGATATTTGATGCCAACAATGAAATATAAACATGAATCAAACAGATTGGTTGATTGGGTTTTATGGCATATCAACCTCTTATGGGTTATTTCATGCCAAATCTTGTTTATATATATATATATATATATTAAATATATATGAATTGTAAATGCATATTTTGTAGTTTAACATTTTTAAACAAGCCAGAGCTCACTTGTTTGCACACTGCCAAAATAGTTCCAAGTATTACTGTCTAACACTATTACTTCTATCTAATGTTATTAATTTGTTTCTACACAGTTAAGTGGTTGCAAGTATTGAAAATATATCAGCCTACATCTTTGATAGGAGGCCGATTCTTTACAGAAAGTTCAATATCTGCTTAGGGTCTATTATTCTAAATAGTTATAGTATAGATGTCTATCTGTAAATTCACAGACACATAACCACAGGTAAATGGATGGTGTATGATTTGTAACTCATCCCTGCACCTCAAAAATATTTGACTTTTTCCTTCAGACAATTACAACTTAAAAGCAGCTTATCTGTTTTTATCATTTAAGTTGGAAAAAAATTAGGAAAATTTTCAACCCTACCATGGTGTTCTATATTACAGGCCACTTCATAGCGGACACAAATCATTAGACTGGAGGCCGGTTTTATTGCAGAGGGAGAATTAGGTCATTTTAGTTTCAGTTAGAGCTAACTGCTGTGTACTGTGTATATACACTTGTGTTTTCAGCTCAAGAAACTCAAAGGAATCTTTTAATTTTACCTTGGGGTGGAATATCATTTGACTTATTTAGTTGAAGTAAGTATATATGATTATTTTAGTTTGAGTTGATACATAATTCTTATTTAAATTGTAAAAAGAAAACTTTGGGGCTGAAATTCACTCGCACAAAAAGATTTACTTAAGTTTAAAGCTTAACCATTTTTAGATTAAAGTTTAATTAATTTTTGGCATCTTCCCTTTTAAAGTTTGTTCAACATTTTTTAATTAAAGTTTAAAGAATTATTTATTGATAAAATGCAATTCTTTTTGAGCAATTTGTGTTATTTTAAGAAGCAAAATAATAAAACATTCAAAAAATTTAACAGAATTTAATTTAGTTTCTTCAAAAGATGTAAAGAAAAACTATTTTTATCATAAAATGAATTAAAAATGTTGTTTTTTTCATGAATTTAATGTCATTATTTAATTTGATATTTATTTTTGATATCGTTTTTAAAAATACAAAAACATTGTTACTGTGGGTGAAAACGTAACATCAACAAAATTAAGTTTAATTTTCTCAAGTTTTTAACCATGATAAAAATTAGCGTAAGTCAACATTTTTCTATTAAAAGTCCAAGTTTATTCAAATTTATTATTCAGAGAAAGATTCATTAACATTTCTCTATTAAAACTTTATCCAACATTTCCATTAAAAGTTAAAAAAAACAAAAAAACAAAAACAAACAGAAGTGAATTTTTTTTCGCACTTTTGTTTCCAAAGTTAAAGAATAAATGATTATTTTTACTACATTAGTTACTAACTGGTGAACTGTAATGATTTTACTTATTAGAATTCAAGAAAAAATAACATTGATAAACTTTATTACATGGAGTTAATGTCAATATTTTAATTTTTTTTTTTTTTTTTTTTTTTTTTTTTTTAGAAAGGTCTCCTTTTACGTCTTGACATTTTCATTTTTTGTGCTTGTTTTAATGTTTTTACTGCAAAATCTATTTTAAAAGAATAATAATACCATTTTATTTATCACATTTATTTTAATATTTTTCTGATATTGTTGTTAAAGGACAAAATGCATTATTTTTACTTTTTACCTTAAAGCAAAACAACTAACAGTTATATCTTATATATATATTATATTTATATATATCTAATATAAATTTATAGACTTTAAAGCATATCAAAATAACCAAACAAAAGGGAAGCCTACTTATGAATATTTTAAAATTTAATATAAAATTTTAAAGTAATAACACTTTTTAATTTCTACTTTAATGGCACTATGCAACCATTACTATTTTTTGTTTGATTAAAAACAGTTTTATTATTGTGCAAAACTGCAAACCTGACAGTATTCCCCAAACAAAACCATACCCCACCCCATTTTTTTTTAAATTAAAAAGTGGATTCTCAAGCTGAAGGTAATTCTCTAAAATTTTTTGTTTTAATTTATTGATGCGTGTATATGGGTGGGGTGGGTAGATAAAAGCTTTAATAGTATAATTTTACTTGAAAATTTACCCCTAAATTGAAGTAGTTAGAGAAATATTTGTTAAAGAGGTTTAGTCTACTATTTCAGATATTACATAATTTCCAGCCATGCCCCAGAAGTGCTGTGTGTTTACTTACAAAACAATTACAGAAGCCAGCATGACAAAACTATGTGTGGTGAGATAATAAAATACCAGTTTATCATTTTTTAAAAAACAAAGATGAGAGAGAGAGAGAGAGAGAGAGAGAGAGTAATCGATAAAATCAGTTCCAAATGCCAATTTAAATGTTACTAACAATACTGTTATTTGTCAACAACATTGTCCTAATTTTGATACCATAGTT
The DNA here is from genome assembly GCA_963585895.1 of Sepioteuthis lessoniana. Lineage (NCBI taxonomy): Eukaryota > Metazoa > Mollusca > Cephalopoda > Myopsida > Loliginidae > Sepioteuthis > Sepioteuthis lessoniana. The sequence goes on along the minus strand of OY757906.1, from coordinate 5,893,532 downwards.
CATAGAAAAATACACCCAAAAAATCCCCCAGGTGTGCCAAATAGTCAAATACTTACACTCTCAGCTATTCAAAGGAATATAAAAAAACAAAAAAAAACAGTACTGTTAGAAATCAAATAGCTGATGAACTTAATGCTTTTTTTAGAATTAGATAAAATTAATCATACAAATTTGAAAGAAAGTCTGCTTAACAACAAAAAAGTCTTTGTATGTCCATTTTTGGATGAAAATATTGCAACTGTTCAATCATCAAAATTTGTTGATGGTATTCCTCTCTTTATGTTGAGAATTTATAACAATTTGCACTTCAAAACATTTCATTATGGAGTTAAGTGTTATATTAGCAGCCTGACCAAAACCATATAAATACAGCTGATACTTAGTCAAAACTAGATGAAGTCATCTGATATTTAAATTCTATGGCTTTTGATTACAAGAAAAATATCCTGAGTCAACAATTTTTAGCAATGGCTCCCAAAATGGTTGAAAATAAAATACAGCTCAGATATATGTGCTTTTGGGTACTATGCAACATCAGACATTGTATAATAGATTAACAGACGATTTTTAATTACCCTCATTAGCAACATTAGGAATGATGATGATGTCAAAAGTTTCAAAACTTAACGAAAAATCTTTTTGCTATCTATATTTAATTCTTTTAATACCAGTCAGTGAAAAAGGGTGCATAATTGTCCATGATGAAGTATATATTAAAAAAATGCTGCTATATCATGGCAAACAACTATTTGGTAAATCAGTTGACAATCCATATCTACTTGCTCAAACAGTACTTGGTATAATGTTGATATGTCTCAATGGGGGTCCAAAATTTCTTACGAAATTGATTCCAATTTCAAAATTAACATCAGCTTTTTTATTTGAACAAATTGAGTTAACAGTCCAGGCTATCACATCTGTACCAGCTGATGTAAAGGCTATTATATGTGATGGCAACCGAGTAAATCAAGCTTTTTTTTTTTTTTAAATCATATTCTACACTTCCTGAAAAACCTTGGTTAACTGAAGATAATAAACATTTGCTTTTTGATTATGTTCATCTGTTGAAAAATATTCACAATTTGTGGCTGACAAAAAAAAACAGAAAACTAATCTTCGATGGCGATGACAATGATGGAGTAAGACGAGTTGCAAAATGAGCAAATCTTAAACAGTTATATCATTTTGAATTTGAAAAACTAGTCAAACTTTCAGATTGAAATGAAATTTCCATTGCTCCAAAGTCAATAGAAAGACAACGGGTTTCTACTTGCCTCTGAGTGTTTTCTGAAAAAACATATAATACACTTCTCACTCAGTCTGGAATAAGTGTTGATAAGAATGATACTGCCCTCTTCAAAAACAAGATTTTGACATGGAGGAAAATTTTAAATGTTAAGTCTCTTCAAATTGATAAATAACGTAATGACCCTCTACAAGCTGAAATCAGATCTCCAAATGACACCTGACTTGATTTTATCATTGAATTTGGTAAAACGGCTCTTAATATGGCTGGCAGTCAAGGTAATCGAAAAAAACAATTATCCTGAAACACTGCTACTGCCATACATTATACTTGCGATGGAATTGTTAGTCTATGTCGACACCTTTTAGCTACAGGTCATAAATATGTACTACTTGGGCAATTTTCAACTGATCCATTAGAAAAATAATTTGGTTAACTTTGCCAAGGATCAGGCACTTATTTTATAAATGTTCAACAGTGTATTGAAAAGCTGCATATTAAGCAGACATCTTTACTTTTAAAATCAAAATTTAAATATTGATGAATTTGTTGTTAAACCAGGAAACTAATGTACATCTTATGATTATAAACTTTGTGAGGAAGGTTCAGAAATATTGGACTATCTGGAAAATTTAGAACCATCTCTTTTTAATGAAATAAAAAAGCCTTTTGTATACATAGCTGGATATCTTACAAGAAATGATAATCAATTCAGTGAATGCGAAACCCATTTTTATTATGAAAAGTATGGAAAATATGCCAATTTAACTGATCATGGAAAACTAAAAGTTCCCTCTGACTGTTGCATACATATATATACCGACGCAATGATAACGCAGACAGATGCAGGCAGAAAGACGCATGAAGAAAGGAAGCAGGAAGGAAGACGCATGAAGACTTCTTTACAATTATATTTACCTCTCATTTTATTTGTAAGGTTTGACGTGTGAAAGGGTGTTGGAGACCGAACATAAACTTCATATTTTGACCCCACTGTTATGACTGTCACGTTGTGTCTTTCTTCTTCTCTTAATGTTGGGGTCTACACCATCGGGGCTTTCCAAGGGCCCCCTCGGTCGGGTGTGGCCTTCCCTACCACATCTGGTCTTTAGCTGTCTGGAATTCTACTGGCAACTGCTTTGGCACCCAACTCAACTCAATTATATAAATATACTGAAATATATACTAAGAAATAACTGTTATGCAGTTCAGAGGTTACTCTCCTCCGGTGCATCACTGTAGTGGCACAATGGGACGTTCACCTTGTCCCATATCATAAGCCTTAATCCGCCTAAGCGATCTCTTTCTTGGAATAGCATTTTTGGGCCGGGTCGAAGGTCAAAATATAACATTCATCCGTTAATTATTTTTCAAAATTCCACATGTGGAATTTTCTTCACGTTCGTCTCCATCAACCTCACACATATTTTACATAATAATCTACAAAGGACAATAATGGCTGAAAACATAAAAAAGAATCACTTGAACTACAGCAAACAAAATCTTACTTAGAGGGCAACCTTCTCTCTATGTAACACTTGCCCAGCTAATTATTATCTAAATTTCTCTTACTATCTTTGCGTGGTTGGCCATCTTGACATGTGTGCATCAAGGTACCATACGGATGCATTTTTTATCTTCTCAACACAATGGGCCCTCCATAATTCCTTGAAGAAATTTCAAAACCCTAAAAGGACCATACTCTGGTCCTAGATCCTGGTCACAAACTTAGTGACCCTGGTCATTCCAGCAATACATTTCGCCTGGATTCCTCATGACCACACTCCAGTTCTTTGATCAACAGGTTCCTACCTGGAGTAACCGGAGAATTTCATAAACTATAACACAATATCTTCAAGGCCCAAAGCATTCCACAAAAACTACAAAAATCATGGCCCAAAACAACATATCACAATACATCCGAATGTATCACAATCTGGCACACATGCTGTAAACCACCTAAAATAGTCCACGCAAAATACTAGTTAGCAATGTGTTACCCATTTTTTCATTAAGTTTCTGTTCCCATGCTCATTGGTTTGCAAGCCCTTGAGGAAACATGCTTTATCTGATCAAACTCGTGCCGGGTTTCTTTTCAATTTAATCAGGAACCCTCGTGGCTACCAATATATAGGCACCTCGCCTTTCCCAGATTCATTTAATTTTGCCAAATCACGCACGAATCCAAAACACCATCGTGACTGAAAGACATAGACATCATCCACAAAATTTTGGAGTAGGCCACGCCTTTTTTCTTTTATTCTATCCTCGGAACTCCAAACTAAAAAAAATAGAAGCCAAATAGGCCCTCAATAGCTTCATGGGTTAGCGAATTCTTTGATAGAATTGCTTTCAACAACAATCTGTAAATCCCCTTGAATGAATGTCTGTTCTACTCTCACGTCAGCCCACGATTTCCTCAAAAACAGAACCCCAAAAAAAATATTTCCTATTCCACAAAAACCCCAAATTCTAAAAAAAATTTTTAGAATCAATATAATTACAAATATTAGTAAACCTAGTATAAAATCCTCTGTTAATGGTTTTCGTCAAATTTCATAATATGAACAGGAAAAAAAAATTTTTCTAATGCCGCCTTTAAACTCAAACAAACTCAAAAAGTTTCACTTTACAAGTCAAAACAATATTATAATCACAGTTCAAAAATGTTCTGTTTTCTTTTCTTCTTTTTTCAATCTATGTAGTGATGTACTGTCTATTTTACTAAAAATGTCTGTTCTTTCTTTCTTTTTTTTTTTTTTTTTTTCCATATGCTGTGTTCAACAATGTCCAAGTTTCTTCTTTTTTTTTTTTTTTTCTTTCCATCTTTTTTCTATTGTCCTGTACGTTTTTGTTTTTGTTTTCATTTTACTTTTTTTTTTTCATAATAAATTGCTCATTCAATGTCCCTTTTTTTTCAATCTTATATCTACCTCTCTGTCTTTACCTTAACACGATAACTATAGGTTCGCCTCCCAGTTTATTCAATTTCAGTCAATAGTACCATTAATTAAGCCTGATTTATAATACAACTTTTTCAATTGCTTACAAGCATTCTTCTTCTTTTTTTTTTTTCTTTTCACAAAATATCCCGGTTTTTTTTTCTAAACAACCCAAACTTTAATAAATTCTGCCAATATTTCCCAATTCAAAATATTTCCGAATCTGCGAATCTTCGCCACACTTGGTTCCGTCAAAATTCTGCGCATCTCTTAATCACATCCAAAACCCTGTTTCAAAATATCTTCCCCAATAACAATCTCAAAGCTTCACTCCAGGGGGAACTCACAAAATACCTGTCTGCCTCGTCAGACACAAAAAACATCTGTCTCTTAGTTACTCTGCCTCCACGGCAAGACCGTTTTCAAGACAATACCTATGTCTTCAATAATTGATATCAACAATTTCCACAGCAAAACAACCGGCCTGATTCTACCAGCGCCGAAAATATCGATTCTCCCAACTTCATAAATATCGAAAAAGTATATGCGCATTCTTCAGACAAACACCAATGTGCGAAATTCATGGACAATACCATTAATGCTCCCAAGTTTCCATCTCTCGGATTAAAATTCTCATTTCCAATCCACAAGTTCCAAACATAAAAACTTGCCCAAAAGATCTTAACTACAGATACGCGGGATTCCAAATCTTGGACTGAAATTCTAATTTTCAATCACCACTTGTCTGGACCAATGAAAAGCTACAACGATTTTTTTTTTTTACTCACAAAGACCTATTTGCGATAAAAAAAATCCCCATTCATAAATTTATTGTTTATGATAAGCTGTCTATCAAAAAACGGACAGCAACTGTCCCTAATCATCTTTTTTTCTCTCTTCTTTTTTTCCTCCCTCACTTCGATACAATATTACACATAGCAGTAATTTCAATTTTTATCTAGGGACCACACATTTTTTTTTTTTAATTATTTCCAATATTATGCTTCTGGAAAGGCCCTTGTCATTAAACAAATCTTTCACTATTATACCCAATTTAAATAACAGAGAGAGATAGAAGTTACATGAATGAGCAATCTACTTACATTTCCTGTTTTTTTCTTTCTTTTTCTTTTCTTTTCTGTTGCTGGTTTGTTCTTGTTTCCTTTTTTTTTTTCTTCTTTTCTTCCAGCACGTTGCCTTCCTCTTTTCTTTCTTTCTTTTCGCTGCTCGTTTGTTCTAGTTTTTTTTTTGTTTTTTTACTTCTTTCAATTCCAGCATTTTTCTCAGTCCCTCTTCGTTGATGTCGAGTTGTGATGCTTAAAACTGTCGTTTACGGTAACCAGGTTCGTTTTGAATCCTTGAAGAACTCTGCTGGCACAAGCACCAAATCAGACAATGTTATATACTCATTTGCCGTATCATAACGACTCAGTAATAGTAAAGACAGACGCACACAGAAAGACGCATGAAGAAAGGAAGCAGGAAGACTTCTTTACAAATATATTCACCTCCCACTTTATTGCAAGGGTTCGAAAGGGTTGTTCAAGGGTTTGCATGTGAGAGGGTGCTGGAGACCGAACATAAACTTCATATTTTGACCCCACTATTATGACCGTCACGTCTTTCTTGTTCTCCTGATGTTGGGGTCTACTCCATCGGGGCTTTCCGAGGGTCCCCTTGGTCGGGTGTGGCCTTCCCTACCACATCTGGTCTTTAGCTGTCTGGAATTCTACTGGCAACTGCTTTGGCACCCAACTCAACTCAATTATATAATAATTCAACGCCCACACGATCGCCTACTGGATCTTTGAAATCGGATGTTTAATCGTCATCAAGCGGAAATAACTGTTATGCAGTTCAGAGGTTACTCTCTTCCGGTGCATCACTGTAGTGGTACAATGGGACGTTCACCTTGTCCCATATCATAAGCCTTAATCCGCCTAAGCGATCTCTTTCGATTACTGGCCATTGGAATGTGTCACTTCCTTCCGGTGTATCACCTTTGAATAGCATTTTTGGGCCGGGTCGAAGGTCAAAATATAACATAGTGTGAATGTTTTGGTGAAAGTGCTCATCCTGGTCTTCACTCAAATTTTTACAGTTCTTTGTAAAATAGTCCAAGTGCACCCCTTCATTGCCATTGCTCCCAGGTCCACTCTGGCCTGGAATGGTAGCACCTGGTAGGGCCCTATCTATGGGTTAAATAGAACTAACGGCATACTTATGCTAAACTAAATTGCTTGAAATAGAAATGTTTTTGACAATTAAACTGTACTTACATTTAAACTGCATGCTTATGCTAAACTGAATTATTTAAATTGGAACTGTTTTTTGACATGTGATTGTATTTACACTAAACTGAATTGTTTGATATAGAACTGTTTTGACATTGAAAAGTAAGTAAAAACTATGTGTAAACAAAATTTGTACTTATACTAAACTGAATTAGCTGAATTAGAACTGCTTGACTAACCTGAATAGCTTGAAATAGAAATGTTTTTGACAATTAAACTGTGTACTCATGCTAAACTGAATTGTTTGAAATAGAACTGATTATTTACATAAAAATGGATTTGGCATTAAATAACCTACAAAGGTTGATATGCCATAAAACCCAACCAACCAATCTTACTTGGTGGGGGGGATCAAATATACCAGCCTTGAGTTTCTCCATGCTTGTCCATGGGAACTTCTGGTGGAAAGCACACCCACTATCTTCCCAGTCCATTGCCTTCACAAAGTTTTTCATTACTCCTAACTTGATATGTTAGGGTAGAACCAGTATTTTGTTCAGTTGAATGAGAAGATGAGACTGAACATTATGCAAGCCAGGTTGTAACCCTTGTCTTAACAACCACTTATCTGATATAATGATGGTCATCTTAGAGACACAGAAAACAAGGATACTTTGTGTACTCATCTTGGAGCCCTAGGGTCAGTCAAACCACCTTAATATCTCTACAGATTAATCATTTGTGTTAACAGCAGACAATGATAGATGAATTATTTCCATTAAATAGAAGAACTGCTTTGAGACTTCTGCTGGATGAGTCAATAAAATGTCTCTATTCTATAGTATCATACTCTAAGCCCATTGATTTGATGAATCCAGCAATATTGTTGCAATAAACCAATTGTGAATTATCCTAGAACCTTATAAACTGTCTTCTCTTTCATGGTCTTGATACCAGTAGAATTATGGATAAATAGTAAGATAGACTGGGTTCTTTAGTCTCGTTTAGGCAACCAATCTAAAAGAAGGAATGTAATATGATGGACCATTCTTATTATATATTTTAAAAAAAAAATAATAGGCGACTGTTAATCAGATATGAAAAAGTCTTTTTATTCAGACTGTCTATATTATAGCAGTCCAACACAAACACGGAGAGAGGAAGATCTTGTAAGGTCTATGAACAAATCTTGCTTGCCACTACAAAGAGACACCCACTCCACAAGTTTTTGCTTTGGGTTTCAAATCTCAATTGCCTTCTCAGCGGCCGACTCTTGAATTTTAAATTATTTTTTCTTAGATAATCTATTAATTATCTCATTCAGCTAATGTTGTAAGGGCACGTCATCTTCTGAATTATTGCATCATCTGATCATGAGTCATCATAAAACTTTCATTATGTTTTTATTTAATTTCTATCAAACTTATATCACAACATGAATACATTTTATTTAAATTTTGGTTTCCAGAACCCATAATGTTATTTTGACAGGAACTGATATTCTTGTAAAATAATTAGGGTGGTAATTAATCATATCAATTATTTTATTGATAATAGATTATATTATTTTATTTAGTTTGGTGAAGTTGCAGATGGGTTAGAAATCTTTGTCACATTTTGCACATGGTGGAGGGCTTGGATAAATATAGGGTAAAAATAACTACAAATGTGACAGTAATTGAGAATAGAGTCAAAGATGAAAAGATTTAATTTTCAGTTGACCAATGACTTTTCATTACTTAGACAATTAAAGCAGATAGTGCATTTAACCAGGCTTTTTTTAACATGAAAGAGAATTAGTTTGACTCATTGAGCTTATAGTATATCCTTTAATTTTTTTTGATTTGTGCTGTTTTCCCTCTGTCAGTGCTTGACAGCCTAAATGAGTTGTCATTAAAAAACATTTTAGAATTAAAATGAAAGGAAATACTAATCACATTTAATAGTTGTATTATCATCAATCTTATGTTTTTAATTTTATTTGATGACATTACAAAATATACTCAAAGTTAAATAAAATAAATTTTTTTTGCATCCCCTTTCAGAATCATTCACCCTCAATTTTTATCAGTTTATTTACCTCATAAAAAAATATTATCCAAAATAATAGCTAATATAATTCACTAATTAAGATATTTAGAGAATAAAATTCCATTAATGAATAATCATTAATTGAATATTTATTGATAATCCAGTTTTAATGATTTTTTATAATTGACTAAAATTAGTTGATTTTAACACAAAGCGACCAGGAATAATTCATATTTTGTTGAAATTTAATTTAACATAAATAGAAGAAAAATATAAATAAAAGAGAGTATGTGTAGGGTTCATGGCATTCTATACTACAGGCAAACTCATGGTGCAACTGAGAGCCAGAACTGAAGGCCTATTAAAAAATGTATGATTTTCAGAAATTTTAGAAAAAAATTAAATCAACCACTTTTTAAAATACTTAGAATAACATTTTGATTCATACCTGAGGATAATAGGATGTGTTGAAAGTTAAATAAATGAAAATATGTATTTTCTCGATGACTACTGCTTGTGCTTGAAGCAAGATGTAGTGGCTATTGAGCACAGGAGGAAGTCCTTAAAAAGACCTTTTATCCATGAATAGCTTCTTTTGTGTATTCTTTAGTTGACTATGGCACATTATGAGCTTTCTGCAAATATATCAGCCCGAAATTTAGGGTTATTCAATTCAACAAGAAAATAAATAGAGAGTTATAATATTATTCTATACATTTCAAATAAGACGTTGTATCTTAAAAATTTGATCTGATTAAAAAAAAATGAGTATGATTTTTGGATTCAACATAAAAAATTGCCTTAAAATCAGATATTATATCTTTGACCTAGAAAACATTGAAGGTCAGTGTTATTTTTGGGTATTTTAAGTCACAGGACAGAAAGAACAAAGAAATGAAAACAAGAGGCACACTCACATTCTCTCTCTCTCTCTCTATATATATATATATATATATATATATATATATATAGAGAGAGAGAGAGAGAGAGACTAGAAAACAATGTTTTAACATTCAAATCACACAGTTAAGAAACATGTCAACAACAATAAAGATTATATTAGTTCAATTGTTCTCTCTATGCAAAGGGAGATACTCAGTTTGATTTTTTTCTTCACATCATCTCAAAGTAAAAACAGCAATTTCATCTTGAAAAAGTCACATACAACAACAAAAATAATCACAGAATTGATTTTTATTTTATAGGCAGAAATAATTATTACAAAAAAATCTTCAAATATAAAAAGGTTGATATTTGGTATTTTTTAAAAATTTTAGATGAAGTACACTCCTTATAAATGTAGTGCCTTAATACACATATACAAACAGAAGCAGCTTGGAGATATAAAAGACAAAAGGTCATAGGTCACTATTTCTTTTGGGTTTTGTTTCCTCTCAGGTGATAAGCTGCTAGACTTACATGCAAGCCACACCAAAACTAATCCTTTTTACTTGAATATCTATTGTACATCCAAAAAAATAAAACTATAATATTTATTATTTTATTTAATGTTATATGTATCAGTCAGTTTTGTTGTTATCACTTAGTGCATGTTATTGTTCACTAGATTATTTTCAAACTCAATTCAATTTTAAAGTGTCTCTTACCTGTGTAAACTACAATGCTGGTTTTAACAACTAAGAATTCATGAAATGACATTCTATTACTGAATTTTCTTACTGGTGCTTTTATCATACCATAACTCTAAATCAATAAACTCATCATTATAACGATTGTTTTATTTGCTCTCAGAACTAGTTTTAATTTTGTTGAATGAACAGATTAGAAAAATTAGCCCAAGCAAATTTTTAGAGTCCGTATTGAACTTCTGTAATTTCCTTGTGGAATAGAGTACAAATCTGGGTATAACCCTAAGCTGTGTTTGAGAATCAAATCTTGTTCATTAACGAACAGCTTGCAGTAACCCAAACTCTGAAGTCTTGATGTCATTGGTTGGTTTTTTTGTTTTACGACATATCAACCCTTTTTGGGTCATTTAATGCCAAATTAAGTCATTTTGATAAAAGTTCAAATAATTCAGTTTAGTATAAGTACAGATTTTTGTTTACACAAAGTTAAATGACAAAACAGTTCTATTTCAAACAATTCAGTTTATCATAAGTATGCAGTTTAAATTTCAAAACAGTTCTAGTACACAGTTTCAATGTCAAAAAACAATTTTATTTCAAACAATTCAGTTTAGTACACAGTTTCAATTTCAAAAGAGTTCTATTCCAAGCAATTCAGTTTAGCATAAATATACAGTTTAGTTATATTTGACCCATAGATAGGACCCTATCAGGTGATACCACCCTGGGCCAAAGTAGACCTGGGAGCAATGGCAATAGAGAGGTATTCTGTATTCCCCAAAGCTCCAGCATTACTGGAGCCTCACAATCAGATTGTTTAGTGTCATATCCACATCATTCGTTAGTGGGTGGGGGTAACCCTCTGCAGAGAAGCACTTGGTGTATTCTACAGCCCAAGCTAACTGCGCAACTTGATTTCAAGGTCAAGTGATGAAACCCAAGAATAATTCATTGTCCACACATAAGTATATCAGGTCTTTTACATAGTGTGAGAACTCATATCTCTTATGTCCTTTAGGGAAAAGGAGAGTCTATTTCAAAGTTGTTCCACAGCAGTATTTAATTTTGATGATGGTAATGCAGAGCGTCTTCATCTTATGCTAAACTAGGGATCAAACAATGCTTTCTGACAATATCTACCTCCACTCAACAGAGCTCCTACCAGGGCCAATGAAAAGGCAGATTTCTTCGAAAGAAGCTCCATCTACTTTGACAATCCATGAAGAAAACATTACTTCTTGTAACTTTTTATCTACGACTACCCACTCTTTAAATCGAGATATAACATTTCAAATCAGAAAATTTTATGCTAATCATTTCTTAAACTCAGGATGTAAATTTTTCCCTCTTTTTATGCCTAAATTAATGACTGATATTTGGGGGTCAATTTTCCACTGACAGCCAGAGTTTCAAAATCATTATTTGATTTTAACACTCACAATTCACATAATGGTATGCAGTCACCTCTACCTGATATCAGGATGGCACTGTCACAGGCTAGCTTTTGCATGCATATATTTTTTTGAAGATGGGGTAACTTTTTTTTTTAAACAATGAAACTAAAAAAGTTCTAAACTTGACTCAGCAAAACCTTTGAGAGAAAAATGAAGTTATTCTTTATAGAACAATTACACTTTGCAACTCATTACTACGAAGAAATAATAAAAGTTCAATGTCATCCACAGAAGAATTGGGTCAAGTGACAAAATTAACCAATACTTTTTTTCTCCATTTTATATTCATCATAATTCTGGACCAATAAATATTTTGATTGATAAGATAAGCAACATAAAGTTGAAATAGAATAAGTTTTCAGTAAGAACTGAACTCACATCCCACATTTTTAGAGCTAATCTTTCATAGACACTGCCTAAATCATTTAAGTGCCCCATTAGCAGGGATTAGAATACACTGACTGTAATTTCTGTAGAAAGGGTAATATAAATAGATACGTATAAAAATTACAAGCATTCAATAGGAATACTTGATGCCATACAACTGTAAATTATTTGTATTAAGATTAGTTACTTGAAACTAAAATTGTTTACTAAGGATTATTAGTTACTTGAAACCATATAATAGTATCCAAACAAATGACTATAATTAAACAGGAATAATAAATTGATACTATTATAATTATTAGTATTAGATAGAAATACTTAAAACCATATAACTGTGTGAAAATTATATAATTAATATTTGATATAACTTTGTGCACCCCCCCCCAAAAAAAAACTCTGAAGAAACTATACAAAAATATAAATATAAACTATGAAAGCAATTCCCTAGCCTCGAGGTATAGCATAACCCAAGGTGGGTTGACATACCATTAAAAAATCAATCACTGGCTATAAAACAAATCTATTCTACCAGCCATTTTTTTGTTATTCTTTTAGGTGATTCTTATTTCATTACCAAACAATTGTGTTAAGCAGGTATATCCCTAGGGTAATGAGAGTGTAGCTTCATCAATTAAGTCTCAGAGGTGAGAGTACAAAGACATGGAAGTACAAATACAAAAGAGAGTGATGTGATCAAAAATAGTTTTTCTCTAAGAATTATCACACAAAATTCACATCACATTCACAGAGGTGACACAAGGGAGCTTCAGGGAAAAGTTCTACTGTTCCTACCCCTGGTGATACATTCAGTGTTAAGTTATTGAATAACGGTGGAAAAATTATAATCACTTGTAATCCACACAGTAATGAAAGCATTTATTTTAGGGAATAAATACATTTTTCAACAATTTAATTTTTTTTTTTCAATCAGAACACTTAATTTAGAGGTGGATATTGATCATATAGCTCAAATATTATTGAGTGAAAATTTCAGATCAAAATTCAGTTAATAACTGTGTCAGTTTACAAATTTATTGATCCACCCTTGCAGATAGTAAATATTAAAATCACAAGAGTCAAAATATGTGAATCTTATTGAATAAAATTTCATTTTTTAATAAATTTTCATAATTATTTATTATGAAATTTAGAAGTTTTGTTCAATCACTTTGCAATAGAATCTTCTCCAGAGAAGAAGTCAAAAAGTTTCAAACTTGTTTACATCTGATCTTGAACAGAATGACATTAAAAAATGTTAAAGATAGATTCATATAATGAGGTTTGATAAAATATACAATTATATATTTCCTACAAGTAAATAATGGAAATAAATCCAACAGTATGAAGAAAATAGAAAAACAAAATCCAAAAATGATGAATTAATTATGATGGAAAGTCAACGTTAAAATGTTTCAGTTTTAATAAACCTTCATTGGGACTTTAAGATGGCGAAAAATGTTGCTTAAACAATAATGGATGTGATATTAAAATAATGAGAAAAGAAATTATATTTACAAAGAAAGACTCATAATCATTCAATCAGCATTCTTTATTTAAAAAACTATCACATGATTGCCAAAGGCAATGTTTAAAATGTGTTGAATTTCTAGGAGATACAATGGATTGAAAAATGATAAAAGAATTAATCGTCAGAATTTTTGAGAGAAAAAAAATAGAAAGAGAAGAAAAGTTCAGATGAAGGTTTATTAACATTGAAATGCTTTAACATTGACTTTCTATTAATCACTTTTGGATTACTTTGTTTTCCTATTTTCTTCATAATATTTCCAATAATACACATTACATTTTAGATATAAAATTCATATTCAAATGTAACAACTATTCTAAGACAAAACTAATAGAAAAAAGTCATATAACAGAAAAAATATATAATCAAGTTGGTAAATAGCAAAGCATAAATATTCTGTGAGCAAAGAAGAATAAAAAATTTAACAATTCAATCAGATATTTTATTTACTTGTAACAAGATTTATTTGTTGTCTGAATTTCTGAGATAAAGCGTGATGATTTTTATCATTCAGGGTTTTCGGAATACTGTCTTCATCTTTGTTATATTCACAACGTTTCAGACAATGTGTCTTCCAGCCTACTTTGGGATGGGATTTGATATATACGGACAAGGAGGACTGGCTATGGGTTCACCATTGTTAACAGTATTGGCCAACATATACATGGAATACTTTGAAGAAATGGCATTACCTCACTAAAGTCATTAATGTGGCTTTGATATGTAGATGACACATTCATTCTCTGGCTTTATCAAGATGTTCAAACATTTCTTGATCATGTGAACTCAGTCTGACCATCCATACAGTTCACTATGAAGAAAGAACAAGATAATAAATTATCCTTCCTTGATGTATTAGTAACATGCACAGAGCAAGGATTCAGGTCATCTGTATATCGTAAGCCCACATTCACCAGACAGTATCTCAATTTCAACTCCCATAATCCATATAATGAGAAGAAAATAGTCCATTGCTTACAACATTAAGCAAAAGCTATTAGAAATGATTAGTTTAAAACACATCTCCATCATAACTACCCGGAGCCCATAACATCGGCTCCAAGAAACCTGGATAGGAGTGTTAAGTGCTCATACTATTCAGAAAGTATATGTTGGTTTGTGACTTGTCAGGAATTGAACCTGGGATCTTCCTATGACAAATTGTAGGTTGGTTTAATTTAAATAAGACTGCTTCAACCAATCAGAAGCAAGTTAGGCATTATAGCAGATGCTACTTAAAACACACATAATTTTGATTAGAGTAGAACTCATCCCACAGGGAAAAACATTTTTTCGTCTGACTTGTTTTGTCACTTGTTTTCCGACATTTCATTTTTCTCTTGTGGTCAGACTGTATTTTTTACCAACGGTGTCTTTTATTTTACAGGGGTCTCTACTTGTTCTAATCTTTTCTAGTTTTCTTTTAGTGACGACGTGTTGTATTTTTGTTAAAAGTATTATTTTATTTTTATGAACAGTAGAACCCCCCTCCATTCTTGCATCAGGTGGAGGCTATAGTTTTACCCTCCTGACTGCTACTTATACCGCAGTCACGGAGGGGTCACCATCTACGACACCTAACCCCAAGACAACGCAAGAAAGTCTGATAGGGGCCAACTGGCCATCATTGCCGATCCCCGCGGAGAGCCCAAAAAGCCTGACTGATGAAAGCCAGATACCACCAGCACAGAAAAGCCCAAAAGCAACGCCATGGAAGAGCCAGCCAAGGGGACCTGCGGACTACAAGAAAGACAGGGTGGAAAAATACGCCCAATATTTCAAAGGAAATGAAATATTGCCCATCCCTGAACTCGTACGACGATTGGAACCCAGGATCCTCTCGATGGTCATATCTGACATTAAGACCAAAAAATTAGTCGGCGTAAAGAAAGAAACTTTTGAGGAGCTACTGAGGAAGGCAGGCATGCCATGCCAATACTTTTGTCGAAAGAGTTTTGCAACGTGGGATGTCCTCCTTCCTACGGAAGACCAGGCTGCAAAGTTGGCAGCCAACAATATAACAACAAAGTACTTCAGGCTACAGCCAGAGTATAGGGGTACCCGTAGGCTCCGTGTCACCATTTGTAACGTCCCGGCCCACATGACTGGGGAGGTTTTGGCCGCCTATTTAAGCTCCTACGGCCAAGTGGAGGAGTATAACCTCCTCAGATCCCCGGCCGGGACAGCCTACGGGGATTATGCCTTCCGGCTGTGCCTGACGAGGCATGGCTTCAAGGCCATCCCCGAGACTCTAATCAGCGGGGACCGGCAGATGATTGTGATGGTGGAGGGGCAGAAACCGAGGTGTTGGTCCTGCAAGCGGATTGGCCACATCTCGAAGTTCTGCCCCGAGAAACCAGAGAAAGCAGCAACAGCAGCAGCAACAGCTTCAAAAACAGCCACCGCCACCATCAGTAAGACAGCGGCGGCCCAAGACCCGGGTCAGGCCCAGCCTAAAACAAGTGACCAAGAGGGCTGGTCCGAGGTGACCAGGAAGAGGAGGGGTTCCCCCAAACAAGGGGAAAAAAAGTCCAATTGCATCCCCTCCTCAAAACCAAACCAAGGCTCCTGAACCAGCAGCAGCAACAGCAGAACAATCAACAACACCAAGCTCAACTCCAACAACCAAAAAAGGACCACCATTCAAACAAACCCCCAGACCACATCATCCCAACATCCACAAAAAAAAAAAAAAAAAAAAAGGCGGCTAACAGTGCCGAACTAGAAAAAGAACAGAAACAGGCGACTTGGGATGTCCTGCCACCCACAAAGAACAAGCAACAAAAGCAGCTTCAACAACGATCATGAGCAAGTTCTTCTGACTGCAGCCGGAATACATGGGGACCCGTAGGATTGTTTTACAGAATACAACATCCCAGCTACTATCACCGGAAAGGTGCTGGCCGCATTCCTCAGTAAATATGGACGAGTAGAGGAAACCAACCTCCGAAGATCAACTCCCGGGACGGCCTATGGGGACCATATGTTCCGGTTATGTTTGACTAGGGAGGGATTCTGAGACATCCCAGAAGTTATCATCAGCAGAGAGAAACAGATGATGGTGGTGGTGGTGGAGGGATAATATCCATGCTGCTGGAGCTGCAAGCAGTGAGGGCATATATCAAAATTTTGCTCCAAGAAGGACCCTCCAAATGCTGCAGCTTCCAAAGTCTCCACAAACACTACTACAGCAACAATCACCACAGCCACCATCAGCAGCAAAACTAGCAGTCCAACAGCCAAGGAGTGAGGTCAGGTCCAGCCTAAAAAAGCGGAGGAGGGCTGGACTGAAGTGACCAGAAAAAAAAGAAAATCCCCCAAGAAAGAGGAGGACAAGTCGGCAACTGCGACTGCCTCTCCTGCTATAAGCACGAAATCAGACAAATTGCCCCAATACATACCCACATCAGTGACGGCGCCTATACCGCCCAACATTATTGAGCACCCAGTACTCCCAGTGGCCAAGGCCCCATCAAAAAAGAAGCCCAAAGGCAAAACAGTCCTCACTACCACAGAAGCATTGGATCCTTCCATGGAGAAAGTAAATAATTTAAAGAGGAGGAGAAACAGGGGAGAGGGAGCCATGAAAAAAAGATGTGTGCAGAGCCACCCTGCACAGACGACCCCTTGGAAGGCCCCTCCAATGCCTTTCAGCCTACTCCTCAACAAGCCCTACCACAGATACCAATCCCACTTCATCCACCACCGTTTCCTCCACTACCTCCCCCTCAATACTGAACTCCACAACATGTACACCCTGAACCCCTACAAATCCCACAAAATCAACAACCTCCACAACCTTTTCAACCTCCACAACTCCCATAATTGGAACAATCTCAACCTTATCCTGAGTTACTCTTGCAGTTACCAAAAACTCGTCCTCATCAGATCCAGCACATTAGAAGATCGCATTCTTTGGAGAGACAATCCTCCTAAAGTCTTCCTAGAACTTTGTCTCTCCAATCCCTAAGTTTGTCTTTCTCTCCAGAGCTGTTCCCGGAGCTGATCCAGGTGGAGCCAGCACCAGCAGCCCCAGAAGCCAGACCCAAGCCAGCAAAACATTTGAACCAGGATGAGACCGATGAACAATACAGGAAGGCAGTGGCTTTTTGTACAGTCGGGCTGGAGTCAGTAGCAGACTACCAGCTCCAAAAATTACTGAAGCCACTGCTAAACTTGGAAAAAGAATTTGTAACCCACTTAATTTTAGGAGTGCAGCCATGGTGACCACTTTCATCCGTGCGGCTGGCGACCATACCAAGGGCGCATGGTAGTTCTTGGATACACTTCATTAGACCAACGTGGGTGTAAAGTTGGCGGAGTTGGAGCACTTCTCACTAAGACTATGCTTACCATTCTGCTCAGGGCGGGTCCCCATTTTGGTTCACCCCTCTTTTTACAGGTCATTAAAGGTGCGGTTCCCATTGGATGTTGGTGGAGTGTCCAGGGATGGCTGAGCAAACACTGAGCATGGCACCAGCTCTTTGAGACAGGCTGTTGGTGGCTGATGTTGCCGTGAAAACATTCGAGTTTCGGATAGCTATGGTTTATGCACCCAATATCGCTGCAGAGAGACATCTCTTCTTTCGGCGGTTGGAGTCATTCTTGGATGCCTCGAAGCGGACAGTTCTAGTGGGCGATTGAAATTTATCCTTGACCCCAAAATAGATAGGGCCGGTCGGGGTGCTAGCAGGTCGGCAAGGTGTAACAGCGGCCTGTCGGACTTGTTGACTGAGTTCGATCTGGTCGACGGGTACCATCTGGATCACCCAGAGAGGGAGATGAGGACGTGGATAGGAAGTATGCCCTCTGGCTAGGTCCAGTTTTACCTGGACAGAGTGTTAGTGAGAAGAGCTGACAGTGACCGAGTTACTTGTCCCACGTTCCACTGGTTAGGGAGGACTGACCCTAAACTCGTTAGGGTCAGTCTGCGGTTAGTCTGGCTAGCTACTGGAAGTTCAATACCTCCTTACTGGAGATATGGGACTTCTGTGTGTGGCTGGAAAACCTAATTAAGCGGATGTTAGTGGGGGCGGTTATTGGGAATAAGTGGTGGGCTTCCCTTAAGTATAGGATTAGGGATTTCGCCATTAAGTACAGCCAACAGCTCACTTTAAATAGGGCTAAGAAGGTGAAATCCTTAGAAGATAGACTCTTCCGGGTGGTGGAGAGGGGGCTCGATAGTCATAGATCTAGCTAAGGAGGACCTTGAGTGCGAGGCTTGCGAGCGTTACAAGGGTTTCGTAGTTAAAAATAGGCTAAAAAGAGTTCCGAACGAAGCCATGAAATGTAATGCATTTATGTGTAAGGAAGAGTTGAGAAGGTTCCCTCGTTGGTACATCGAGTGTGTTAACGCCACGGACGAGTGCGTGCTGAGATCGAGTCATGAGGCTTTCTGGGCACACTTTCGAGATCGCTTTGCCCACTGTCATGACCTCCAGGTTCAGGAGTTTCGCAACTATTTAGCCGACTTCCCCCTCCATGAGCGGCTAGTTACGAGGGTGTGGTCACTAAATGTGAAGTCCTCCAGCTGGAGCGAAATTGGTTGGAAATATGGGCTAAGGTAGAAGTGTAGGGAGTTGCCTGGCTTTGAAGGCAGAGGTGTGCGCCGTGTACATCTTCCCCTTGATCCTTTACCATTTGTCCGTACTGCCTCTGCCTAGGGATCATCGGGCTAATACAATCCCTTTTCAAGCTTCTTTGGAAAGGACGAAGCCCACTGGTCAGCTATCAACGTCCTCACGATGGGGGTCTGGGGATGCCAGATCTCAAGAGCCACCGGCTTGCTGAGAGACTGGCTTACCTCAAGGTGGGAGTCGCCTTCCCTGACCTGAGGTTGTATCCCAAGGCTGAAGGCCATCGTAGGCCAAGGGATGAACCACCATTCATCAACGAGTGCCGCAAGTCCCTTCAAAATCTTCCTCAGTCCAGTGACCTCTCATGGACTCGTAAGGAGCTACATAGAGGGTTAGTGGTGTGTTCTGTCTCGGATCCTCTAGTAGAGCGGCTCAGCTGGTCGGCGGAGGAGATTCGCTTCCAGTGGAATTGGGCACCAGGTTCAGGCTTCTTGAACAACTTCTAGTTCTTGCTCACCTGGCAGCTAGCCTGAAACATGTTGGCCCTCAATGACTGGGCTTCCAGAGCATGCATAGCAGATATGCCTGACTGCCCCTGCTGCGGCAGTGGCCTAGAGGAAACTGCTTTTCATGCTCTCTGCGAGTGGGTTCACCCGTTCTGGAGCCATGTTGAGGAGTGGACGGCTCGCATCGGTCCTAGTGAGCTGGTGCTGCTCGACATTGGTTATGCTCTGGACAACATTAATCCTCTGTTTCAGGGTGAGAAGCGTGTGGTATTTCTCATGATCCTAGCCGTAGCTAGAATGGTGATTTAGCAGACGCGAAACAAGGGATTGTATGAGGGTGCAAACTTTTATAGTGATTTGATCTGATCTTGTTCTTTAGGCATTGGCTTAGGGTCAAGATAGGATACGATAGAAGACGCTTGGATCGCATAACATTCAGCAAAAGGTGGGTTCATGCAGCAAGCTTGGTTGTATGCAAGGGGGCATCATTGGAGTCATCCTTCCCTCCTCTGCCTGCGCATGGTGACGATGGTCCAGGTCCTTCAGGACCCCATCCTGAGTAAGTAGAAAACTCATGTACTACTTAGGAATCTCTCTTGACCCTCTAGTTAGTGGTGTGAGGTGTGTCATTGTCCCCACAGCCTAGATGTTAGTTCTCCTCAAGATCCTCCCCACTACCTGTTTTCTTTTTTTTTTACCCTATTACCACTTGTGAGTCCCAGACCTTTTTTGAGGATCTTGGTCGCATATTTCTGTATTCCATGTTCATTTCCCTTTTCTGACCGACCACCTTTTCCATTTGTTCTTTTATCCCGAGTAGTTTTAGGTCCTTCCCCTATAGCGATAGTTTTGGCTTGTTTTTGGGCCTTATCCAGGTACCAGAAAACAGTTGACTCTCCACAACATAGAAGGGGTGGGTGGGACAGAAACCAATCGGATTTATGTTTTGTTTACTCTGGGGCTTTTTCTCCAATCCCTCATCATCCTTTCACTCACGGTATATATGCCATTTCATTTCGTCGGGTTTTAAGTAGGGTTTTCATGGAGCAAATGAGGCCTTTTGGTGATTGTGGTGTGGTTGGTGGAAGAATGAACTTATTGTATGGAATGATTGAACAAAAACGATGATTGTTGATGATGAGTGTAACTAACTAGGGCTACATAGAATAATACTTTTTTCACCCCCTTCCCTCCCCCCAAAAAAAATTTTGGGCCTTGTGCCCACTGAAAGTTATACTTTTGTATCTTTTAGAAATAAACATCCCATAGGGGGAAGTGCTGACAGTTTCAACTGTTGCAATCAGAAGTTAAACATTGGTAGCAGAGCGTAGTTCTCAAATCGACCTTCAGGTTGGTGAAATTTATGTTAGCCCAGCCTCAGCTTGAGTCCGGTAACTACACTTCATGGAGAAAGGAAATGGTGTTCTGAGAACACGCTACAAATATGGAAAAAAGAAACGCGCTGCAACAGTTTTCCTGACTTTAACTGGTTAAGCCAGGGAGGCAATCCTGGAAATGTCGCCAACAGATTTGAATGAGGAGCATGGATGAGGTAAATTGTACAGCAAGCTAGACAAATTGATCAAGGAAAACGAAAATAAAACTGCTTTGGAGACATACCATAAGTTCGAGAGATATAGCAGACCTTCTGAGATGACTATTGCAGATTATCTCATCGAATTTGATAGGATGACTGCACAATTAAAGTTGCAAAAAATAATACTCCCTGAACCTGTCCTTGCATACAGGGTTCTTAGGAGGGCGAACTTGACCGATGATCATGAGAAGCTAATAAGAGCGACAGTCAGTGAACTGACACTGAAGTCCATGGCGTTTCAGCTAAAGAAAGTAATGGGTACTTCTAATCCCGCAAGTGAACCAGCAGTTGTGCAGGTGAAGAATGAGGATGTTTGGTATAACAAGAGGTATGGTGGAAGAGGTGGTCGTGGTTCATACCGTGGCAGTAAGAGACCATCTAGATCTTCCTATGAACATCCTGGAAGAGGCAGATTTGATCCCACAGGGGGAAGTGCTGACAGTCTGAACTGTTGCAATCAGAAGTTAACAAAGAAGATAGAAGATGATACCTGAAAACTCACCACAATATGTCTGCCTTATGTCAAAGGCCTAGCCAAAAGGATTCAAAGATTATGTAGTTCATATGACATCATGACAATATTTAAAAATGGCTCAGCACTCAGGAGATATCTCTTCCATGTCAAGCCACCAATAGAATTCAGCATGATCAAGAACTGTGTGTACTCCATCCCTTGTAGTTGTGGTAAAGTATACAAAGGCAAGATGTGCTGCCCACTAAAAGTAAGGCTAGAAGAACATCAAAAAGCAGTAGCACGAGATGAAATTGAAAAGTCAGGTATAGTGAACAATATATGGAAAGAAAATATGGAAGGAAAAGGGAAACCATCTGCCCATATGGGATGAAGTTAAAATAATTGATAAAGAAGAACACTGGAGAATCAGATGCCTTAAGTAATCAGCACATATGTAGGGCTACAGTGACCTGGTGAGTAGACCAAGTATAGAGATGAATACAATATAAGAACCAATAATTAAAAAAGGTAGAAAAGAAAATCTGAATATGAGCTCAGGTAAAAAAAATCATACATAGTAGTAGTAATCATAGTGATGTAAGAACATTAACTTTATCAGTCCAAAAAATTCACTCTGAATTGTTCAGAAGGACACATAGCATAACGGTTATAGGCATTGGTTACCTAAGCTTCTAAAGAGACAATCATCTAGAGGTTGAAGGTTCAATTCTGATAGCAGCAATGTTGTGAATCTAAAGATGAAAATAATAGTCTGAAAACCCAAAATGAGTGAAAAAAAGATCCACACATTGGTTATTAAGTTGCAAATTGGATGAATAATTCCTTTATTCTCTAAGATACTGCTCTAACAAAAAATCTCACTATGACATACATTTTTGCTGAAATGTATTGAAAAAATTTTCGATGCAAAACCTTTATTAGATTCTTGAATGGTAAAATTCAAGACCAAATGACAGAAACTCGGTCACCAAGATTGCAGATTAAATGAATCATGTTGCTCAAAATTAGGAGGGTGGGGGCTGAATAGCCATTTTCAAATCCAAGCAAAGCATTATTACATAGTCTGTCAGCAATTTCACAATTCAAATCAAGTAAAAACCAGAAATTTCTGCAAATGACACTTATCCTCATTAATGAAAATAAAAGCTTCAAAGTTTTAGAAAGTTCTATATTCATTTCAATCACCCTAAAATAACTCACCAAATACCTTTTTCATTTGTGTCTGTCATTACTATGACCACCAAATTTTCTGTTAACTAATGGGAACCAGAAGTCCATAAAATGGAAATCTTTTGGGAACCCCAAAAGCATTTAAATTAAATTTGATCCAAGTATTCATGTTTAGCAATTTTTCAAATAGGGCCAAAATTTTGGCTTACTATAAGAACTAACTCAACCATTCCCCAAGTAGGATAGGTTTTTAGCTAGTTTACTAAATTCATTGTTTTAACCCAGGATATGACAATCTATGTGATATAAGATCTTTAAATGAATTGGTACAAAAGAGGCAGCCAGAAAAATTAAGATAATGAAATTGTGCAGTATAAAAAAAAAAACAACCACCAACTTTCTGAGAGATAATATGCGTTTTGGAAATAATTTCACAAAAAAAGATTAAATTCTTGAAAAAAAAAAAAAATTCTAAGTGAGTTAGCATTGTATATTGCCTCTAATTTTACCCAATTAAAATCATGGAACAGTTTTTTATAAATAACATTAAATAAAAAGATTTTTTCTTTTTACAATTTTTATCAAACTTTTTTTTAAACAAATAGAAAAAAAAAACTTCAAATACAAATTTTTTGATAACATTATCATATGAATTTCCTGGCATCAACTGAAAAGTTTGTTTTCATCCAACAAAATTTTTCAGATCATGGCAATTCATCAGACATCCTCAGAATCTACTTGATAAATTGGAAATATTCCATAATTCTTACATATCTTATATATGGTTAGTCTGTTACTTTTCTATTGTTACTTCAATAGAAAGTATTTAGATGAGATCCATACCTTTGAAGCAGTGTGGGTTTCCAGCTGAAACTTGGTTCAATCTTATTTTACATGATATCCTTCATTCTTGATCAAGTTTCATACTAACAGCTTCTTCCCAACAAGAGCTAAAATGTGGGACAAACTTCCTGGTAAATATTTTTAAACAGCATCTGACCAAAGTCAGTATCTTATTGGTTCTTAGACACCCAAGTCACTCACTACCTATTTATTCCTTTATATTCTTTTTGTCACTCATCCTCCAATCAACAATCAGTTTTTTCTGTTCATCTACTGAATCTCATCACCATAACTCTGACACTTTAGTGGTTTAGGGAAAATTTTAGTAGAATAAAAAGAATTGTATGTATTTTATTTACCATAAATTGATACACAAGTTTCTAAGAGACACAGGACCAGGATTCAAATCCTTGATGAGTTTGTTTATATTTCACTTGGCACTATATGGGAAAATAGGACAGACTGGGTTCTTTAGCTTTGGTTAAGCAACCAATCTTGAAGAAAACTGAATTCAAGTCAGTTTTAATCCATGAAAAAAATTTACCTAGTGTCACATTTTTTCCATAGCAGAGAGGTTGGGTAAATACATACAAGTTTCTGAAGTTATAGGTTTGTTTTCTTGCTTTTTGATGTTTCCAATCAATATATGTTACAAAGGGAAACAACCTTCTCTTCAAATGTCTAGAAGAATTAGTAAAACATAATTTGCTTTATCTGTACCAAACACAGCAGTAAAGAAATAAAAACATTATGTACTAAATTAAAATGGTATCTACCCACAAGACGCTATTCAAAATTTCTTAAGGCTTCAATCTTATAATTACTACCAAATTTTAAAAAAAGAAAGAAAAAAAAAAAGAGGGGAGAAGACAGAAGAAGAGGGGAAAAAGACAGAATAAAAAAGAGGGGGAAAATACAAGAGAAAGAAAGAAAACTGAAAGAGAAACAGAAAATAGGAAGAAAAGATAGAAAGAAAAAGAATGAAAGAAAAAAATGAGGAAAAAAAAACAAAAGAGGAAGAATGAAAATGGGAAAGAGAAAGATGGAATGTGAGAGAGTGAAAAAGAAAGAAAAAAAGGAAAAAAAGATGAGAGAAAAGAGGATAAGTGAAAGAGAAAAGAAGAGGAAAAAGAAAAATAGAAAAATGAGAGAGGAAAACATAAGAGGAGATGAGAGGAAAAAAATGAAAGAAAAAGATGAAATATTAGAAGAAATATTAGAAGAAAAAAATGAGAGAAAAAAAGAGAAAAACTGAAAAAGAGGAAAATTGAGAGAAAAAGGGGGTAAATAAAAGAAAACAAAAGAAAAAAAAGAAGAATGAGAGAAAGAAAGGAAAATGAGATAAAAAGAGAGAAAGAAAGGAAAACAGAATATGTTAAAAACATTCTCATTTTTCCATCAACATCCCACATACATTTTCTCATAAGAGAAAGACCTGAGTCATTGGCACAGGAGACTTAAGCTAATATTTTACTCCTTCTCCATCACAAATTTGTTGACTTGGTAATGGAAATATTTTCCAAAAGTTAAAAAGGACCAAGTAGAAGGTAGTGGTTGTTTTTAATTTTCTCTTTTTGTCACATGTGTAGGGAGGTGTATGACCTTAGAGATGAAGTTGGTTGTTTTTAAAGAAAAATCTAATAAATATCTGGAGGCAAAGGAAAACAAACATTTTTTTCATAATTTTTTCTTCAAAACAATTAAAAGTTTAGCTTTTCATTTTTCAGAATCCATCAATATTAGAAGGAATTTGAAATTCTTTTCAATATAGAACATTAAATTATTAATCTATATGAAGAGTCAAGAGTAAAAAAAAAAAAAAAAAATAGAGGATAGCCAATTAAGTTGAAAATACAAGTCATTCTAGTCGCTTTCTAATATCTTATGGTAAAACATTTTTTGTTATATAAATATCATTGAACTACACACATTTTAAGAAAATAACTTGGTATATAAAGAATTGATTTGCAAATAATATCTATAATGCACTTCTTGTGACAAGGAGTGAATGTAATAATCTAATCCATGGATCAATAAGTTCCTTTTTTATTGGTAAAAGGAAAAAGACAAAGATGAAAGAATTGAGAATAAAAAAAAATATAACACAAACCCAAAATGGAAATGTAATAAAACAATGTAAAATCTTTAGAATGTTTAAGTTGGATTCATCAAATCTTCAACCCAGTCACAGCAGAAGCTGTAAAATACATCAACTGCATCTCTGCAGAGAGGTAAAACCTCCTCCAAATGAGTGTCCTGGATATGACACTGAAATATCTGATGATGAGGCTCCAGGAGTACTCTGAAATTGTAATACTTCAGGGCTTAGAATATGGTTAGTGTTTTATGGTATATCAACACTTTTGGGTTATTTAATACTAAATCTTGTTTATATATATATATATATATATATATAAAAAAAACAAGAGTTGGTGATAGATGAGATTTGTAAGCAAAGTTTGTAGGTAACATTTTTAAATGAATAATAGCTCATTAGTAAGATAGTGATACTTGAAACCAATTAACACTAATTCAATTAAATATTATTCATTAGTTTGCATACTGTTAAAGTGTTTCATGTATGACTAACACTAATAATTCTATTTATCTAGTATTCCTATCTAATACAAACAATTTGCATACAGCTGTAGGATAAAAAAAATAATTATAATAGGCTTTAGTAAATGAATGGTTCTATATGACCCATAGATAGAACCTTAACAGGTACTACCATTCCGAATCAGAGTGGAACTGAAAGTAATCATGATGAAGGAGTACTCCACACTCCCCAGATCTCCAGGACAGTAATATCATTTTCATATGAGTCATACATAGGACACTCAAATTCTAATTTTTCTCAAAGCAATTGACCCTTAGTCACTACCTTTAAAAGAGAAGAGTTGGGTGTTTGTGTGCCACAAGGACAATTTGAAGAATGCAGGACAATAATATAGATGCTAGGGTTTGACATTCCCAGCCAATTGACCAGATCAGGCTTTTTCAACCACCTGTCTAGCCCAGTAAGGGCTTAAGTGAAGTGTTGTCGGTCATGTAACCACTTTGGTTGCTAAGTCACAGACTGCTCAGCCACTGGAATCCCATTTTCAAGCTTCATAGGTCACCATCCATGGTTCACAGGTGGCCTTGTTACCAGGGAGGTCTTACCACTCTTTACAAGGGCAGTCAATATATTCTACAGCCCCAGCTGATAGGGTTAAGAGTCTTGGGTATGATACCAAATTGCATTTGATGGTGAGGCACAAGTTCTGGAGAATGTGAAGTACCCCTTGCCTTATTTTCCACTCTGATCCAGAGTGGTCATACCTTTTAGGATCCCATCTATGAGTTAAATAGATCTATATAAAAATGATTTGTATTCAATAGGACAGAGTGGAAAATATTTTCTGAAGAATTAACTACACAAATGTAAATATGACCATACAATGAAGCTATTTTATAACCTCTAGGCATAAAATAACCTGTGAGAGGTTGACATGTCATTAAAATGGATAATGATCCATGAGAATTAAATGCAGAAAAGTGTACAGAGTCGAGACAGACTATATTTTCTGAAGCTGCTCTCTCCACACAGAAGAATAATCAGCTGAGCCAAAGTAAAATGAAAACTTAGAAAGGAACTTTTTTTTTTAATACTCAAATGTGACTCAATAGGTTCATGAAGAAAGTGGCCATGTTTACTCATCACAAGCAGCAGGGTTGAAAAGTCACATGACCAGTCATGTGCAAAGACATCACATTGAATAAGAACATCACCATCAACAGGAGGTTTTGATTTGTTCTTTCTGTCATAAGTTACATCAGAACAAATTTGGTCTCACCAAGCATGAGAAAGTATGCAATGTTAATAGTGAAAAGATGGGACTAACAAATAACCTAAACCAATTTATCTGCCAACAGTGGATTAGAACTTTTAAAAGCCTAGTTGGATTTAAGAGTCACTGTCGGGCCCATCAATGAGCAGAGCTATAAATCTGTAATTATAGTTCAGAAATAGACATCATAATCATGGACAGATACGAAAGACACACACACACACACACACACTATGAGGCTTCATCTGATAAGTTCATAAGCTGACCAAGATGCTCTCATAGAAATGAGGTTTATTTTTCAACATAATGCCCCTTGCAGCCAACATATTTCTTCCATCAGTATATGTGTTAACCAACCTCTCCACACCAGCAGGATGCAAAACAAGGTCAATTTTAAATGGAGTTTAACAGGTTTGAATTTAATGTTTTCCTTTTAGACTAATTGCCATACCAAGAGCAAAGAGCCCAGTCTGCCCGACTATCTATCCATTGCTGGAGGAAGAAAGTTAGATTCATACCTTTCTCAAATATATAAGTGCTACGTGAAATCCAAACAACCTCATTCAGGATTTAAACTAGAGTTGCCTAGTTCATAAAAAATGGCTGCATGGTGTAGGAACAGAAATAGTGGTGGAAAAAACAAACAAAAAACTGTCCACTATATATATACATTAGGTATATCACTAAATATACATCCTCATGATGAAAATTGCCCAGTTGGCTGGGGCTGCAGAATACACCGACTGCTTCTCTGCAGAGGGGTAAGACTTTCCGAAACGAGTATCCTGGATATGACACTAAACAATCTGATGGTGAGGTTCCAATAATGCTGGAGCGTTGAGGAATGTGAAGTAACCCTTAATTGCCATCACTCCCAGGTCAACTCTGGCCTAGAGTGGTAGCACTTGATAGGATCCTATGGGTCAAATAGAACTAAAATTGCTTGAAATATACCTATTTTGACATTTGACTGTGTATAAACAAAAAAATATAACTTATAATAAGCTGAATTGTTTGACAGAACTGTTTATATGTATAAAAATAGATTTGGCATAAATGACCTACAATAGTTGATGTGTCATAAAACCAAACCAAACATGATGAAAAAATTATTTTACACGTTATTTTTAAACCTAATCTCTTTCCTTGTCTAAGGACTTAATTCAGTGATGAATATTAATCCCAGATTTAACATTATGTAAACAATGTTATAAAGGGAAAATTTCACATTGAAATTCAACTTATAAATGCATCAAGCTGTAAACTTCTTGATCCACATTAATATTTACATAAAATCTATTTATTCTCCTTTCTTTTATTTTCTTCCTTCTAATTTCTCCCAGTCTTTCTTTCTCATATGATTTCTATCATCCTTTCTCTTCATAAGTCAAATGATAGAAAAAAGAAAGCATTTATCTTACACAACAAATTGTGATTTTTCATATAAACTTCTTAGTCAATGCGCTTAATTTAGTGGTGAATATTAATCATATAGATTGAACATTATACAGTAAAAATTTCAGATCAAATTTCAGATAACAATGTTAAGCTAGAGACTTGAGCCATCACTTGGGTGGGGAGTATATAGATAGTGAGATAGATATTTTAATAATAGACATACAAGGGTGAATTGAAAAGTTCATACAATGACATCATTTCTGCAGCTGATAACTTTTTGATCAAGCACTGCAACATCAATAGAAGAAGTGTGTGGATCACAAGAAGGATTATGTTGAAAAATTAACCCCATTTGGTCAAATTCCATGAGAATATCTTGGTCAGCCTAAGGACTTTTCAGCCAACCAGTGTAAATAATTATATTAATATTATTTTTTTAAATCTCTTGGTATATATGTGATTATTTGGGTATTAAATAACTTATTTCCTTCATGATAAAAATTTTTTTTTTTACATGGGGGGGGGGGAATCAATATACATGATTTTAAATGAATCAATTTTTACAAAGATTTTTTGACATCAGATGCTTTGAAGGCTAAATGTATTCACTTTATGACAAAAATAAACCCAAATGTACTTTGTTCTTGTCGCTTAGAGAGCCAAGTATTGAAAAGCACGAAAGTGGTCAGCCTAACACTTATACACTGTACTTGTCAGTTTTATTCAACATCTCAGAAAATCCTTTGATATTTTCTTTCCAATCAAATAATACAAATTTACACACATTTAATCATTGTTTTATTCCTGTATTTTTTTTTCTTTTCATTTTGTGCCTACGAAATCCAAGGACAAATAGATTATAAAAAAGCTGATAAGAACATCTTGGATTGAGCAAAATGGGCCTATAGATTGGGAGACAACTGTTCTCCACTTCAAATTCAGGCAAAATGTCAGAGAAAATTCAGGCAAAGCAAAAAAGAATTTGGTAACTGTAAAATTCCCAGAAAAGACCTGTACATGTTTACAGGTGCAAAAAGAATGAATGCCTTATTTGACTTAGAAATTCCTTGTTGGTGGATCAGGGAGGAGATCTAAGTTTAGAAAAAGAATATAAAAATTATATCAAAATAAAAAAAAATTAAAAAAGATAGATAGATAGATAGATAGAATCTCTAGGTATCGCAATAAATTTTATAAGGAGTTCTTTCATAGTTTAAAATATTCTCAAACATATATCAGTTGACTACATACTTAGTTTGGCACAAGACCATAATAAGGGAGCACAATTAGTTCTTCCAGAAAGAAAAGAAAATTTACATCCAAAAGGAATATCTTTCTCAAAGGGGAACCTGTATGTATTTACCCAACCTCTCCACCATGGGCAGGATGTGACACAAGGTCAATTTTAAGCAGAATAAAGCTGGTTTGAAATCAGAGTTTTCCTTCTATATGGGTTGCCTAACCCAAGCTAAAGAACCCAATCTGTCCAACTATTTACCCACAGCAGGAGTGAGAACAGATGGATTTATATCTTTTTTTAAGGGAACAAAGTAAAATACAAACAGCCTGGGCCAGGGTTTGAACTTAACATAACACTTATCCTTGTTGTCAATAGAATTGGTGACCTAATTGCTCCTCCACAAAGGGGAACCTGTAACATTTCTTCTTATATTTTGTTAAAGTCATGTTTTTTATCTTAAGCCCCACTGACTTTACAGTTACTCAAGTACAATCCCAATTAGCATTAGTTCTTTTTTGCATTAAAGAACTAAATATTTTGATGCAGTAGCAAAATGATAATGGATGATTAAAAAAGAATTTTGCAATTTTCCTCTTTTTACCTTAAATTTGTTCACTAAACACCATAATATCACGAACGAAAGGAGTTTCCAGAAATTAATGCAAGCATTACTGAGAGAATAGGGTTGATCATATATCAATGTACTGGACATTGGTATGATGGTTAGAG
Organism: Sepioteuthis lessoniana; assembly: GCA_963585895.1. Classification (NCBI taxonomy): domain Eukaryota; kingdom Metazoa; phylum Mollusca; class Cephalopoda; order Myopsida; family Loliginidae; genus Sepioteuthis; species Sepioteuthis lessoniana. The sequence goes on along the minus strand of OY757906.1, from coordinate 5,862,754 downwards.
TGTTTGCTAGTGGCCTGGGAGACCTGAGTTCAATCCCAGGTCGAGTTATAGCAAAGACAAAAAATGGTACTTGATGCCTTCTTGCTTAACATTCAACATTATAAGGCATGGATCAAGGATAAAGTGGAGCAATCCAAGGAGAGGAGTAACACCCTTCCCTACACCTTGGTGTCGTAGCTATTGAAAAGAGAGCCTTCAGGTCATCCTTGATTACAGTCGCCAACTTTACTTACTTTTATGTAACAGTAATATAGTTTGCTATATTTATTTAAAAAAAAAAAAAAAAAAAAGCAGGCTCAATATCAGGGACAGGGCATATGCCGATGTAGCTTTGGTTAACCATGCTCAGTACCAGTCTCACCAATGTGATCATCAGACTATGAGCTCTTGATGAAAAGCTGACAGTCATCATGTACTGTTAACCATGTCTATGTTATCCATACTTGAATTGACATATGTGGTGCATTCCATAAGCCTCCAGACTTCTTTTGTACAGGCATTTACAATTGTCATAGACTCTTCAAAATTCAGTATGTTATTGCTATACATCTTAGGAGATGACTGACCAACTTTTATGATTTCAGCTTCAAATGAACAGCTACAACAGCAATTGGAATACACCCTACTAAAGTCTGTCACAACTAGTGAATTTCAAAAATGCAATCTGGACGTGAGGATACTTTAAAAGAACAATATGCAATAAAATTGTGTTTTAAACTTGGAAAAAATGCCACAGAAACGTATGGAATGCTTCAGACTGCTTTTCGACCATCTTGCATGAATTGAGCATCAGTTTTTGAGTGGCATAAGAGATTCAAGGAAGGCAGGGAGTCTGTGAGGGATGATGAGAAGTGTGGGAGGAGTAAGGAAGTCAATACACCAGAGTTCATTGGCCAATGGGTTAGGGTTACTATGTTGAGGTTTTAAGGGAGTTCAGGAAGAGATTCCGTCGGAAAAGGCCAGCACTCTTCAAATCGGGCCAGTGGCATTTCCACCAGGACAATGCACCAGTCCACAACTCCATCCTTGTCACAGACTATTTGACCAAGATGGGAATCAAGACAGTTCCTCACCGTCCCTATAGTCCAGACCTTTCTCCCTGTGACTTTTGATTATTTCCTAAGCTCAGAGGCTGTCATTATGAGACAATTGAGGAGATGAAAGAGGCTGTAAAGGTTATTGACACGCTTACACAAGAGGACTTCCATGGGGCCTTCCAGAAGTTGTTGGAACGGTACAACAAGTGCATTGCAGCCGGAGGAGATTACTTTGAAGGGGACTAGAGTTTCATGTGTGTACTATCAATAGAAGTGCCCATACGAAAAAAAGTCTGGAAACTTATTTAATGATCCTCATATGTATCAACTTGTGCAAAATTTAGACTTTTGGAGTGACCTTAAACCCCTTTGGGCTTCTATTATATCAATACCTTCCTAATCCCAGTATTTGGAAGGGACATTCTCTATCAACAATTTCTATTCATATTTCGATATTTCGTGTTTATACCTTTTCCTTAATATGATTTCAGTTGAGACTGTTTCCAAAAATGAACTTATTTTTATAACATACACATCTGTTCTCAAAATAAAATTCTAAACAAAGTTAACATTTGAAGACGTTTTTAAATTTTCAACCTTTGACAATTGTAAAACAACTTAAACTCTGTCCTGTCAGGTATCAGCTTCATTAAAAAAAATGTTTTTTTACTGTTTCCCTGTAATGTAAATGTCTCCATACTATCAGATGAGAAAAGGGGACAAAACGTTTTTTCATACTTATAAGGAATAGCAGAAATCGTAATTTATTCATTTTTTCTTAAACAATTCATTTTGTGTTGCCTACTGAAAAGCCAGCAATGTAAAATGCTTGATTTACAAAATGTATGAGAATGTTTCATGGTGCAAATTATGGATTTAATTGAATAAAATATTGAACAGCGAAAAATGTTTCCTTAGCAAATCATTTTGTTAATTTGTTTCTTATTAAAATATACACTTTTCATTTAATCATTTTCAGCAACACTAAAATTCTTCCATTATAAATAACCTGTAATAACTAAAATAAAATATCAACTGTTTCCAAAAGCAAAGTTACATTTTTAAAAAAATAGATTAATTCTACAATTATATAAAATTATCTTATACTTGTTACTGTAACAGAAAAAAAACAACATTATAATGATATAATTGTTATTGAAATAATGTTAAAATGCTTTAACTTAGAGAATGTTTGTTTGAGTTTTATAGCATATCAACCTTTGCAGGTTAATTAATGCCAAATGCACATTCATAAAAACAGTTCTATTTCAAATAATTCAGTTTAGCATGAGTACAGTTTGTCAAAAACATTTCTATTTCAAGCTACGTAGTTTAGTCAAACAGTTCCATTTCAAACAATTCAGTTTAGCATAAGTACACAGTTTAGTTCTATTTAACCCATAGATAGGACTCATATCAGGTGCTACTCTGAGCCAGAGTGGACCTGGGAGTGATGGCAATAAAAGGGTACTCCACATTACCCAAAGCTCCAGCATTACTGGAACCTCACCATCAGATTGCTTAAATGTCACACCCAGGACACTTATTGGGAGGTCTTACCCCTATGCAGAAAAGCAGTCAGTTTATTCTACAGCCAAAGCCAACAAAGTAATCAGAAAATAAGGAAATTTGCATTTTAATAATAATTGTCCGTGTAAATGAGATCAGCATTTGTACTTGATCATTTGATAAAGTTCTGATCTCACTCTTGTATAATTGGTTGCATTTCTTTATATCTTTATGTGGATCATCACATTGTTGTCATGAGGGAGGTTGTGAGTTTTTGTCACATAATATCTCAAAGAATAATTCACAGTGCTTGAAATAACAGAACCTAATCATGAATGGCAGTACAAATCAAACGATACTGCTATTGTGCCCAAATACATATAAAGATTCTCAATAATATACTCTTTCTTCAGAATTATTTTTTTAACCCAGCAAATAGCTTAATACTACCATTGCCATGGAAATGGGTTCAAACATAAGAAATAACCTATGACAGCTCTTTTTTTTCTAGTCAGCTTGCAATGACTGCGAGAAAAATTTCAGTCTGCTCTCAAACAACTCAATTCTTGAGGTTTCACAGGTAACCAACCATGTAAAACATTCATCAAAAATCAATTCTCTTTAAGTTTTACCATTTTAATTTCAGCACCTTTTCTTGGATTTCACACTGAGATATAAAGCAAACATTTTATTAATGCTATCATATTTTTAATAGCTAAATAATCCTGCTTCTTCTGAAAAGCTATTTCAACATAGCAGACATATTGTAAAAACTTGACCACAAGGTCATGATAAAAGAGGTTTTCACAGTAAGTACTGGATATTTTTTTTGTTTCTACACAGCTTTATTTTTGTATTATACATTTTTTTTTTTTTCATTTATGTTTTAATGTTTTCCCAATTTTAAAAGGAAAGCTTAAGCAGTCATCAAAGAAGCTAAGCTCTGATTGGCTGTTGCCAAAATTCAAAAGCGATACCCATAAATAGAGCCATTTCTGCAGTCATTTGCCTTGTGTGAAAGATACCCAGGTTACCTGCTGGGATGGGAGTTGGCATAAGATCAATGCCAGCTGGGTCAGGGGGTCTGATGTTGCAAGACCCCCCCACCGTGAACCCAAAGGAAACATCACTGATGACCCATCCCAATGCATCAATAAGGATGTATAATATATCAAATAAAGTCGCTGTTTATTTGTTAATTCATATTACTTGTAATATTTGTGTCTATGCCACTTTAAATTCACTCTGGAAATAGTTAATATTCCTATGCTTTAGTTTTGTACTAAAACATCTATGTTTTTCTTTTGATTTGAATAAAAAAGATCAAATTATAAAAGATATTCATTAAGGTATTCATTAATTTCTGTATTTTAAAACTTTTCTTGGCTGCTTGTTACAACTGAAATTCACTTGTATGTTTCTTATTTTGTTTTTATATAAAGAAATTTCCAATAAAGAGAAAAGAAAACTTAGCTTTAATTTGCTGGATATTAAAAGTTTTTGGTTGAGACAAATATTTAGAGCTAAAGAAAGAAAAAAAAAAAAAATCAATCTTTAAAGTAAACTTTCTCTTTTGATTAGCATTGAGTCTATACAATTATTAACATTATTAAAAGATAATTGTTTGTATACACTTGACAGATAGCCAAATAGTTTGATGCAGAGCTACCAAATTTGGTATGCATACCAACTGGACACAAGATTTTTTTTTCTTTTAATTATTCCTTATAAGGAAATGAGAAGAGCCTCTAACAAACAAGAATATAAGACTTAAATCTCTAAACTTAAAACAAAAAAAATATTTGCTTTACTAAATTATTTGCATGTAATTGTCGTGTTGTCATTTTTTGACTTTTCTTTTGACTTGTTGGTTAAATGGAGAAAAAACAAGTACATTTTTGGACTACAGAAAATAAAAAAGTAGACTCTTTTTTATTTTCTTCTCTGCTGGTTGTGTCACCAAGTCTTAATGGTGAATGGGATGATCCTATTTACATCAAACAAGGGTGTAAAAATATTAGATTTGTAAGGAAGTAGCCTTCTTAACAGTAATGAAACATTACTAATTAGGTTTATAAGGTAGTTCTTCAAGCTATTTATGTAAAATAATTATAGAGCATAATTGCATGGTTAGGACAAAAAGTAAAAATGTTTAAACCAATAAATCTTTTCAGTGTTACTCAAATCTTTTTTAAAATATTTCTCTACAAAGCTTCCTAAAGCTAATATAAAAACATATTTGGTATTTTCTTTCTGTTTATCTTTTATAGAAACAATTTCTAGTAATGATTTGCTATAAAATGTATAATATTTTAACAGAGAAAAAAAAAATCATAGGTCATAACAAGCTATGATACAAGTCTTTTAGATGAGTACATTAGCTTGTTATCAAGTATATTTCATAAATAATAAACAAAAATTATTTACTAGAAATGATAAAAGAAATAAGCTATTTCACTTATCCCTAAACAGACTTTAAATATAATACAGAAAAAATATCATCTTGCACTGACATCAGAAAATTATTTTTTAAATACAGAACCCAATATTTGAGTTCATTCTTGGATATTTTTTAAATTATGCAGATCAAATATTGTCTATAAATTTAATGTTATCTACACAAAACCAGCAAAAACCATAAAATTTTTGAATAAAAATGTCAAATGTACTTTTGTACATTTACTAATTGTTCGTGTTTCAATTGATTGCAAAAAAAAAAAATAAAAAAAAAATAAAAACAGATTTCTTCGAAATAAATCAAACAGATAACCAGTTAATTTTATAGATTGTGAAAATATAGGAAAATCAATGAAAAATTGAAGATATGCTTATTATATGGACAATCTAATTTTGAATGAAAGACTAAAACACAAATCAATATCTTTACACTGTAAATGTACTGGTCAATCCTGCAAATATATCCAATCTATACTATTCTGCCAAAGTTTATGGGTGTGTCTAAGGATAGGAATTCTTAAGGACCAGGATTTTTTGCATGGATACTGGAGATAATTAGTTCACAAAACATCCTTTCAAGTCAAACAGAATTTTAATATAAAGATTTTTTAAAATCTCAAATGATTAAATGGATAGGGTTAAATCCATATTTTTTATATGGCCTTGTATATTTTTAACTTGTACAAGTAGTGAAAAAGGATTTTACAAATTTGCAAAAAAGGGAAAAACAAGAAATATTGTATAAAAAGAGTCACTCGGGAACTAATCAAAATTAGTCAGTATTTTTAAAATTCTTTTTGTGGTTTATTTATGCCTTTTTCATATTTTTGTTCCCAAAGAATCTCACTAAAACATATGTCAGAATTGTTTAATGAAATTATTTTGTCTCAACCTCTCAAAAAAAAAAAAAAAAAAAAAAAAAAACAACAACAACAACTAGTAAAGTTCTGTAATTGAGAAAATTATGTCAAAAATTATACAATTAATTATTCTTTCAACTGCATGCTTTATCCAAATGCAATTCATGTAAGAAAATCCTTGTCCTTCTGGAGGTGCTTGGAACATTTTAGATTAAAATTGATCAAGAAAGTCCACTCCAGTCAAAAAGGAAATAAAACTGGCATTATCAGGACCCACTTACTTGTGGTAGAACCTGGAACTTTCAGGGGAAAAATCAGAACCCATTCTTTCTACCTGCATACTCCTTGATTTCAAGAAGTATTGTAAAGGCATCTACAAGAAGAGGGATGTGGAAAGGGATGCAGTAAAGCACCCACACAATAACCCTCACAGTGACAGAAACATTTTTAGCTTAAAATTCATCAAGAGGGTCTGATTCATCCAAAAATCAATCAATCTACATTGGAACATTTTGAACCCAAAAAATTTATGTCAGAACTCATTCATACAGAAAACAGAATGAATTTTTGTTTAACAGAATGTACTTTAATATCTTATATTTATCCTGCACAATACCAGGCTCTTCTATACGTGTGTGTATATATAATATCTAATTAGTTATATTTATTTAAAAAAAAAAAAAAAAAAAAAAAAAAAAAAAAAAAGTACCCATATCGGTGATATGGTCCATATCTTTGAATTAGGGTAGTGTAGGTACAAAGGCAATGTAGTTTAGAAACTCAATTCCTTGCCAATGTAATCATCAGACTATATATATATATATATATATATACATATACATACACACAGCGGTCTACTTAAAGTAGTTTTTTTTTTTTTACTTGTTCTTTTAGCGATATACACATTGTTTTAACCGTCCATCGTCATATCATAACGTAAAATCCTGTTTCTTTTCGCTTAATTTTTTTTTTTTTTTTTTTGTTCTTTCGACTACCCATCCAAATTATTGATACTTGTCTTAACCTTTTAAGTTTTCGTGGACGAATTTGTTCGGGGATTTTTTTCTTTTTTCGTTTCCCTTCCTTTGTGTACTGAAAGAAAAGAAAAATCACTTTGAATTAACAGACGGAGGTTAGGACACAGGTCAAGGCTGGATCAACCTGGGGAGACAGTCTGATGTTATGAAAGACCAAAACTGGCAATGAACCAGGGTAACATCACTGATGATGGGTCCCAACCGCATCGTTATGATGTATCATTCAAATATATATATATATATATATATATATATATATATATATATAAGGATATTAAATAAGTTTCCAGACATTTTTTCATATAGGCACTTTTATTGATAATACACACATGAAACTCTAGTCCCCTTCGAAGTAATCTACTCCGGCTGCAATGCACTTGTTGTACCATTCCAACAACTTCTGGAAGGCCCCATGGAAGTCCTCTTGTGTGAGCATGTTAATGACCTTCATCACAACCTCTTTCATCTCAATTCTCTCATAATGACAGCCTCTGAGCTTAGGGAATAACCAAAAGTCACAGGGAGAAAGGTCTGGACTATAAGGATGGTGAGGAACGGTCTTGATGCCCATCTTGGTCAAATAGTCTGTGACAAGGATGGAGTTGTGGACTGGTGCATTGTCCTGCTGGAAATGCCACTGACCCGATTTGAAGAGTGCTAGCCTCTTCTGATGGAATCTCTTCCTGAACTCGCTTAAAACCTCAACATAGTAACCCTTACCCTTTGGTCAATCAACTCTGGTGTATTGACTTCCTTACTCCTCCCACACTTCTCATCATCCCTCACAGACTCCCTGCCTTCCTTGAATGTCTGATACCACTCAAAAACTGATGCTCAATTCATGAAAGATGGTCGAAAAGCAGTCTGAAGCATTCCATACGATTCTGTGGTATTTTTTCCAAGTTTAAAACAGAGTTTTACAGTATATCGTTCTTCCTCACGTCCAGATTGCATTTTGAAATTCACCAGCTGTGCCAATCAGGCTTTAGTAGGGTGTATTCCAATTGCTGCTGTAGCTGTTCATTTGAACCTGAAATCATAAAAATTGGTCAGTCATCTCATAAGATGTAGAGCAATAAGATACTGAATTTCCAAGAGTCTACGACAATTTTAAATGCCTGTACAAAAAAGTCTGGAAACTTATAGAAGGCACCACGTGTGTGTATATAAATAGATAGATAGATAGATAGAGAGAGATGAGGGTAGCTAGTTGTTTTCAAGAGTAATTATATATATATATATATATATATATATATATATATATATATATATATATATATATATATATATGCGCGCGCGCGCGCACACACACACACAAATAAATAAATACATGCATGCAGAGAGGTTATGATTTTCACTAAATCCTCAAGAAATGAAGTTTTAAGCCTAATTATCAAATATTTGGATATTTGGGTATAAAAATACATTGCACCAAGACAAGTGTGTATATTGAAATATGGCCTATTTTTATCTTAACATGAATTAATTAATAATTGAGGAAGAAAATTCAATTACTTAGTAAATTTGATTTTTACACCAACTGCCTCTTTTAAAAGAAAATTAGCGGCAGAAAGTTATGAAGTCAATCACCTTAAACTGGAACAATAATTGTAAAATCTTTCAGTATTATTTATTTTCAAAGTAGCAAGTAAATTTCCACTGGAAATATTTGTTGGCATTCACAAGACTTTTTAAAGGGAAACACTAAAAAAATAGGTTTTTGCTTTAATCAACCAATTTTCGGTCAATGAATACTTTTTAGAGTCAGAAACTGTTACCTTAAAGGTTCAGGAAATTTCAACATACTTACCCAAGAAAAATTATGGAATTACAACACTTAGAGGATGTTTGCTAATGTTCTTTTAGCAGGAAATAAACTAATGATAAATAAGATAAAATATTTTTATCATTAAGGGTTTTCGGACTATTGTCTTCATCTTTATTGTTATTTCCACAATGTTTTGGCCAATATGTCCTCCAGCCTTCTTCAGATGTTTGTCTAACTAGGGAACCTACATGGAACTTTGAACTACATCCTTTATTGAATACACGAGGGTCACCTGTTCTGATTCCATTAGCCATAACCTGTATTGTTACTCGCCTACAGTCAGGATAGAACCTACAACCTCCAGATGATTGTCTTCTTAGAAGCTTAGGGAACCAACACCTATAACCATTACAGTATGTGTCCTGCTGGACAGCTCAGAGTGAATAAAATATATCCTGCTTTCATAAAATATACACTTTTTTCCAGGACATATAGAAGAAAATAATATAAAGGAAAAATTATAGAATGATTTGAATTTATATTTTGAAAATAAATACCAGCTGAAGCCTAGATATGCAAATTCTTGCCAACCTAAACAAACAGGCAAAACTAATTGAAAGAAAACATGGCTAAAAAACTTTCAATTGAAACAATAGAATGGATTGCAAAATTTTTTCAAGAAAGAAATCCACAGTGGAGTGTGGTGAAAGACATTGGTTGTTCTGAATCAGCTCTGCCTAAAATTTGGTGCAAATATAAAAGAAATGGGGTGATTAAAAACGGAAAACATACTTGTATACCATGACATCAAAACATCAAGATAAAAAAAACAACTCAAAGCAATGTACTCAAAAATAGAAAATGTACAACAAAATAAATGAAAATGGGAGTCAATATGTTAGGGATCACAGACCTAACAAAAAATATCAAAGTTATTCTCCTTGAGAGATAAAAGGTAATTACTTCTGGAAGAATGTAGACATGGGAGACAAAAAGAGATTTTAATCCAACCATGGCGCATGGCATAAAGACATTTGACAGGTGCCTGTAAAGTTAAAATAGTTCTATTTCCAGGTCATAAGACATATGTCTGCCTGTTTGGTTTTATGGCATATCAACCTTTGTAGGTTATTTAATGCCAAATCCATTTTTATGTAAATAATCAGTTCTATTTAAAACAATTCAGTTTAGCATGAGTACACAGTTTAATTGTCAAAAACATTTCCATTTCAAATTATTCAAGCAGTTATATATAACAATTCACTTTAGTGTAAGTACAGTTTCAATGTCAAAAACAGTTCAATTTCAAACAATTCAGTTTAGCATAAGTACGCAGTTTAAATCTAAGTACAGTTTAATTGTGAAAAATATTTCTAGCTATTCAGCTTAGTCAAGCAGTTCTAATTCAGCTAATTCAGTTAAGTATAAGCACAGATTTTGTTTACACACAGTTAAATGTCAAAACAGTTCTATGTTAAAGAATTCAGTTTAGTGTAAGTACAGTTTCAATGTCAAAAAACAATTCAGTTTAGCATAGATAGGGCCATATCAGGTGCTATCACACTGAGCTAGAGTGGACCTGGGAGCAATGGCAATGAAGGGGTGCTCCATATTCCCCAAGGCCCCAGCATTACTGGGACCTCACCATCAGACTGTTTAGTGTCATATCCAGGACACTCATGGGGGGGGGGGTCTTACACCTCTGCAGCGGTGCAGTCAGTGTATTCTGCAGCCCCAGCCGACTGGGCAATACATGGAGTTAAATGTCTAACAGTTTTATTTCAGATAATTCAGTTTAGCATAAATACACAGTTTAAACATCAAAACAGTTCTATTTTAAGCAATTCAGTTTAACATTATTACGCAGTTTTAATGTTTAAACAGTTCTATTTTAAACAATTCAGTTCAACATCAATACACAGTTTAAATGTATAAAAACAGTAAATGCCAACCCCCATTTAGTTCTATTTAACCCATAGATAAGACCCTTATCAGGTTCTACCACTCCGAGCCATAGTGGACCTAGTAGCGATGGCAATGAAGGGGTACTCCGCATTCCCAAAGTTCCAACATTGCTGGAACCTCACCATCACATTGTTTAGTGTCATATCCAGGACACTTGTCGGGGGGGGGTCTTACCCATCTGCAGAGAAGCAGTTGGTGTATTCTATAGCCCCAGCTGAGCAAGTGCGTCTGCCTGTGATCAATAAACCTAATTGTATTGTTACACACACACACACATATACACACACACACACACACACACACATCTCTCTTTTCACTTTTGTTTACATATTTTCTTTGTAAAAACATAATATTTATGACATAACTGTGATGAATTGACTAATTGTTTGCTTGGGTTCAATGACAAATGAAGCTTTGTAGGTTATTTAATGCCAAATCCATTTTTATACAAACAGTTCTATTTCAAACAATTCAGTTTAGCATAAGTATACAGTTTGTCAACCATTTCTATTTCAAGCTATTTAGTTTAGTCAAACAGTTTTAATTCAAACAATTCGGTTTAGCATTCAAAAACAGTTCTATTTCAAGCAATTCAGCTTAACATAAGTACACAGTTTAGTACTATTTAACCCATAGATGGGACCCTATCAGGCGCTACCACTCTGGGCCAAAGTGGACCTGGGAGCAACAGCAATAAAGGGGCACTCTGGATTCCCCAAAGCTCTAGCATTACTGGAACCTCACCATCAGATTGTCTGGTGTCATATCCAGGGCACTCGTTGGGGGTGGGTCTTATCCTTCTGCAAATAAACAGTTGGTGTATTCTACAGCCCCAGATGACTGGGCAATACAGAGTTAAATGTAAAAACAGTTTTTATTATTTCAAATAATTCAGTTTAGCATAAGTATGCAGTTTAAATGTCAAAACAGTTCTATTTTGAACAATTCAGTTTAGCATAAATACAAAGTTTAAATGCAAAAAGAATCCTATCTCAACCAACACAGTTTAGTTCTATTTGCCCCACTGATAAGATCCTATCAGGTGCTACCATTCCAGGCCTGAGTGGACCTGGGAGCAATGGCATTCAAGGGGTACTCCACATTCCCCAAAGCTCCAGCATTACTGGAACCTCAACATCAGATTGTTTAGTGTCATATCTAGGACACTTGTTGGGAAGTGGGGTCTTACCCCTCTGTAGAGAAGCAGTTGGTGCATTCTCCACTCCCAGCTGACCGAGCAGTAAATTGTCTGAATGAAATAGGATTTACTTTTACATAAAGAAAAGCCAAATAAAAACCAGCACTAACACATAAACAGAAGAAAATGAGCTTAAAGTGGGCTATACAGAAACAATTATGGTATGTGGACAATTGGATGAAAGTGATAGTAAAAGATGAATCAAGATTCTGCATTGACTGAGGCTGTGACATTGGTGCCTTTCAAATTAAACACAAAAAGATGACTGCCTAAAGAAAACAAATTTCCCAAAGTCATTCATAAGAAAAGGTTACATGTGGTTTGAAGAAACAGAAGATGACAATTGTTATCTCAACAATCAATATGCATTCATAGAAATCCTAGATAATTTTCTTCTCATTCCATTGATAGAAGATTGTTTGGTGATGATGAAGTCATTTTTCAAGACAATGATTCATCTTGTCACAGAGCAAATAGGATTGACGCTTTTCTTCAAGAAAATCAATGACATGGCCATTGAACAGTCCAGGTCTAAATCCAATTGAAAATTTATGGAATTTTTTTCTTTTAAATGGTCCATAAGAAGGCACAACACACCAAAGATCTATTAATTGCCATTTAGGGAAGTTGGAACCATTTTGATAAAGAATATCACATTAAATTCATGAAAAACATGTCTGAAAGGATTAAGGTTGTCATGAAGGGCAACTAAGTATTAATTTTAATTTTATCAATAGATTCCATAATTTTCTTTCCAAATATTTTTCTCTGCATGAATTTGGGAAAAAAACCCAAAAAAAAAACATAAACTTAAATCATTTAATCTAGTTTATTTAAAATTTCATGAAGCTAAAATGATAAAAATATTTTCCATCATATCTTCTATTAATTTGTTTATTGCTAATTGGAAAACCAAGGTGAACATCATGAAAGTGTGGTAATTTGATAATTTTAGCAAGGGATAATATTTGAAATGTATTCAGGACTTTATAGCTTGTGCAATCAAATAAATTGAATTTGGAAATAACATCCAATAAATTATTCTAACTTACAGAAGTTACACATCAAAGAGATTAACATAAGAAATGTACAGAAAAGAATTTTCAACATTTGATTTGGTTATCTTCACAATTCCAACACAAATGGACAGCTGTTTCAACTTTATAGTATACATTGCTGATGAGACCTAATAATCTCCACCACTGGAGATCAAACCAGCGACCACAGATTACAGTGCCGAAACTCTACAACTGAGCTACCAGTTCATATCGCACACAAGTGATGCCAAATCAACTAGTCATGGTAATTGCGCGGCCAAATAACCTAAATGTGTCTAGCAAGTTACATCGGTACTCTTTCCAGACGACACAGTCACTCCACCAGGGCCACGTCTTCCCAAAAAGCTTAGAAATACGCATCCGAGTAATTATTATACCTCAGTGGCAAGAGAATAGATGTATCTATTTTTTTTATTTTTTAAGTAGAGGAATTAATATTGTGAATTGAATTACCATGACCATAAAATCTGTTGGTGTTCGCCAGATTGTCTGGTCATGGTAATTCAATTCACAATATTAATTCCTCTACTTAAAAAATAAAAAAATATGTACACAAAGTATAAGCTTTACAAGTCTAACACAAAGCAAAAAAAAAAAAAAAAAAAAAAAAAAAGAAATCTACTCAAGATCCCAGGGATGCAGATTTTATAGCAATTTCTGTTACCATATAATCACAGTCCTTCAGAATAATCACTGATGGTCTAATCTAAAGATATTGAAGAGAATAGGATCTGAAAATTTCAACAGGAGCAATTGTATTAAAAGATAAATTTACAATATCAACTTTTTAGTAATAGCAGGATGAATGTAGAGAAATACTAAATAAAAATGTTATCAATATTATTTTAGAGCCAATTAAGAAAATTTTTCTTTTTATCCTTAAATTTAATTTATTTTTTTTTATTTTCCCATTTTCACTTCAGATTTTATTAAAATCCATAATCTAAATTATAGTGACATGATTTGTGTGTGTGTGTGTGTGTGTGTGTGTAAAAAAAACCCCATAAAAACAGCAAAATAGATGTTGACTCTTAAAGAATGAAACAACTAAATAGTATGAAGTCTTCAGTCATGTTCACACTAATCAGTTTCCCCAAGATAACTATTGAATGTTAATCAGTTTGGTGTGGTTTGGTTTTATGGCACATCAACCATTGTAGGTTATCTAATGCCAAATCCATTTTTATCCATATAAACAGTTCTAGTTCAAACAATTCAGTTTAGCCTAAGTACACAGTTTAGTTCTATTTGACCCATATCAGGTGCTACCACTCTGGGTGAGAGTGGACCTGGCAGCAATGGCAATGAAAGGGTACTCCACATTCCCCAAAGCTCCAGCATTACTAGAACCTTACCATCAGATTGTTTAAAACCATATCAGGTTGGGGGGGGGGTTAGACCCTCCCCCTACAGAGAAGCAATCTGTATTCTACAGCCCCAGCTGACTGGGCAATGCTAATCAGTGTATTTTTTACAATTTATTTATAATCACAAGATAAATTTTATAAATGGGATATCACTTGGCATTAAGATTAAAGACGGCCACATTTTTTTTAAATATTAGAAAACTCAGTTTGTTTTATATTAGTTCTAACCCAACAAATTAAAATTATTTTCACAGTCTTCAAATGGAGTAAAACTTTATATTGCTGTACTCTTTAGGTATCTATCATATTTGGAAACATGGGAAATTTAAACGGAATCAAGATGGATCGTTTTCATTTGACTGTCCATGTTTAAGTGATATCTAATATTAGTCAATTATTCCTTCCAATTCTGATGCTGCTTGTCTGCCTGGTTCACCTAACCAGAAAATATGATTGGTTTGTTTCATGGCATATCAACCTTTGTAGGTTATTTAACGCCAAATCCATTTTTATGTAAATAATCAGTTCTATTTAAAACAATTCAGTTTAGCATGAGTACACAGTTTAACAGTCAAAAACATTTCTATTTCACACTATTCAAGCAGTTATATATAACAATTCACTTTAGTGTAAGTACAGTTTCAATGTCAAAAACAGTTCAATTTCAAAAAAATCAGTTTAGCATAAGCACATTTTAATTGTGAAAAACATTTCTATTTCGAGCTATTCAGTTTAGTCAAGCAGTTCTAATTCAGCTAATTCAGTTTAATAGAAGTACAGAATTTGTTTATACACAGTTACATGTCAAAATAGTTCTATGTTAAACAATTCAGTTTAGTGTAAATACAGTTTCAATGTCAAAAAAGAGTTCTATTTCAAATAATTCAGTTTAGCATAAGCACGCAGTTTAAATGTAAGTAGAGTTTAATTGTCGAAAACATTTCTATTTCAAGCTATTCAGTTTAGTCTAACAATTCAGTTTAGCATAAGTATGCCATTAGTTCTATTTAACCCATAGATAGGGCCCTATCAGGTGCTACCACGCCGGACCAGAGTGGACTCAGGGGGGGGTCAGTGTATTCTACACCCCTAGATGACTGGGCAATACACAGAGTTAAATGTCAAACAGTTTTATTTCAGATAATTCAGTTTAGCATAAGTACACATTTTAGACGTGTGACGGCCCATCAGCCCCGGTAAAAGTAGGACTCCCTAAGGTTATCCAAACTGACAGAGGAACAAACTTCATGTCTAACTTATTTAAGAGAGTAATTGGACAGCTATCAAGCCCCTATCACCCGCAGTCACAGGGCGCCTTAGAACGATTTCATGCAACTTTAAAAAGCATACTAAGAGCTCACTGTACCAAGAGACAGAATGACTGGGATAAAGGGGTACTGTTTGTACTCTTCACTATCAGGGACTCTGTCCAAGAATCGTTGGGTTACAGCCCATTCGAGTTAGTCTACGGGTATGAGTTGAGAAATCCCCTGAAAATAGCAAAGGAACAGTGGGAAGACCATGGAACAGAACCAGAAACAGTGGCAAATTATGTCGGAAATTTACAGAAGAGATTGGAATCTGCTAGAAAAACAGCAGAAAACCATATGAGTAAATCTCAAGAGAAAATGCGAAGGAACTGTATTTTTTTTGTATTTGTTTTGCTTTTTGTTTTTCTGTTGTTATAATTGTACTTTCTTTAAAATAAAATATATAAGAAAGATACATATATAAAGAAAAGAAAAAAAAACAACCACGCGTCATATTGTTTGTCCGGTTCGGAACTCTTCACGTGTTCATTTATATCATGTCGCCCTCTCAACCCTTGACACATCCTCATTCGTCTGGATCTCGAAAAATTAAACCTATACCAAAGCTTTATACTTAACTAGTTATATGGGCTTTCAAAGCTATCAATAAAATATAACTAGTCACGGAGAATATTTAGAGCATGGGTGGTACAGTACTGTCGACGGAGATTATCCCCGTCTTTCCAGGATAATGTAACCTCAGAACAAAGATACAGTAACCGTCACAGATGTCAAAACAGTTCTATTTTGAGCAATTCAGTATAGCATAAGTACACAGTTTAAATCTCAAAACAGTTCTATTCTAAACAATTCAGTTCAGCATAAATACGCAGTTTAAATGCAAAAATCAGTATAGTGAAGGAAGCACAGTTTAGTTCTATTTATCCCATAGATAGGACCCATATCAAGTGTTACCACTCCGGGCCAAAGTGAACCTGGGAGCGATGGCATTAAAGCATTACAGGGACCTCACCATCAGACTGTTTAATGTCATATACAGGACACTC
The DNA here is from genome assembly GCA_963585895.1 of Sepioteuthis lessoniana. Classification (NCBI taxonomy): domain Eukaryota; kingdom Metazoa; phylum Mollusca; class Cephalopoda; order Myopsida; family Loliginidae; genus Sepioteuthis; species Sepioteuthis lessoniana. Next base: position 5,846,181 of record OY757906.1, on the reverse strand, counting down.
ATTGGGGGGGGACCCCTCTGCAGAGGTGCAGTCAGTGTATTCTACAGCCTCAGCCGACTGGGCAATACACAGAGTTAATGTCAAAACAGTTTTATTTCAGATAATTCAGTTTAGCATAAGTACACAGATAAGATGTCAAAACAGTTCTATTTTAAACAATTCAGTTTAGCATAAATACACTGTTTAAATGTATAAAAACAGTAAACGCCAACCACTATTTAGTTCTATTTAACCCATAGACAGGACCCTTATCAGGTTCTACCACTCTGGGCCAGAATGAACCAGGGAGCAATGTCAATGAAGGGGTACTCCACATGCCCCAAAGCTCCAGTATTGCTGGAACCTCACCATCAGATTGTTTAGTGTCATATCCAGGACACTTGTTGGAGGGAGGGGGTCTTACCCCGCTGCAAAGAAGCAGTCGGTGTATTCTACAACCCCAACCGACTGGGCAACTGAAAATATGAGAGTCATTCAATAAATAAGGTGAATTTTACCCAAAGAAGCAATGTTCACATCAATAGTGATGGGTCCTTTCATATCCCAGAATACTGTCACCATGACCTTTTCTCATTGTTATACTTGAAACTTTTTCTTTACTATAGAGACAGCATGTTTCCACCTCATGGACCATCTTTTCAACTAAGGCTTCTTGTGGCAAAGCCTTTCTTAGCCAATTTGTAAATATCTTCTTTTTTTTTACTAAAACATGTTTCTACATACACAACACACATTTTACAGTAAATTTTACATGGTTTACACTTCGCAGCCAATAAAATTTTGATGACGGACCTCTGTTCAAGCCTGAAGCATTATTTGATTTTCTGCCATTTTGAATAGCCTCGAAACAAATATTTTTCCGAGATTAAAATAATTTTTGTTATAAACCAACTTCGGACAAGGCTAAGATTACATATATAGAACAAAATTCTGAAAAGATTTTTTTTTAAAATCTTATTGAATGACTCAAATTCTAACCCAACAATTTGAACTCACCACTGCATACACCTAAGTAATACTTATATATGCACTAACCCATCACATGATTTTATTTGTGTATCAGTTACATCATATTCAAAATGTAAAATTAAAATCGCATCATTAGTTATAATTACACAACAATGCTGCATGCTGTTTTGAACAAATCCTGAAAGCAGCACCCTAAAACAGCAGCTGTATGGACACTTACCTCCCATACCATCCAAGTGAGATGAGCAATATGCTGGCCACTGCTGGAGAAGGAAGGACAAAATCATAAGCGACATTTTCTTATGAATGCTAACACATGAATAGATTAGTGTTAACTGACCAGCAAAAACTGATGTCAGCTCTATGCAGACACTGGATGTTGTCTAGTGGACTCACCCTGAGTTATGATCAGTATAGGTGGATGACAAAAGAGAGCCAAGGGAATTCATGATGTCACCATACCTGGATAAAGATTAGTCATTTGACAGATTTTGAATTTTTTTTATATTTACAAACATCTATTTGCCTAAAACGAAATAGGAACACAAGTACCATAAAGGATGAAAACTTGTTTAAGTTGGTTGGTTGTTTGGATTTTATGGCATATCAACCTTTGTAGGTTATTCAACGCCAAATCCATTTTTATGTAAATAATCAGTTCTATTTAAAACAATTCAGTTTAGTATGAGTACACAGTTTAATTGTCCAGAACATTTCTATTTCAAGCTATTCAGTTTATTCAAACAGTTCTAATTCAGTATAGTATAAGTACAGATTTTGTTTACATACAGTTAAATGTCAAAATAGTTCTATATTAAACAATTCAGTTTAGCATAAGTACAGTTTCAATGTCAAAAACAGTTCTATTTCAAACTATTCAGTTTAGGATAAGCACGCAGTTTAAATGTAAGTACAGCTCAATTGTCAAAAATATTTCTATTTCAAGCTATTCAGTTTAGTGAAACAGTTCTAATTCAAACAATTCAGTTTAGCATAAGTATGCAGTTAGTTCTCTTTAACCCATAGATAGTGCCCTATCAGGTGCTACTATTCCAGGCCAGAGTGGACCTGGGAGCAATAGCAATGAAGAGGTGCTCCACATTCCCCAAAGCTCCAACATCACTGGAACCTCACCATCAGATTGATTAGCGTCATTTCAGGACACTCACTGGTGGGGGTTCTTACCTCTCTACAGAGGTGCAGTTGGTGTATTCTACAGCCCCACCAGACTGGGCAAAAAACTTGTTTAAATGGCCATTCCTGAAAATCATAGCTACCTCATTGAAAGTATTAGAAACATGATCTCAAACTAAAATACCAAAATCTCAAACAAGATGGACCAGCTAAGATACACAACAAATACAACAGCTCAGAGATATGAAACTGACTTCTATATATAATTCTAATAATAAATCTTTGAAGCTCAAGGGAGACGTGACAATGTTTATGAGCTGACACACTCATTAAAAACTACTACTACTGGTGGTGGTGGTGGGGGGTTGTTGTCAGGGGATGAAGTCAGCAATCTGTTCTTTTCCTATCCATTTGTTTTCTTGAGTAATTATGTAGATTGTTATAGAGTGAAATAGCTAGTTGGCTTTTTTCCTTCTAGACTGGTTTCCTTACCAAAGTTAAGATCCCAGTCTGCCCTATTATTTACCCATAGCAGAAAAGAGAAAAGATCGATTCATGCCTTTCTCAAGAGCATTAGGATAAAGTAAAACACAAACAGCTTCATCCAAGATTTGAACTGTTATTAACCATTAGACAATACACATATGTCATTGAACAGAAATAATCACAAGATTGTTTGAGGAGCACCTAAATTGCTAAATTAACAAATGTCACTAAAACAATCATTTTGAAAAGGGACTGAATAAGTCATAGCAGTCACAATAAATTTACTTTGCTGCATGATGAGTTGAAATGTGTTTTTTGATGGGCCAGACAAAGCTTCCTACTCCCATTTTCAAACTGCTTAAATATTTTTGCAATTAGTACTATATATATATATGAGCAAGTTATATACATGCATGAGTATTGTGTATATATGATGTACTGTATTTACAAGTATATTATGATGGCATAGATTTTTTTTTCACATTAGGTTCGCAATTTGAGAAAGTTTGTTTACAGGCTGAATTTCTCTGAGAAGTACAAGTCAAATTGGCTGTAATTACCACTGTAAGAAAGAGTTGATTATCTGGAGTAAAATTGTTTAATGGCATTTGTGGGTTATTTAATGCCAAAGCCATTCTTTAGACTGGGGTTTGAATTTGCTTGTCCAGCATATTAGCCACTATGTCATAGGGAACTACCTCCTCTGTTTACTTGACTGTAGAAATGTATAGTGTTCACAGTGTCCTCTGAATGGTAAACATATTCACATACTGTTTTGATAACGGTCAAATATAACAGTAGAACAAACAAAAGAGAAATAATCTACTTAGAAAAATCCAATGGATGAAGTAGAGGTAATCAAAAAAACTATTGCTTAGACTATATAGATGTAACAATTTACATAAAATCCTCAGTGATGATTAATCACTATAAAAATTCCTATCAAATAGCAAAGATGGTTACTGATCCAACACCAGAAAAAAAAAAAAAAGAAAATCACAAAGCAAAGCTTTGAATTAAATACCACTATTCCAGTAACAGAAGTGAAAACTTTTTTTACTGTGTAAGTTCTACATAGGTGAAAAGAATTTTGCTTTCATTCTTCTGTATTTGTTTTGATTAATGGCATATCAACTCATCTGGGGTTATTTTATGCACAGAGGTACATTTATATCTTTTATGCAATTGTTTCTTAAGAATTTTTGCACATAAAAGTATAAATCTGCAAGGCAAAATATATAGAACATTCTGTTAACTTCTCAGATAGAGATGCAAACAACTAAAAAATAAATGGTGGATGATATAAGCAGTTGAACTTCAGATACTTGCAGAATTCAATGACCCAAAAGGTTTTTACTGAATCATGAGAGCCGTGGTGGACCCAGAACAAATGCTAGCCCCTCAACAAGAAAACAATAATCAGAGAGGTAGGAACACTTTGCCACACTGCTCAATGAACTGTCAACAGTGGAACAACACGTGACTGACAACATTGGACAAAGGGCCAATCTAACACTGGATGCATAAATGCCCAGAACTGGATGAAGTGAATAAACTTATCTCTATGCTCTAAAATGGCATATCTCTCAGTGCAGACAGATTACATCCAGAAGTTATTAAAGAGTAGGAGGAAAGAGACTTGTCAAAGTACTCTACACTATCATAAGTGATGCTTGGGAAAACTTGGAAGTCCCTGCAGACTGGAAGAATGCCCAACTAGTCTTCATCTTAAAGAAGACAGACAAGACTGTGGCAACTACCATGGGATCTTACTTCTCTCCATACCAGGGAAAGTGTTCACCTGCATATTGCTCAACAGATTATAAACCCAAGTGGAAGATTTCTTATCTGAGGCACAATGCAAGTTCCACACAAACCAAAGAACCATAGACATGATCTTCTCCTTGTGACAAATACAGGAGAAATGCATGGAATAGAACATGTCTCTCAAGAAGGATAAGCCTACAATTTTTGGATTGTGTTTATTACTACGACTTTTTGAAAAGTAAGTTATTGTTGACGTTATTGCTGAAATTATTGTTTAAAAATTGTTATTGTTGTATTTAAAATTATCGTTATTGCTTCGTGACCCTCCCAAACAATTGTTATTGTTTGGTTTTGAGGAGGGTCAAACCTCGATTCACACTTATTGTCGTATTTTATTTTAAACAAAACGACCGCCATTTTTTCATTCAACGTTTACTGCATTTCTTGAAGTCCATTCGCCTTTTAAAAAATATCATTTCCCCCAAGTTGCCCTTTTTAAACGCAACGATGGGGGAACCATCCCGGACTCAAACGCCAGACATGTTCACCGAATCGGAACCCTCCCCTAAGCCGGTAGACTTGTCTTTATCGTCCATACAGCCAGCCCAGAAGCCACCAGCAACGCCAGTCTCCAGGTCGTCGCAGCTTCAAAAAAGAAAAAAGTCCCCCAAAGACTACGAGAATGATAGAGTCACGAAGTATGCTGAATACTTCAAAAATAACGAAAGGCGGTTGAGCCTAAGACTATCATTCATCGGGACTGATTTAAGGACCAGGAGACTGGCTGGCCTTAAAAAAGAGGTGTTTGAAGAGCTACTGAAAACCGCAGGCATCCCAGGTAAGTATTTTTTCCGAAGGAGTTTTGCTACCTGGGATGTCCTGCTTCCAACAGAAGATATAGCTAAGAAGCTGGCCACTAGTAACATCACTACCAAGTACTACCGGCTTCAACCTGAATACAGAGGACAAAGAAGAATTAAGATCACCGTATGTAACGTGTCCATGGAACTAAATGGGGACGTTATCGCCACCTATCTAAGTTCATACGGCGGCGTAGAGGATTATACGCAAATCAAGTCAGCCCATGGCACGGCATACAGTGATTTTTCATTCACTATGATACTAGATAGGGGAGGGTTCAACACAATACCTCACATCATATCGTACAGAGACACCACAATGGCAGTTATCGTAGAGGGCAGGAAACCGCTTTGCTGGTATTGCAAGCAATTAGGACACTTCTCGCGGTCCTGCCCTCAGAAAGCCACCATCGCCACAAACAAAACGACTACCACCGCCAACGATACAATGAATACCACTACGGAAACAACTACGACTACTACTACAGCAGCCAAGAAAAACATCAACACAAACTCGGAAACAGGGGTCCAACCCGATAAAGAAGGGTGGACCCTAGTAAAAGGGGGCAAAAAGAAAACATCCCCAACAAAAACAACAGAAACTATAACTACTATTACTACTAAAATAGCAGCAGCAGCACCAGCAACAACAGAGACACCAATAAAAAAGAAAAACCAAAACCAACCAGAAGAGATGGAAACATCTTATAATTTAAAAAGGAGAAGAGACAGTGGGGATTCAGACAAGGATGGGGAGAAAAAACAGTGTACACCAAAACCAAAGAAACAACAAGCACAAATAGAAAAACAAAAGCCACAACAACCCATGCCCATTCAACCCCAGAAACCCACAGAAAAAATCCAAGGACCATCACCAATCATACAGAATAACCCACAACGCCCAGCGCAAATCCTCCACTCCCCAGCTCAACAAATACAAAAACACCCCCCCTCCTACCAATTCTTCCTTCTCTCTCTCCAATCACCACTCCCAAAATGTTCTCCCGATCCAAATCAGTAAACAGAATTGGACAATCACCATCACCCACTCAGACAAGAACTCATTCAGCAACAAATGAAGTTCGAAAACCATTAATTGAAATCACCCTTTGTTCAGAACCAGACCCATCTAAAATCACAGATCATCAATTAAAGACAATCCTGAAACCATTATTTTCATTCAAATCAATAAATGAAAAATCCATATCAAACCCATAGTTGTTTAGGGATGCAGCCAAGGTGACCACCTTTGTTCGCACAGCTGGTAACCGTACGAGGGAGCTGTGGCGCTTCATTCAGGAAGCCAGCTGTGCGGATTTGAGGCTGGCGGAATTGGAGCATTCCTCCCTCAAAAAAATGCTTCCTTTTTGTTCGGGCAGGGTCCCGATTTTAGTTCACCCATCATTTTATAGGTCCCTAAAGCTGAGGTACCCTATGGATGTCGGGGGAATTACCAGGGACGACCGAGTTAGCACTGAGCTCGGCACCGTTTCCCTGCGTCATGCCGTCGGCATCCTCACCCCGAAGGATTTCCGGCCCATAGTCGACACTGAATAAGGTAAGTTGAATTGATGGCTTTAAACCTTGCCAGTTTGAATGTGAGGGGACTGAGGGATTCAAGCAAGTGTGCGCGCTTGCTTGGTGAACTCAGGAACCTCTGTGTAGATGTTGCTGCAGTGCAAGAGACCCACTTCACTTGCGGTGCTGGAAAGCGACTAACGTTTTCTCAGCATACGGCAGCAGCACCAGCGCTGGGGTCTCTTTGCTAGTTGGACGCAGCCTTGATGCTGATGTTGATGTTGTTTTTGCAGGTGACGGGGGCCGGCTAGTTGTGGTTGATGTTGCCGTGAAAAGTTTCAAGTTCCGTCTGGTTGCGGTTTATGCGTCCAATATCGCTGTGGAGAGGGTTTCCTTTTTTCATCGGTTGGCGCCGTTCCTGGACGATACGAAGCGGCTAGTCTTAATGGGTGATTGGAATGCGATCCTTGATCCCAAGATAGATAAGGTCAGGCGGGGAGCTAGCAGATTGGGAAGTTGTGAAAGCAGCCTTGTCGGCTTCGTGACTCGTCACGGCCTCGTCGACAGGTTTCGTCTTGATCACCCAGGGCGAGAGATGTGGACGTGGCTAGATAGCTCGCCCTCTGCCAAAGTAGGCTCCTACTTGGACAGAGTGTTAGTGAGAAGAGCTGACATTGATTTTGTTAGTTGTCCCACGTTCCACTTGATAGCGTGGACTGACCATAAACTCATTAGAGTCAGTCTGCGGTTAGTTAATAGACCTAGTCTAGCCGGCTACTGGAAGTTCAATACCTCCTTACTGGAGATACGGGACTTACGGGACCGGCTGGAATCCCTAATTCAGCGGGCGTTAGTGGGGGCGGTTACCGGGAATAGGTGGTGGGCTTCTCTTAAGCATAGGATTAGAGATTTCGCCACCAAGTACAGTCGACAACTCAATCTAGATAGGACCGCGGAGGCGAAATCTATAGAAGATAGACTTTCCCGGGCGGTGGCTGGGGGGGGGACTCCCTAGGTGTAGAGCTAGCTAGGAGGGACCTTGAGCGTGAGAGTACCGAGCGCTACAAGGGATCAGTAGTTAGATCTAGGCTAAAAAGAGTTCCCAACGAAGCTGTGAAATCGAACGCGACTGCGCGTGAAGAAGAAGTGCGAAGGTTCCCCGATCAGTACATCGCATCTGTGAAGACCCCGGACGGGCGTCTGCTGCGATCGGGTCGTGAGATACGTGACGCCTTTCGGGCGCACTTTCGGGATCGCTTTGCCCGCTGCACTGATCTCCCGCTCCGGGAGTTTCGTAGCTATCTCGCTGACTTCCCCCGCCTTGGGGCGGCTGAAGCAGCTAGCTGCGAGGGTGTGGTTACTGAATGCGAAGTCCGTGATGCGTTGAAGCAGGTCGGCCTGAACAAGTCGCCGGGACTAGATGGTTTGCCCTACGAAGTGTACTTGACGATGTCGCACATGTTTGTGCCTATTCTGACGGATATGTTCAACCATTGGTTCGCCCAGGGAGCCATCCCTGGTAGCGTTACCAAGGGCGTGATCACATTGCTGAAGAAAGGCAGCAGGCATGTTTGGGAGGGTTTAGATGATTACAGGCCCATAAGTCTGCTTAACACAGAGTTAAAGATTTTGGCCCGGGTCTTAGCGAATTGTTTACAGCTTGTCATTAGCGATCTGATCGGCCCCGAACAGACCTTTGCTGTGAAGGGAAGATCGATCCAGGACAACCTGCACTTGATTCGCGAGGTCCTAGAGGGGATAAAAGATGACACCGAATCCGCGCTGATCAGTTTAGATCAGTCCAAGGCCTTCGATAGGGTTGACCATCGGTTCTTGGTGTCTGTTTTGGAGAGTGCCGGATTCAAACCAGAGTTCCGCAGATGGATTAGTATGATGTACCACATCCCTCAGGCAGTGGTGCAGGTGAACGGAAGGCGTTCGGGGGTGATCGCGATCGAGCTATCGATCCGGCAGGTCTGCCCCCTGTCTCCTCTTCTCTATGTCCTTGCGTTGGAGCCCCTCCTGCGCAGGCTTAGGGATGAGGGGACAGGTCCGGCACTGCGGGGTATCCCATTTGTTGGCCGCCTTATGGCTAGGGTTTCCGCGTTCGCTGATGTCGTCACAGTCTTTGTATCCCGCCTCCAGGATATAGAGGCTGTGAAAGAGGCGGTTGTCGAGTATGAGCGGATTGCAGGGGCCAAGGTCAATTTTGACAAAAGCGAAGGTTTGCGGCTTGGAGGGGTAGCAATACTCTTCCAGGGCCCTTCCGCTGGAGTGACGGACCCATCCGCATCCTTGGGGTGTGGTTTGGTCCCGACCTCCAACTGGAGCGAAATTGGTCGGAAGTACATTCTAAGGTGAATGCTCAGGTGGGAATCTGGCTTTTAAGGAGATTGTCCTTAAAGGGCAGGGCGGAGGCGTGCGCCGCGTACGTCTTCCCCTTGATCCTTTACCGATTGGCTGTACTCCCTCTGCCTAAGGCACATCGGTTGGCGCTTCAACGATCCCTCTTGTCTGGGGAGGTGCAAGGCCGATGGCCCGTAGATAGGTCTGTATCCAACGTACACGCAACGGGAGTCTGGGTATGCCTGATCTGGAGAGCCACTGGCTTGCTGAAAGACTTGCATATCTGGGCCATGTCTTGACGGGGGACTCAGTGTGGAGACGAAAGGCGAGTCGGACTTTTCCTCGCCTCAACTCAGACCCAAAGGCCTACGTCGACCTTCAGCCTTTGGGCGAAGCACTGTTTGTCCGCGAGTGCCGAAAGGCCCTTCGTAACCTTCTTGGGTCCAGTGACCTTTCATGGCCTCGGAAGGAGCTGTATCGGGAATTAGTGGTGGGTTCCGCTTCTGACCCTCTCAGCGAGCGGCGCGGCTGGACGGCGGAGGAGATCCGCTCCCACTGGAATTGGGCGCCAGGATCGAGCTTCTTGAACAACTCCGAGTTCTCGCTCACCTGACAACTTGTTTGGAATGTGTTATCCCTTCGGGGCTTGAACTTCAAGGCGGGCCTGGCAGACATGCCTGATTGCCCTCGCTGCGGCAGTGGCTTGGAAGAAACGGCTGAGCACGCCTTCTACTACTGCGAGCGAGTCCGCCCGTTTTGGGATCACGTCGGGGAGTGGAAGGCTCGCATCGAACCCTAACAGCTCGTGCTGCTCGACGTTGGTTACGTCGTAGACAATGTTCTTCCTCCGTTTCATGGTGAGAAGCGTGTGGTGTTTCTCGCGATCCTAGCTGTAGCCCGAATGGTGATTTGGACGACGCGAAACAAGGGATTGTATGATGATGCAAACTTTTCTCATCGTGATCTGGTTTTGTATTTTCGGCATCAGCTGAGGGTCAAAATCAGATATGATAGAAAACGCTTGGATCGCATAACATTCAGCAAAAGGTGGGTGACTGCAGCGAGCCTGGTCGTACGAAAGGGGGCAATGTTGGAGTCATCCTTCCCTCCTCTGCCGGTCCATGGCGTCTATGGTACGGGTCCTTAGGGACCCCACCCTTGGTAAGTAGGATTTCTTTTTTCCCTTGTAACCTAGTTAGCAGTATGTTGTGAGTCATTGTCCCCGTCATTTAGTCGCTAGCACTCAAGATCTTCCCCACCCCCATTATTTTTGTACCCCAACCTGTATCCCAGTCCGCTTTTTGAAGATCTTGAACATTCATATGTAAAAAATCATAAAACCCGCTTCTATCGACCCATGCCGAGCCCGACCCTTTATTTCTTTTATCCCTGTAGAGTAGGATTCTCGCCCCACCTAGGGTAGGTCCGGTTTGTTTCTGGTATTTTCGACCCGGAAAACAGTCGACCTCCAATTTTATAGACGGGGGGATGGGAGGGAAACCAAACGGGGGATTTTTTCCTTGTTTTCGTGTATATATGTTTTTCGGGGTTTTTTCTCCCATTCCCATCATATCCATTGTAAAAAATCATACATTGTAAATAAAATCATGCATCACTTTCGGGTTTTAAGTAGGACTTTTTCATAGAGCAAATGCGGTATTTAGGTGGTTGCTGCATGCATGGAGATGGACGAGTGATTATATATTGTATTGTTGAATGGGTCGGCGAATGTGGCTAGCTAGGTTCCCCATAGAAAATATAGTTAAAGCATGACCGCTCCCTTCCCCTCCCCCAAAACCACAAGGCCTCGTGCCTTCTTGTATTTATTACAAGAAATAAAAGAACATGTCTCTCAACATGATATTTGTCAACTTCATGAAAGTCTTTGACACTGAACAGGAAAGCAGTATAGAACATCCAATGGAAGCTTATGTACTCTGCCCACTTTGTCATGCTCATATCTGCTTTGCATAGAGGAATGAAGATGTCACTAATCTTGCAGAGAACTTTTGGGAACAGGGCTGTGTTTGTGCTCTCACATGGTTCTTGATTTTTCTGTTTATGGTCTTGTCTGATTCCACCCAAAGAGTATGGATACAGAGCTAAACCTGTTTAATCAATTTAAGTCTGCAAGAAATATCAGAAATTTTTTGGTAAACAAGCTCATGTTTGCTGACAGCACTCTTCATGGCACACAATCACTAAAATGCACAAGAAATTCATTTCTAGAATTTTGCAAAGGCATTTGGGCTGAAAATTAATATAAAAAAAAAAAACAATGACATGTACCAACCTTCTTCAAGATCTCATGATATTAGCCAAAATATACAGATAGAATGCCAAGTGGTAAACCAAGTAAATTCAAATATCTAAGTTTCACAGTCATTACAAACAGACCTATCCATAAAAACTAAATGTGCAGTGTACCATGCCATAGTTCTCTTCATCTTCCAGTACGGTGCAGAAACTTGGACAGTATACAAAGTGGATAACCAAAGATTTCACATCTTCTCTTGCACAAAATACTAAATGTCAAGTGTAGCAGCATATTCTAAATACATCCATCCTGGAGAAACCTAAACTCCCTGGCCTGGCATGTACAATATACTTGCCCAACACAACCTAATATGAGGTGGCCTCCCAAATTGACTTGAAGCTAGTAGTCTACCAAAACAGATCCTGTACTCTCAACATAGAGAAAAGTCACATAAACCTCTGGCATAACATCAAAAGAAACCTGAGGATCATGACCATCCCTTTAGACAATTGACAATACCTGTCCAAAAATAAAAAAAAAAATAGAGGAAAAAAAATCAGTAAGATGTTATCATTGGATAAAATGGACAGTAAGTATATCCAAGTAATTTACAGTTACATGGTTTTAGATATTCCAATCAAAGGATTTTTAAACAGATTTATTGGACCCAATGATGAAACGCTAACAGGTACTACGACTCTGGGGCAGAGTGGACCTTGGTATAATAGCAATGGAAGGGTACTCCACACTCCCCAAAGCTCCAAAACTGGAGTTTGACCATTGGATGCAGTTCAATGTCATACCCAGGCCCTTTTCAGTGGGGGGGGTCTCACCTCTGTAGAGGATACAGTCAGTGTATTCTAAGTTCTGTTGACAGGGCAGTGTATTCTGTTTAAGTTAAAAAGCCAAATACAAACAAGCTATTTGAAATCTGAATTATAAGTTGATTGCTTATGTTGCCAAATCCTCTTAATACATATATTAAATACATAGGATTTGGTTTTTGTTTTATGGCATATTAACCCTTGTTGGTTATTTAATGCCAAATCCTCTTAACAAATCATATATATTTAATATATATGTATAAATGAAAAGTTTGTAACTATTTTTAAAGGAATCAGAGTTTATTTGTTTGCATACAGTTCAATGGTTTCAAGTATTGCTACCTAACACTAATAGTTTAATTTGCACACAGTTAAATGGTTTTAAGTATTGCTATTTAACACAAGTAATTCTATTCAACATTATTCATTTGTTTGTACACAGTTAAATGGTTTCAAGTACTGCTATGTAATATTACTAATTCAATTTAACAGTCATTTGTTTGCACACAGTTAAATGGTTTCAAGTATAGAAAATGATTAAATTTTCCTATTTAACCTATAAATATGACCCTAATTGGTACTACTACTCCAGGTCAGAGTAGACATGGGAGTAATAACTATGAAGGAGTACTCTACATACTCTAAAACTGCAGAACTGGAATCTTACCATCAGATGGTTTAGTGTCATATCAGTTCTGGAGGGGTCTTAACCATCTGCAGAGATGCAATCAGCATATTCTAAAGTTCCAGCAAACTAGGCTGTTAAAATATTTGATGATTTCTCTTGGAAGACAGCAATAAACAGAGATGACTCCTATTGTGAAGACATCATGAGTTTAATTATAATGTTGCTGAATATTTAAATCAAAATTAGAAATTGAAGAGCTGAATGACTCAAAACAATATCAGAGAATGAAAACATCACCTTAAGATCCTGGTGGGAAGAAGATATTTTCCTTTCTCCTTTAAAAAATTAAGATAGATGCTTCAAGAAAATTCAGTTTTTAAAGAACATTTCTTGTTTTTCTGTGAATAATATGTTAAGTTCGGTTAAGAACATTTTTTCAGTTTGTGAAGTAATTTATGTGCAGCTGAGAATTTAGTTTTGGTTCAGCAAATCAGTCAATGCATATTAATTAACTGGACAAAGAAAAAAAAAAACGATCTTTAGGAGGTGAAGGAAAGCAATATATAGAGACATCTTTTTTTAATGTAATCCATTTGAGGAACTTTGTAAATTCATTTCAACCCAAGTAAAATCACATTTAGATGAGGACATTAAAAGATTTATTGATTTTAATGTCATGTCACCCCATCTAGAGTTAGTTTATGCTTAGAAGTTAGGGAATTGCATCTTTCATCGACATTTTTTTACGTAGTTGTGTTTTTTTTTGTTTTTCCCCTCCCATAAAGTCCTATCAAATAGAATAATTTTTAAACAGAACTATTTGACCAATAGATAGGACTTTAATTGGTACTACCACTCTGGGTCAGACTGAACCTGAGAGTAGTGGGAATGAAGGAGTACTCTACACTCCTCAGATCTCCAGAAATGAAGCCTCATCATCAGATGCAGTTTAATATCATAGCCCTCTACAGGGAATAGAGTCTGCATATTCTAACCTACATTAAAAGTGTATTTAGAATATCAATTGGGAAAAAAAACAAAGCTCACAAAGAGAATGAGACTCAAATTTCTTTATTTTTAACAGTCAAATTTGACTTATTGAAGTTGAGAAAACAAGCCAATCAATTCCCCCTATTTAAAAGATATCAAAAGTAGTGAAGAGACAGGTTCCCTCTGCTTCCAAGCAAAACTTTCAAATGCTAAATATTATAATGATGATGATGATTTATTCATTCCTTACCTGAAGCAAAAAAAATGCACTTGCTTTTAGTGTAAGCAGTTATTTATGATGTGATTCATGCATATAAGCAGGTTTGAATCCTCATTATTACTATCACTTATAAATATGCATAAGTTATTGTGTGCATAAAAGACTTATTCAAAGCAACAGGGATGCATTCATTAACAACCATTGGAAGTGAATCAGAATGAGAGTGACACTTGGTTGGAGCATATAAAGTAGAACTTTGTGAGAGAGTGAGAAGGAAAACGTAAGGAAGCCTTTGAAAGTGCTGTTTTGATAACAGACAGAAGGACATGACTTGTTCTGGGATAAGTAACAAGTCTTTCCACATTGTTCTCCACATAATATTTATCTGTTTTGTTTAACTTTTTCAGTACTCTTAATTGTTTGTTGGCTATATACTTTTAAAATCTACACTATCCTAGATACAATTCAACACAACCAATTCTAACAAGCCTGATGAAAAATTTGGGAATTCTGAAATGTCATAAAACCAAAAACCTATTTTCCAAGAGAACTCTGTAAATTAATTCCAAGTTGATGCATCATTTAATTACCATTCTTTTGTGGATAACAGCTTTCAGCTTTCTGATTAACTTAGAAGCCGCTTACCTTCTTTTTATTTACATAATAGGCATATATTATGTGACAAGCAAGAGAAGAAAAACTTGTTACTCTTAGAAAGTGTGGACGAAGTTTGTTTAAACTTGAATTCCATCAAACAGTTATAATTTTTAAACAGATCTATTTGGACCCTCATAGATACTACCACTCTGACTCAGAGTGGACGTGGGAGTAATGGCAATGAAGTAGTACTCTACACTCCTTAGATCTCCAAATGAAGAAACACCTAACTTTCTGTGAGAATTATGATTCATCAAGCCCACATGAAGTACCAAGAGGAAACCAGCTAGAGGCAGCGCACGGGAGTTTCTCCCGGTGAGATGCAGGGCAGGGAAGCCCACCACAGTGCCCAGTCCCTCCAAGCTGAAGCTCAGGTTCCACCGAAGACTTTGAATACGGCGGGAAATAAAATCAAATGGCCCGCGGCCGTGGATAAAAAGGCTTGAAACGACTTTGACTCGGACATCTCTGAAATACTTACAGTGTCAGCAAAAGGTGCAGTAGACAAGCAGCTATTAACAACATCCAAAATAATAGTCAGCTATGCGGCGGAACGTTATGGATATGAGGAGAAAAAAGAGAAGGCATATGGCAAAGAAAACAGAAGAGAGGACTAAAACCTCTAACAAAAAGACACAAAACAGCTGGACCAGGGGGAAAAAAAAATCTCTGCAGCAACTTCATGACTCCATAAGAGCGAAGATGAAATCTTTGCGGAGAGCAGAATGGCATAGATGCCGGAGGAAAGAAAGAGCGCGAAAGAGAATGGCTTTTATTTCAAATCCGTTCGGCTTCACAAAGATATTACATGGGGAGAAACGAAGTGGACATATGGAGAGCTCCACAGAAGAAATTGATGCTTTCCTCAAAGAAACACTGAAGGACCCTAACAGACTCCGAGATTTAGAAGTAAACACATCCCTGATTACACCTACTCCTCCATCAATGGATTTTGACTTAAAGGAACCAATCTGGATTGAAATACAAGCAGTTATAAAGAAAGCCAGGTCGGGCTCAGCCCCGGGCCCAAATGGAGTCCCTTATGTAGTGTATAAATGATGTCCGCAACAACTACGATTTCTGTTGAAATTATTAAGGATAATATGGAGAAGGGGGAAAGTAGTAGGACAATGGAAGTACTCCCAAGGCATCTGGATCCCAAAAGAGGAGGGTGCAAAGAAGATAAACCAATTCAGATGCATATCACTACTGAATGTAGAAGGGAAAATCTTCATAGCCTGTTGAATTGACGGTTAGTGGACTTCCTCTTAAAAAATACGTATATAGATACGTCAGTTTGGTTTGTTTGGTTTTATGGCATATCAACCTTTGTAGGTTATTTAACGCCAAATCCATTTTTATGTAAATAATCTGTTCTACTGAAAACAGTTCAGTTTAGCCTAAGTACACAGTATCATTGTCAAAAATATTTCCATTTCAAACTATTCAAGCAGTTATATGTAACAATTCAGTTAAGTGTAAATACAGTTCTATTGTCAAAAAACTGTTCTATTTGAAATAATATGGTTAAGCAGTTTAAGATGTAAGTACGGTTTAATTGTCAAAAACTTTTCTATTTCAAGCTATTCAGTTTACTCAATTCATTTTAGCATAAGTATGCTGTTAGTTCTATTTAACCCATAGATAGGGCCGTATCAGGTGCTACCACTCCGGGCCAGAGTGGACCTGGGAGCAATGGCAATAAGGGGGTACTCCGCATTCCCCAAAGTTCCAGCATTGCTGGAACCTCACCATCAGATTGTTTAGTGTCATATCCAGGACACTCGTTGGGGGGGGTCTTACATCTCTGCAGAGAAGCAGTCAGTGTATTCTACAGCCCCAGCCGACTAGGCAATACACAGATTTAAATGTCAAACAGTTTTATTTCAGATAATTCAGTTCAGCATAAGTACACAGGTTAGATGTCAAAAACAGTTCTATTCTGAGCAATTCATTTCAGCACTAGTACACAGTTCCAATGTCAAAACAGTTCTATTTTAAACAATTCAGTTTAGCATAAATACGCAGTTTAAATGCAAAAATCAGTATAGTGAAAGAAGCACGGTTTTGTTCTATTTAACCCATAGATAGGACCCTTATCAGGTGCTACCACTCCGGGCCAGAGTGGACCTGGGAGCGATGACAATGAAGGGGTACTCCGCACTCCCCAAAGCTCCAGCATTGCTGGAACCTCACCATCAGACTGTTTAGTGTCATATCCAGGACACTCGTTGTGGGGGGGGATGTCTTACTCCTCTGCAGAGAAGCAGTCGGTGTATTCTACAGCCCCAGCCGACTGGGCAATAGATACGTCATTACAAAAGGGAGGTGTTCCAGGTATGCCAGGAGTTATTGAACACACGGGAGTCATTACACAGCTTCTAAAAGAGGCGAAAACAAATAAGGGTGATATGGCTGTCCTCTGGCTAGACCTAAAAAATGCATATGGGTCTATCCCACATAGTCTGGTGCAAGAGGCTCTCAAACGATATCACGTTCCCAACAAAATAATAGAAATCATTACCACAACTTCCGGATGAGAACGGTTTCAGGAAATACAATATCAGCATGGCATTATTTGGAAAGAGGCATCATCACAGGTTGTACCATCTCAGCTACGCTCTTTGCCTTAGCAATGAACATGCTAATAAAAGCAGCAGAGGTCGAATGAAGAGGCTCTACCACTAGATCTGGACAAAGGCAGCCCCCGATACGAGCCTATATGGATGACATGACTAACTACCACATCTGTAATCGGGGCAAGATAGCTGCTAAGAGGAATAGAAAATCTCATCTCATGGGCCAGAATGAGTTTTAACGCTAGAAAATTGCGTTCCCTCGTGTTAAAAAAAGGAAAAATAATTGAGGAGCGTTTTAAACTTTCTGGAGAATTCATCCCCACAATAAAACAAAATCCTGTGAAGAGCCTAGGAAAGCGATTCGATGATTCCCTGAAGGATACGGTGGCAATCCAGGAAACCAAAGAAAAATCTGGAAAGGTGGTTAAACAAAATTGAGAGATCAGGTTTGCCTGGTCGGTTTAAAGCCTGGATCTACCAAAATGCCGTTCTACCACAAGTATTGTGGCAATTAACCATCCACGAATTTTCATCTTCCAGTGTAGAACAACTTGAAAAAAGGATTAACTCAAGATTGCATAGGTGGCTGGGATTGCCGAAATGTTTGAGCAGCGCAGCTCTGTACGGAGAGTCAAATGCCTTGCAGCTCCAATTTAAGAGCATTGTCGAAGAATATAAGGTCGCGAAAGTGAACATCGATACAGTTTATGTTCTCCAAAGATCCAAAGTGACTGAAGCAGTAGTAGAAGTATACACAGGAAAAAAATGGAAAGCGGCAAAAGAAGTTAAATTTGCAGAGGAACGACAGCGGGAAAAAGAAATTTTAGGGGCCGTGGCTACAGGCCGCACAGGCTTAGGCTTCTTCCCCACAATCAGGATAAACAAGGCATTAGGAAGAGAGAGACATCAATTACTACAAAGCGAGATACGCAGAAGCGAGGAAGAGAAGAGGGTGGAAAAAAATGGTCAGGATGAGACAACAGGGTGTGTGGACTAAATGGGAGTCGATGGTTAAACGGAAAATAACATGGTCCGATTTATGGCGTAATGAAATCACCATCAGATTCCTCATTCGGTCAGTTTATGACATCCTCCCCAGCCTTACAAACCTTTTAATATGGAAAAAGATGGAAACCCCCTTGTGTCAATTATGTGGAAAGACCGGATCCTTAAAACACATTCTTAGCAGCTGCCTAACAGAATCCTAAAAGATATAGCCGAGGCTGTTGCAGCAGCAATCCGCGCTAATATCCCAAGTAACGACAGGAGCACAATAGAGTTTGTCAAGGCTGGTGTAAAAGCCAAGCCAAAGAAAAAACTAACTCCAAATGCGTTATCATCAGCAGCAGACTGGGAGGTAAGGGCCGACTTAGGGAAAAGTTTAAAATTCCCGGTCGATATCATTCAAACAGCGTTACAGCCAGATATAGTTATATTCTCAAACAGAACAAGGAAAATAATAATGTGGGAATTAACTGTACCTTGCGAGGAAAATGCAGAGGAAGCCCATGAACGAAAGAAATTAAAATACGATGAGTTAGTGGAGTTGTGCAAAAACAATGGATGGAAGGCGAAATACATGCCAATAGAAGTTGGATCTAGGGGTTTCGTTGCAAGGTCGTTATGCAAAGCCTTATTGGATATTGGATTGACTGGATCAAAAAAGAGGAAAGTGATCAATAAAATAATAAAGACGGTGGAAAGGTCGGCCAATTGGCTCTGGTTAAAAAGAAATACTTCTTGGATGACCAAAGAACAGCCAATATAAGAGTTGTTTAGTTAGTTTCATTAGTTTCAAGTTTTTTGTTTTAGTTTGTATATATGCTAATTGATGTGAATATGAGATATATAATTCGTAGATGAGCGGAATTTATTATTTCTGGTTTTATTGTGAGGGTGGTCTATATTGATATATTTATTTATTTTTCCCTCCACCTATAAAAAATAATTTTGATAGGTTCCGACCATGAACGCAAAGCATATTTCAAGAGGACTTCCATTTAATTTTATTTCATTTTATACATGTATGTATACGTGTATGCATGTGTGTGTGTGTGTTTTTTATATATATATATATATATATATATATATATATATATATATATATATATATATATATAGGTGTGCATTTGTGTGTAAGTATATATATTTTGATTATATTCCCCTCTTCCAGTTTAATCGTTTGGAAGGAAGGTCTACTTTATTTCTCACTTTTTAAATTCCTTAATTCTATTTTATTTTATTTTAATTTTATTCTATTTTTTTTTTCATTTAATTTTTTTATTTATCTTTTTTAAACGTTATTCTAAGGAATTTGATAGTTCGCCACTCATTAAAAAAAATAAAAAATAAAAAATATATATATATATATATATATATATATATATATATATATATATATATATATATATATATATTTAGTGTATATGACGCAGCGTTTAGACATGTACATGATAGATAGATGTAATTTCGTAATTTTGTCCATTTGGCATAGGGCTGATATATCTAGTAAGGTACAACGTAATTTTTATAGATTACTAGCCTTTTTTCTTTTTTGTGCCGCTAAGAGTCATTAAGATAAACAGTTTTAAACGTAATTAGTAAGCTTGTCCATCATTTGGCGAGTTATTAATATTTCTTAATGGTAACAGTCGCTGATAACATTTTTCTTTTGTTTTGTTTTTTCGACATTATGTATATGTAATTTTAAACGGAACACCATTCATTCAACATGCTGTTTTTTTTCTTTCTTTCGAGTGTTAACTTGTCTGTTAATGTAGAAAGTCTATGTTGTTTTTCGATGTGATGCAGACATTATTTTAAACGGTTTTTAAAACGCATTTATAAGCAAGTCTACAGAATACCTTTCATTTGACATACTTTTAATACGTGGTTTGATAGGTGTTTTTTTATTTTAAACGCGGACAAACAAAAAAAAAAAAAAAATTTTTAAACGTTAGTCATAATACTGCTTATCATTTCACGTGTTGACATTCTTTTAATGTACATTTTTTTTTTTAAATTTTTATTACGTCGTGCATATGCTATTTTAAATTTCCTTTTATTTTTTTTTTATTTTTTTTTTACACAAGGGGGAAAAAGAGAAATATATGGAAAATAAAAAGGAGGGTGGGAATATGGATGAGAGAGATAAATGGCAATTAAAACAATGCTAAATGGAAAAAAAAATTTAACGTACCTTCCACGCCAAACATCATAATCCTCAATAAATTTTTTTGTTAAAAAAGTGAAAAGTCGCAAACTCACCTTTAAATAGAATAGGCCGAGCGTACAATTGGCTGGTTTCAACAGCCAATCGAAGGCTCGGCCTGGTCTAAGGGATTATTTATTTCGAGCCGTCCAAGCCATAATTTTGTCTAGCGGTTGCATACATTAGCTTTAGTGTCGCGTGTTCGTTCCCGTGTCTTACCTGTGTCTCCAAAACTTTGGTTTCACAGGTAAGAAGGCAAGGTAAATAACACAGATAACTTTTTTGTTATACCTGGTTATTCTTGGTTATACTAATTGGGTTTTCCGTTTGTTATAACACTGTTATTTTCATCGTTTTTTCGTCATCGGACTATATTCATTGGATTTTTCTCATTTGGATTATTTGCATTGGATTTTTCTCATTTGGATTATTTGGATTGGATTTTTCTCATTTGGATTATCACACGGACTATTTTTGCTCAAATCAGATCTTTAATCATCAAAACCATCGAATACAATAAGTGCATGTTGTGGAGCGGTATTTTTTCCCTCTTTTCTTTTTTCTAGATAGTTTGTTCACTACGTTTTAGCTAGGTCCCATTTTCACCGCATTTAACATTGACGCTCCTGATTGCTAATTTTTGGCAATCATGGAGGGGTAGTCTTCTTCCTCATCTGACATTCAACCTATTAAACCGACCAACACAAATGTCCCAACTGTTACGAAAAGTCAAGGAAAAGAAGCCCTCCCGAGGCAGTCAGAAGAGTCGCAACCTTTGAGCTTGATCGGCTCAAACTGGCCATCCCTTCCTTCTGAATCCGGAAGCCCTATACCACCAGGGCAAAAGAGCCAGCATGAGAATCCGTCGCCATGGAAAATCCAACAGAAAAGGCCAGATGAATACGAGAAGGACCGGGTGGGCAAATATGCCAACTATTTTAAGGGCAATGAGATTTTGCCCATCTCGGAACTCGTCGAGAAATTAGAACCTAGGATCGTCCCACTAGTGGTGACGGATCTAAAAACTAGGCGGCTCGTTGGCCTAAAGAAGGAAGGGTTCGAGGACCTACCGAGAAAAGCGGGCGTCCCATGCCAATACTTCTGCAGAAGGAGTTTTGCGATATGGGATGTCCTGCTCCCATCCAGCGACCAGGCGGCCAAGGTTGCTTCAAGCAACATAACGACAAAATTCTTCTGGCTGCACCCGGAATACCTAGGCACCCGTAGGATTCGGGTGACCATCTGTAACGTCCCGGCTTTTCTAACAGGAGAGGTGCTGGCCACATTCCTCAGCTCATAAGGGAGCGTAGAGGAAATAACCTTGCTAAGGTCAGCAGCCGGGACAGCCTACGGTGACTATGTGTTCCGGATGTGCCTGACTCGGGAGGGTTTCCAGGCAGTTCCGGAAATCATTGTAAGTAGAGGGAGGCAGATGATGGTTATAGTGGAAGGCAGACGCCCGCGCTGTTGGAGCTGTAAGCAGTTGGGGCATATCTCGAAGTTCTGTCCTAAAAAGGATCCACCACAAGCCCCAGCTGCTGCAGCTACCACGGCAGCCACAGAAACAGCAGCTTCCACAGTCACAACAACAGAAAAAAAGCAAGGCATAGCTACAGTGGAAGAGTGGATAGAAGTAAATCGGAAAAAGAAAAAGAAATCCCCTCAAAAGTCAGAGGACAAGCCATCATCTGCCTCTCCTGTAAAGAAAGCGGAACCGGCCGGAAACAGAGCATCCTCCTCTGCCAAAATCAAGGAAAAAGGCAAAAAGTAAACCATGTTCCCCCGCTCCAGAATCCTTAGAAACACCGATGGAGACAGCAACGAATTTGAAGAGGAGAAGGAGCAGCGAAGAAAGTCTGTTCTGGGCCAACTTGCCCTGAGGATTCCCTTGAAGGCCCCTCTCATGCCTTCCCTCGAAAACTAAAGCTCTCCCTCAACAAGCTCCACCGAGTCCGCAAATCCCACCTCCTTTGCTCTCACTCCCTCCACCTATTCTTCCTTTACCACCTCCTCCTCCACTAATTCTTCCACCATTTCCGCCACCACCTCCCCCTCAATACCGCACTCCACAACATGCCCCGTCTGAACAAAAATGTTCTCAACCCCCTGAACTGTCACACCACCCTCCCCAGCCAACAAAGACTCGCCCCCATCAAATAGGAAGGTCCCAGTCCCAGGATAGGCTGTCCCAAAAAAGTTTGAGGACTTTTTCCCTTCCCTCCCTTAGTCCATCCTCCTCTCCGGAACTGTTCCCAGCGGCATTGGAGAAAGATCCTGCACCAGCACCAGAACCAGCTACAGCGACGGCAGATCCCGCACCAAGGAAACCCCGGCCGCAAACTAAAACAGGAGAACTAACTGATGAACAATGCAGGAAGGCAGTGGCTCTATGTACTGTTGGGTTGGAATCCGTGACGGACTACCAGCTCCGGAAGACACTGAAGCCACTGCCCGACCTGGAGAAAATTCAGGGTAAAAAAATGTGTGACCCAACAAACTTTACGAGTGCACCCATGGTGACCACCTTCATCCATTCATCTGGCGACCGCTCCAAAGGCATGTGGAAGTTCTTGGACACGGTCCGTCATACCGACACGGGCGTCGTGCTGGCGGAGTTGAAGCACTCCTCCCTAAAGAGTTGTTTAACATTTTGTGCGGGGAGGACCCCCATTTTAGTTCATCCCTCTCTATATAGGTCTCTAAAGGTACGGTTCCCGCTGGATGTCGGCGGAGTGTCCAGGAAGTGCCGAATTACGAATGAACTCGGCACCTTGAGACAGGCTATTGGCATCCTCACCCCCGAAGATTTTCGGCCCATTGTCGACACTGACTAGGTAAGTGTGCCAGGATAGCTTTAAACATTGCTAGTTTAAATGCGAGGGGACTGAGGGACGCAAGCAGGTGTGCGCACTTGCTTTCGGACCTCTCGAACCTGTTTGTGGATGTCGCTGTGGTGCAGGAGACTCACTTCATTTGCGAGGCGGACTGTCGGGTGCTGGAGAACGACTGTCGTTTATTCAGCATTCGGCAGCCGCTGCGGCCTCTCTGCTAGTTGGACACAGCCTTGATGCGATTGTTAATGTTGTCTTTGCAGGTGACGGGGGCCGGCTGCTGGTGGCTGATGTTGCCGTGAAAACCTTCGAGTTCTGAATAGCTGCGGTTCATGTGCCCAATAGCACTGCGGAGAGACGCTCCTTCCTTCGACCGTTGGGGTCGTTCCTGGATGCTCCAAAGCGGATAGTTCTAGTGGGGGATTGGAATGCGATCCTTGACCCCAAGTTAAATAGGGCCGGTCGGGGTGCTAGCAGTGTGGTAAGGTGTGACAACGCCCTGTCATAGTTTTTGACTGAGTTCAAATTGGTCGACAGGTTCCGTCTCGATCACCCAGGGAGGGAGATGTGGACGTGGATAGGAAATTCCCCCTCTGGCCAGGTCCGGTCTTACCTGGACAGAGTGTTAGTGAGTAGAGCTAACAATGACCTAGTTGCTTGTCCCACGTTCAACTGGTTAGGGCGGTCTGACCATAAACTTGTTAGGGTCAGTCTGCGGTTAGTCAATAGGCCTAGTCTGGCCAGCTACTGGAAGTTCAATACCTCCTTACTGGAGATATGGGACTTCCGGAGGCGGCTGGAAAACATAATTCAGCGGGCGTTGGTGGGGGCAGTTATTGGGAATAGGTGGTGGGTATCCCTTAAGCATGGGATTAGGGATTTTGCCATCAAATACAGCCAACAGCTCACTCTAGATAGGGCTAAGAAGGCGAAATCCTTAGAAGTAGACTTTCCCAGGCGGTGGAAGGGGGGGACTCCGTAGCCATAGATCTAGCTAAGGGAGACCTTGAGCACGAGGCTAGTGAGCGTTACAAGGGTTTCGTAGTTAGAAATAGGCTAAAAAGAGTTCTGAACGAAGCCGTGAAATGCAGCGCGTTAATGCGTAAGGAAGAGTTGAGAAGGTTCCCTTGTTGGTATATCGAGTACGTTAACACCCCGGACGGGCGCGTGCTGAGATCGAACCGTGAGATTCTTGAGGCTTTCCGGACACAGTTTCGAGATCGCTTTGCCCGCTGTCCTGACCTCCAGGCTCAGGAGTTTCGTGACTATTTAGCCGACTTCCCCCGCCTTGGGGAGGTGGAAGTGGCTAGTTGCGAGGGTGCGGTTACCGAATGCGAAGTCCGTATTGCGATGAAGCAGGTCGGCCTTAACAAGTCGCCTGGACTGGATGGTTTACCCTACAAAGTGTACTTGAGGATGTCGCACATGTTTGCCCCTATTCTGACGAATGTGTTCAACCATTGGCTTGTCCAGGGAGCCATCCCTGGTAGCATCACCAAGGGTGTGATCACATTGCTGAAGAAAGGTGGCAGGCATGTTCGGGGGGATCTAGATGATTACAGGCCCATAAGTCTGCTTAACACAGAGTTAAAGATTTTGGCCTGGGTCTTGGCGAACCGTTTGCAGCTTGTCATCAGTGATCTGATCGGCCCTGAGCAGAACTACGCTGTGAAGGGAAGATCGATCTGGGACAACTTGCACTTGGTGCGCCACATCCTAGAGGGGATAAAAGACGACACCAAAGCCGTGCTGATCAATTTAGATCAGTCCAAGGCCTTCGATAGGGTGGACCACCGGTCCTTGGCGGCGGTTTTGGAGACCGCCGGATTCAAACCGGAGTTCCGCAAATGGATTAGGATTCTGTACCATAACCCACAGGCGGTGGTGCAGGTGAACAGGAGGTGTTCAGGGGCTTTTGCGATCAAGCGATCGGTCCGGCAAGGCTGCCCCTTGTCCCCCCTTCTCTATGTCCTTGCTCTGGAGCCCCTGCTCTGAAGGCTTAGGGATGGAGGGGCTCATCCGGCCCTGCGCGGAATCTTGCTAAGCGGCAGCATCCGAGCCAAGATTTCTGCGTTCGCCAATGATATCACAGGCTTTGTGTCCAGGCGTCGGTACATAGTGGCTGTGAAGGAGGCGGTCGCGAGATACAAAAAGGTAGCAGGTGCCAAGGTCAACTTTGACAAGAGCGAAGGCTTGCGGTTGGGTGCCTGGAGGGGCAGCGTTCCCCTGCCAGGGCCCTTCCGCTGGAGTGATGGTCCCGTCCGCATCCTCAGGGTGCGGTTCGGGCCTGGCCTCCAGCTGGAGCGTAATTGGTTGGAAGTATGGGCCAAGGTAGAAGTGCAGGTGGGTATCTGGCTTCAAAGGCGGTTGTCCTTAAAGGGCAGGGCGGAGGTGTGTGCCGTGCACATCTTCCCCTTGATCCTTTACCGTTTGTCCGTACTTCTTCTGCCTAAGGATCATCAGGCGGCGATGATACAATCCCTTTTCAAGCTTCTTTGGAAAGGCGGAAGCCCGTTGGTGCGTAGGCAGGTCTGCTATCAACGTCCTTGCGATGGGGGTCTGGGGATGTCGGATCTCGAGAGCCACCGGCTCGCTGAGAGGCTGGCTTACCTGGGCCGATCGTTGACGTCGGACGCGGTGTGGAGCCTCAAGGTTGGAGTTGCTTTCCCCAACCTGAGGTTGTGTCCCAAGGCTTAAGGCCGTCATAGGCCAAGGGACGAGCCACCATTCCTCGTCGAGTGCCGCGAGGCCCTTCGAAATCTTCCTCAGTCCAGTGATCTCTCATGGACTCGTAAGGAGCTGTATAGAGGTTTAGTGGTGGGTTCCACCTCGGATCCTCTAGTAGAGCTGCTCGGCTGAGGAGATTCGCTCCCAGTGGAATTGGGCGCCAGGTTTGGGCTTCTTGAACAACTCCGAGTTCTCGCTCACCTGGCGGTGAGCTGAAAACGCGTTGGCCCTCAACGACTGGGATTTCAGAGTGTGCATAGCAGATATGCCTGACTGCCCCCGCTGTGACAGTGGCCTAGAGGAAACGGCTTTGCACACCTTCTACTACTGCGAGCGGGTTCGCCCGTTCTGGAGCCACGTCGAGGAGTGGACGGCTCGCATCAGCCCTAGAGAGCTCATGCTGCTCGACGTTGGTTACGTCATGGACAGTATTAACCCTCCGTTTCAGGGTGAGAAGTGTGTGGTGTTTCTCGTGATCCTAGCCGTGGCTAGAATGGTGATTTGGGAGACGCAAAACAAGGGATTGTATGAGTGTGCAAACTTTTATCGTGATCTGATCTTGTTCTTTAGGCATCACCTTAGGGTCAACATTAGATGCGATAGAAGACGCTTGGACCGCATAACATTCAGCAAAAGGTGGGTGCATGCAGCAAGCTTGGTCGTACGCAAGGGGGCAACGTTGGAGTCATCCTTCCCTCCTCAGCCTGAGCATGGCGACGATGGTCCGGGTCCTTTGGGACCCTACCCTGGGTAAGTAGAAACTTTATGAATTCTTTAGGATCTCTTGACCCCCTAGCTAGAAGTGAGGTGTGCCATTGTCCCCTCCATTTAGATGTTAGTTCCCTCAAGATCCTCCCCACTCCCAGTTTCTTTTCTCACCCTTCCACCACTTTGGAGTCCCGGCCCCTTTTGAGGATCTTGGTCACATATTTCGGTATTCCATGTTCATTTCCCTTTTCTGACTGACGCCCTTTACCGTTTAGCCTTAGGTTTGTCCCCTATAGGGAAAGCTTCGGCTTGTTTTTGGGCCCTAACCAGGTACCAGAAAACAGTCGACTCTCCATAACATAGAAGTGGGGATGGGAGGGAAACCAACCGGGTTTATGTTTTGTTTACTCTGGGGCTTTTTTCTCCAATTCCCCATCATCCTTTCACTCGCTGTACATATGCCATTACATTTTGTCGGGTTTTAAGTAGGGCTTTCATGGAGCGAATGAGGCATTTTGGTGATTGTGGCGTGGTTGGTGGATGGAGAAAACCATTGTATGGAATGACTGGGAAAAAAGAATGATTGTTGACGATGAGAGTGACTAGCTAGAGCTACATAGAAAAATACTGTTTTCACCCCCTTCCCTTCACCCCCCCAAAATTCTTTGGGCTTTGTGCCCACTGAAAAGTAACAGTGTATACTTTCTCAGAAATAAAGTGTTGTATACAGTAGGTGACTCAGAAATTGATCATCTCTGAGGGGGTCATTCTGGTGAGGGGAGTATGATGTTGAAAGACCTGAAACTCCCCAATGACCCAGAAGATTAAAACATCACTGACAACACCTACTGGCACTAGTTTAAGCCCGTGTATTCAAGGTATGACAGAAATACTTACAGGTGAAAAAATTTTAACTAGTTACTAACTGTATAATTAACTGTATTCTTAGATTATACTTTATTAGTAAAAAGAACAGGCTTATATAGAAAATAATCATAGTATCAGTAATATGCAGGACACTGCTGGAGAAGCAGAGATGAACTCATGAGAGATGTACTCCTATGGATCCCCACACATGGCCGCGCAAAAGCAGGACGACCAGCTCGAACGTACATTCAGCAGCTATGTGAGGATATGGGTTGTTGTCCTGAAGACCTACCTAGGGCGATGAACGATAGGGAGGAGTGGCGAGAGAGGGTCAGGGATATCCGTGCTGCCAGCACGATATGATGATGATGATCAGTAATATTATTATGGGAATTATTTTCCTTTCTAAAAAAAAAAAAAAAAAAAAAAAAAAAAAAAAGTATCAATTTTTTCACAAAAAAATAGGTTCAAGAAGTTGTATATTTGGTACCAGTATTTTTACCTTTATCAACCAATTGGCATTTTCACGCAAATTCAAAAATTTTGAGATATTTCTAACAATATTTGACTTGCCAAGAAAAATTGGAAGGATCAAAACACTAGATAATCTTAGAAATATTTTCCCTCCAAGAAAATAATTTTTTAGTCAATTAGAGTTGTAGATAGATCAACTTTTTTTTTTTTTCTAATTTTAAGGCTACCTAAAATATATAAATAAGAAATAAATATTTCTTTAGTAAGTATCGAATTGTCTATACTTACACAACTAAGTATTGAATTATTACTTAAATTCCTTTCAGTTTTGAAAAAAAAAAAAAAAAATCTAAATTCTTTTCTTTCAAGAATGCATTTCATTTCAACTAATTTTTCTCAAACTGAACAAATGTTTGTTTATATTTATGTTTGTTTGTTTGTTTTGTGGGGTTTATGGCATATCAACTTTTGTAGGTTATTTAATGCCAAATCCATTTTTGCACAAATAAACACTTCTATTTCAAACAATTCTGTTTAGCATAAGAACTGTTTCAATGTCAAAAACAGATCCATTTCAATCAATTCAGTTTAGCATAAGTATGCATTTTAAATATCAAAACAGTCCTATTTCAAGCAATTCAGTCTAGCATTAGTACAATTTAGTTCTCTTTGACTCTTAGATTGGTGTATAATAGCCAGCTCCAATTACTTAATTATAGCATGGAGTCTGTATTAGTTCACAGCTTGATTATTGTCTGCAAACTGGATGCTAGTTGGGACCCCTAGGCTAGTAAGTGTAAGTATAATTCTATATCTCTTACTAACCCATTATGCATGCATAATAGATTTTGTGTTGGAATGAGTTCCTTCTGGCCTGGCTGATTATGCAGGAGTAACCTGGACAATGCCTGGGTGGTTTCATCTGCATTAGTTTAGGGGGCCGAGTGATGTTTGATGGTGTCAGCCTTGACGATCTTATTCCACTCTCCATATTTTGTGGCACTGTTGTATTGGGTTCATGGTAGCATTGGTTTAGGATCTCGGGAAAATCACTAGGAATGAGACCTGGAATTGCAGGTGCTTCAAGCTTTCTGAGGAATCTGCAATTTCACAAGGTGATTCTACCTGATCCATCAACCCTGATCCAGTATCGATGGTTAAGGAGAGTTTCAATAACTCATCCTGTCATGTCTTAACGACCAATGCTTGGACATTGTATTGAGACTATATCTCCCTTTTGAAATGGGCACTGGGTATATGTTTTGCAGTTGTACTGCTGTGTCAGGCAGGCGTTGTGTCGAGACAGGTTTACCTTGTGATTTTGAGCTGCAATTTGTATAGTATGGATTGGGATGGTATCAAGTTACGTAGCTAGTAGTGAAGTAATAGCTGTGCAGGGGATAACCTGATGTTCTGGATAGGCAAGTTGTGACTGTATTGTAGCATAGCTCTTGCCACTCAATCATTATCCAAAGATCCTTGAACTTCTGTGTTGCCATTCACTATTCTTGACAGTGACCTCTGCCCAAATGTTGGATTGAGGGTAGGTGACAGATGAACTCACCATCAGATTGTTTCGTGTCATATCAGGACACTTGTTGGGTGGGGTGGGTCATACCCCTTTGCAGAGATGTAGTATGTATTCTTTAAGTGTTTGAATGGGAAAGACATGAAGGATGGTCCACCATCTCTGATATATTGGTTTATAAATATCTACCTTCAACTGCTTGATAATAACAAGGGGTATTAGGTTAAAGCCTGTTTTATTTTTTGTCTGCCAACTGAACTCTAGTTGGAACTCTTTGGCCACAAAGATCATTTGTTTGCATTGTGTGTCTTTCCTGTCTTCACTGTGTCTGATTTGTTTTCACATCCGTTTTTTTTCATGTTCATGTTTATTTTCCTCCTTGGACTGTTATATTCAGGGTCCAGGATGGACTCTGCAGATCAAAGCTTTCATACTTCTGGAACATGTCCTGAGCAAGCCCCTGCTCCAATGTCCAGAGTCATCACTAATGAGATGGCCACAGGATCCATGAGCCAGACCATTGGTATCCTAACCCCAGCCATGTTTAGTCCGTGCACTCAACCCCTGTAAATATTCGTGATGAATCTAAGACTCGCAAATGTAAATGGCCGTGAACTGAGATCAGACTCTAAGAGGTCTCACTTGCTTTTGCACCTTCAGCGTCATGGCATTAATATATGTTGTTTGCAAGAAACTCACTTTGACTAACTTTCATGAAGGTATTCTGTTGAGAGACTATTTTTCTTTCTCAGCATACTTTGATAATTGTTCCAGAGGTATTACCTGGCTGGTAAGTAGACATCTTCATGTGCTCTTGTTCTTTCAGATCGAGTGGGCAGACTTTGCATCTTGGACATTACCATAAAAGATAAGGCATGACGGCTGATTGGGGTTTACGAGCTCAATGCTAATAGTGAGCTTCCTGACTTTTTTCAGCACATCAAGCCAAATGGGATACCATCAAGACGGGTAATCTTAGTGGGAGATTGGAACACTGTCCTTGATCCCAATTTAGATTGAGGGGTTACCAGCTCGGCAACTAGCTCTTTGGATGCTAGGCACTTTCGCAAGTTTGTCGATCGTCTGGATCTGGTTGACAAATTTCGCAAAAGACATCCAAATAAGGTAAAATGGACTTTGACCAGTAGAGGTGCCTTGACTCAGCTTTATAGCTATTTGGATTGAGTGTTAGCTAGACGAGTCGATTTAGATTACTTAGCTGGTCTAAGTTTTGAGCCCTACAAAGATTCCAACCACAAAATATTATGTCTATTAGGTTAGATAAAGCTAGACATAAGATTTCTGGAAGTTCAACTCATCCTTTCTGGATGGGAAGGACTTCCAGGACCAGTTAGAAATAATGTTAAAGCAGGAATTGTCAGTGGCTATTATTGGGAATACTTACTGGGATAAACTTAAGGATAGTATTAAATCCTTTGCAGCCAACTATAGCAGGAGACTCAATTTAGATTAGGTAGCAGAGAAAAGAGAGGTTGAGTCAAAGCTAGATAGGGCGGTCTTGGTGGGAGATAGTGGGAAAGCTAGCATAGCCAAGGTGGAGCTGGCCTCCTTACAAACTAAGCTCTGGTAGTTAGGGCTAGGATAATAAAAATGTCTTGCAAGGTGATTGACATGGCCCGGGAATTACAAGTTGAAGAAGTGCAGTGTGCTGTTAATAGGTATGTCATGTGTGTCACATTCCCGGCAGGCAATGCTTGAACTACAAATGAAGCCATTTGTAAGGACTCTCGGCAATACTTCAAGAATCTTTTCACTAGGGAGCCCAGGCTGAGCTCTGCTCAGTTCGACACCTATCTTGCTGACTTTGGTCACCTTTCGGCAACCAAAGCAACTGGGTATGAAAGCCACATAATAGAGGACAAAGTCCGGAAGGCATAGAAATCAGTTGGGATGGACAAGTCTCCTGGGATCGATGGTCTGCTCTACAAAGTTTACTTGAGGATGTCACACATGCTTGTCCCCTTGTTGGCAACCATCTATAACAAGTGAATGAAGCAGGGCTCCATACCCAGATGCTTCACCAGGAGTAAAGAATAGGATTAAGAATTTTAACCATGTTGAATACTGACTTAAAGATTTTGGCAAAGATCTTGGCAGACTATTTGCAGACTGCTCTGCCTGGTCTGATTGCCCCAAGCAGACTTGTGCGGTGAAGGGTAGGATTATCCAGGATAATCTTCATACGGTTCACACAATTGTGGAAGAAGTCGATGGAAATGCTGCACTGATCAATTTACATCAGTCCAAAGTCTTTGATAGGGTTTGGGTTTCTTTGTTTAATGGCATATCAACCTTTGTAGATTATTTAATGCCAATGCTATTCTCCTAGAAGAACAGTCGTGGAACTATTTAACCCATAGCTGGGAGGATAAGGGGGTTCATACCTTTCCCAAGGGTATTTGCCCGAAAGTGAACGTAATAGTGCGACTGGAGTATGAACTCGCGTACTACGATTCCACAGTCCATCGCTTTAACCATTACACCATGAGGACAACCCCCGCCTTTGATAGGGTTGACCACAGTTTCCTGAAAGCTATCTTGTCTGTAGCCAGTTTTGGGCTACACTTTCACAGCTGGAAGTGCCTTCTGTATGTGTCCCCCAGAGTCATAGTGGAGGTGAACAGGGTGAGGTTGAGGCCCATAACTTTGACTCTTTCAATTCATCAGGGTTGTCTGCCGTCCCTGATACTGTACATTCTTGCACTAGAACCATTCTTGTGCAAGTTAAGGGCAAACCCAGTCCTATTTGGCCTCATTGGCTGGCTCCACCGAGGTAGCCAGGTGCATTGCATACACTGATGACATCAGCGTTCTTGTTACGAGCAGTGCCTAGGTGGCTGAGTTGAGCAATCGGAAGGTACAATGTCATGATGGGGGGTCAAGATTAACCACAAAAAGTCTGTCAGTCTGTGGTTGGTTTCATGGAGAGGCTGTGCTTTTCCTGCCCACTTCAGTTGGAAGGACAGCCCTTTTAAGTATTCTACAATTTCATAGATCAGCACTTAATGAAGGCATTGATACCTCCTTGGTTTTTTGTGATGCCACAAAGCAGGCATATAGTTTTTGTAGTGAAAGGCAAAATGACTTACCTTGTGGTCCTAAGTGATCCCGTACGTGTCATGCCTGCGGATGTCTGATAAGGAAAAATATGCCTGCTTTTGGAACCTGAATTATGTGCAATCATGTCTCATGTCAGCGAGAGTCAAGGCTCCCTTCAACATGTGCATAAATAGTGGGTTTACAAGGGAGAATTGTATTATATTGGTTAGTTAGAAACAGAAGCACCGTTTCGGCCATCTTTGAGTTGTGGATATAAAAGGCAGAAGTGATTACTTCTCAGTGATTACATTCAATCTCTGGACTATTTGTGTTTAGTGCGTTAACCGGACTACAACATTTGGCCATGAGGATTTGTTCTCACTGAAGAAATGCCATTACTCGGACACTTAGAGGAATTCTGCATGGAGTCAAGAAATATCTCGACTTACCTGGACCGCGTGGAACAGTTTTTCTTTTTTTTTTTTTTATATCGCAAACGATATCGGATGTGGAAACCAAACAAAATGCAAAGCAATTTTGCTTAGTGTAATTGGAGAAGAGACATACAGAGTCTGGGAGGATTTATGTACCCCTCAAAAACCAAGTGACAAATCTTTGGAGGAAATTACACATCTGTTGCTGGAACATTTTAAACCTAAACATCTAGTAGTCGCAGAGAGTTTCAAGTTTTACAATGCTAAACAAGAGGAGGGTGCGTCAATTTCTAATTTTCTTGTTCGCCTTAAACATTTGGCTTTTACATGCGAATTTGGGTCGTTTTTGAAAAGAGCATTGCGTGACAAATTTGTGTGTGGGTTAAAGGACGACAAAATTCAAGAAAAACTATTGTCTGAAGACAAGTCGCTTGAAGAAGTTGTTAAAATGGCTAAAGCTATGGAATTAGTGACGGCTAATGTTGCACATATAAAAGAAAAAGAGACGGATGAAGTAAAATGTGTGTAGAATTGTGAAGGTAACGTACCTGGGCATTCGAAGCGCGCACGAATGTGTCTGGCTTGTCGAAGAGAAACCGATATGGCTGCCGCGAGCATATTTGACGAGGGGAGATCTTGAACCAGCGAGAGGTAATGTACACGTATGCAAATTAGTGCGAGAGCTTACGAACATATAAATACGCACGGTAACGGCTGAAAGCCAGGAGTGTTCTAAGTGCATTTGCCCGACGAACGCGTTACAACTCAACGAACGAACGAACGAACGAAGGAAGGAAGGAGAACTAGGGAGAAAGCGAGAGAGAAGGAACAGCTACCGAGAGAGGGAGAGAGCGCTCAACTCAATACGCCCTGAAACCAACAATAGTGGTCTCTGTTGAATTGATACGAGAATCAGTTTCATATTGCCTTTTACGCCCGCTCTGGACAACAAGCTATTTCAGCAATCATGGCCTTTGATCCAAAACTAATTCCCCTTTTTGACGGGACCGATGCTGGGCAATCGGTGGTTGAATGGGTGGAGAAGGCAGAGTTGGTGTGCCGGTTGAGCGGGGTAAAACATATCGAATGTGTGGTGCCGATGCGCCTCTCGGGGGGCGCATACGCAGTGTATCAGCAGCTGAGCGAGGAGAAGAGGGCTGACTTTGCCTGTATAAAAGATGTTCTGTACACAGCATTTGCTCTCAGTCCTGTAACGGCGTATAAGCAGTTCGCGGCGCGCCGTTTGCGTCCGGGAGAAACGGTGGACGTCTATTTGGCAGAGCTACGCAAGCTTGCGACTCAGTTCGGAGGTATGACGGAGAGAGGCCTGGTCTGCGCATTCATAGCTGGGTTGCCGGAGCATGCGGAGAATCTTCTCCAGGCCACTACCCGAGTAGACGATTTGCCGATATCCGACATATTGGCCCGTGCCCGAGCAATATTGAAGGACAGGCTCGCGGGCACAGAATCGGCGGCCGCAGCAGCTCAACTACCGAGACGTCAGGAGAAGGGAGTCACAGCTTTAAGGAGATGCTATGTGTGTCAAGAGCCTGACCACATGGCTCAAGATTGTCCTAGGCGGCGCAGAAGTCCCAGGTCCCCAAAGAGTCTCATTTGTTATCGGTGCAATCGACAGGGCCACGTTGCACGAAATTGTCCGGGAAACGAGCGAGGGGACGAGTCTTCAGCGCCAGTCTCTCCCCCAGACCTCGTATGAATGGCGCTCTGCCTGCAGTCAGTGTGCAGATTGACGGAATACGACGAACTGCCCTGGTGGATACAGGCTGTACGCAAACCCTAGTTCGCAAGCCATGCTGTCAGACGTGGAAGAAAAAGCAAGTCCCCTTGATGGTTGTAGGAGGGAACTCGTCAATGTGTTGTGGAGAGAGCGTGGTCCAAATTGGCATCGGCAATGGACCTTCAGTCGCCGTACGAGCCCTGGTTGTAGATGAGGCGCTGTTTGGATATGATCTGCTACTCGGGCTAAATGCGATCAGGCAACTTGGTGGAATGACTATGTCTGCCACCAGCGAAGTGAAATTTCCTCATCGTAAAAGATTGATGTGTGCTGCTATTACCCTCGACGAGCCTGATTTTCACGCTAAATACAATGAGACCAAGCGCGTATGGACTGCATCTTGGAAATGGGCCGGTGACATGCCACCTGTGTCTTTGAAAAACAGGCTTTCAGAATACCCTGCCCCTAAGCGACTCCGAGGTGAATATGAGCGGGAGTTGCTGGCTTGGATTCAAAACAGTTGGCTTATTCCGTACCCGGAGAGCGAACTTGGCCCTCCTAAAGGCCTGATACCATTAATGGCCATATTACAGGAAAGTACGCAGAAGGTCCGGCCAGTTATGGACTATCGCGAGTTGAATGAGCACGTGAACACGTATACGGTGAATGCAGACGTATGTGCTCAAACCATGCGGGAATGGCGACGGCAGAGGCCAAAAGCCGCCATAGTGGACCTACGCTGGGCATATCTGCAGATCCACGTTGACAAGTCATTGTGGCCGTTCCAAACGGTGAAAATTAAAGGGCAGAGGTATTGCCTCACCGGCTTGGGGTTCGGGCTCAATGTAGCTCCCCAGATTATGCGGGCCATTGTAAAAGCTGTGATCAGGCAAGATGACACCGTCAGTCGCGCTACCTCTTCGTATGACGATGACATATTTGTTAACGAAAGTGTGTGTTCGGCGGCGCAAGTGAAGACGCATCTTGAACGATTTGGGCTGACTTGTAAGAGTCCGGAACAACTAAGTAGTGGCGCTTGAGTGTTGGGCGTATACGTCTGGGAGGAGCGCGGCAAGCTTAGATGGCGACGCGACGGCAAGCGTCCAAAGGTCCCCAATGTACTCACGCGTCGTGCCGTCTTTTCTGTGTGTGGGCGGCTGACCGGGTATTTTCCAGTGTGCGGCTGGCTCCGTGTTGCAGCTGCGTTTGTGAAACGAAGAGCTAATGCTGTGACAACCGGATGGGACGACGAAACACGAGACCCCATGTTGCGTCGGATGCTTGACGAAATTATGATGAGATTGTCACAAACTGATCCAGCACACGGTAACTGGTGCGCGGATGGTCAGGAAGTCACTGTGTGGGTGGATGCCAGCTCAGTGGCCACCGGGGTGGCTATTGAATATGACGGAGCCATCATTGAAGACGCAAGTTGGCTACGACCGGTGCACGCAGATAAGCACATCAACCTGGCGGAGCTTGACGCAGTGTTGAAGGGCATTACTCCGGCGCTGCACTGGAAGGCGAGTGTGATTCACCTGCGGACAGACTCGGCCTGCGTGCACCGGTGGATTTCTGACACCCTGTCCGGGAAAGCAAGGGTGCGGGCTAAGGCGGCGTCGGAGATGTTAATAAGACGGCGACTGAGTATGCTCCAAGAATTAGCAGTGGAGTATAGACTGACAATTGACGTGGCACTCGTCAAATCCCAGGCGAACCGAGCCGATCCACTCACTAGAGTGCCCCAACGGTGGCTGGATGCACTTTGGAAAGAAGCGGAACCCATGGAGCCAATATGCGCCGCATCTATGGGGGAGCTGGATCTCGCTCGCATTCAGACCATTCACCGATCTTGTGGGCACCCTGGCGTAAAGCGCACACTCTACTTCGTGAAACTGGCGAGTCCTGAGGTCTCTAAGGCAGCTGTTCGGGAGGTAGTTAGAGAATGCGAAGAGTGTCAGTCTATAGATCCAGCCCCGGTGAGTTGGAAAGCAGGCAGACTGGACGTATGCGAGAACTGAAGGAGGGTTGGAATGGACGTGACTCACCTTGGAGGTCATCATTACCTCACCTTAATCGACTGCGGACACAGTCGGTTTGCTATTTGGAGGCCGTTATCATGCCAAGATGCTGCCAGCATAGTTCGGCAGTTGGAGACCGTGTTTTGCAAGAGGGGGGCGCCTGTTGAGCTTCTCACAGATAACGCCGCGACCTTTAGCGGAGAGGCATTCTCTAGATTCGCCGAGCGCTGGGGCGTTCGATTGAGATTCCGATGCGCATACGTTCGGCTGGCAACGGGATTGTGGAGAGATCTCACCGCACAATAAAGCGCATTGCCGCAAGAACACGGTGCTCGGTGATGGAGGCTGTATACTGGTACAATGTGACTCCCAAAGATGATGCGTCGGCGTCAACTGTACCAGCAAACATAATATACTCATATACAGCCCGTATAACGTTACCACCGGAGGATGCCGGACCCAGCAGGTACAAGGTAGGGGATAATGTTTGGGTGAAAATCCCTCATGGACGATGTACAACCCAGTTCGGAAAGGGAACAATTACGGGTGTGTACAGCCCCCATTCGGTCCTTGTTGACGGGACACCTCGCCACATAAAGGATGTTCGTCTAGTGCGAGGAGCAGATGCCACTTATTGCAGCAGCGCTTCTTCTGAAGACGAAGCGCCGATGCTGTATTTACCCGGGAGGATCCCGCAGCATCTCAAAGTGACCACAGCGACCGTGGTCAACATGGGCCCGGAGACACGTCCAAGGACGACAACGTAGTCGAGAGCGTTCCGCTCAGACGAAGCAGCAGACGCAAAAGACCTGCTCCGCGCTGTACGTTGTCTGATTCCCAAATCAGGGAGGAGTGTGAAGGTAACGTACCTGGGCATTCGAAGCGCGCACGAACGTGTCTGGCTTGTCGAAGAGAAACCGATATGGCTGCCGCAAGCATATTTGACGGGTGGAGATCTCGAACCAGCGAGAGGTAATGTACACGTATGCAAATTAGTGCGAGAGCTTACGAACATATAAATACGCATGGTAACGGCTGAAAGCCAGGAGTGTTCTAAGTGCATTTGCCCGACGAACGCGTTACAACTCAACGAACGAACGAACGAACGAAGGAAGGAAGGAGAACTAGGGAGAAAGCGAGAGAGAAGGAACAGCTACCGAGAGAGGGAGAGAGCGCTCAACTCAATACGCCCTGAAACCAACAATAGTGGTCTCTGTTGAATTGATACGAGAATCAGTTTCATATTGCCTTTTACGCCCGCTCTGGACAACAAGAATCTAATGCATTTGAATTACAAAAGAGAAAAATGTGTTTTGGGTGCAGTGGAAAATGGCACAAGAGACACTCACAGTGTCCAGCATGGAGAAAAACGTGTTTTAAATGCAACAATAAAAAACATTTTTCTAGACATTGTAAAAATAAACAAAGGGGAAACATGTCGCATTACTTACAAGAGACATACGATATGCTCTTATTGTCTACAAGATACAGTAACTATAAACCATATATGTGTAAACTTGAATTAAATGGCGTCCAGTACGAAATGGAAATTGATACCGAGTGTTCATCGACTCTGATAAGCAAAAAACAGTTTGACTTACTACCATACGCAAAACTCTAAAAAGAGGACAATACTGAGGTTACGGACCTATTCAGGTGGGGTCATTATACCAAATGGAGTTGCTAACCTGAAGGTCAAATACCAGGGCAAAATGTATGATTTAAGAGTGCTAGTTGTACCTGGATCTGGACCAAATCTTCTTGGAAGAGATTGGCGGGATAAGTTGCCAATTAATATCTTTGCTACCTGTAATCTAATTGAATGGACCGATTTGAATCAGGAACTTGCAGAACTTTTTAAACCAGGTTTAGGTATATTGAAAATTGCAACAGCAAAATTGTACCTTAAACAAAATAGCATGCCCCGTTTTATGAAGGCTAGATCTGTACCCTTAACAATTAGAGAGAAGGTGGAAGCTGAACTTGAGTGAATGGTTGCTACCTCCATTATCAAACCAGTCTGTTTCTCAGAATGGGCTTCCCCTATTGTCCTCGTTTTAAAGAGATTTGTGGGGATTTCAAACAGACAGTCAATCCCGTTTCGCAAATAGACAAATATCCCATTCCGAATATAAGCGATCTGTATTCTAAAGTCTCAGGTGGACGTTATTTTACATGACTGGATTTGAGTGATGCTTATTTACAAGTTCCTTTGGACGAACAATCACAAAAACTAATGACGATAAACACGCATAAGGGTCTTTCTATGTATACTCAGTTGTGTTTGGTATTGCTTCTTTGCCAGGAGTATTTCAAAGAATTATTGATCAACTGATCCAAGGAATACTAAGAACAGTTGCTTATCTCAACGACATCCTAATCTCAGGACAAACTATAGAAGAGTATAATAGGAACCTGTGTGCCGAGATTACGAGATGCTGGTCTCCGCCTTAAAGGCGATAAATGTGAATTCAGGAAGTCATCAATTTCATACCTGGGCCATAGGATTGATTCTGAAGGAATCCATCCAACGCAAGATAAGGTCAATGCAATTTGCAAAGCATCCACCCCAAAGAACATGTCTGAACTGCGTAGCTTTTTAGTTTTTGTTAATTACGACCACCTGTATTTAAACAATATCAGCACAGTTTTAGCTCCATTGTACAGGTTATTACAGAAAGGAATTCCCTGGAAATGGGGACCAGACGAAGCCTTTGCCTTCAAGCAATCAAAGGGGTTGCTAATGTCAACTAATATCTTGGTTCATTACAATACTGAACTTAAACTTATGACGGTAGATGCATCTCCAGTGGGTGTGGGGGCAGTGTTATTGCATATAATGAAAGACGGGAGTGAAAAACCGATTTATTTTGCCTCCAGGGCATTGTCAAAGACAGAACAGAATTATGCCCAGATAGAACGTGAAGGACTAGCAGTCATTTTTGGAGTTTCCAAATCCCATAAATATATTTATGATCGAGAATTTACCATCATTACAGACCATAAACCACTGCTTGGGCTTTTTAAAGAGGATTGTGCAATATCAACGTTGGGCATTTGTTCTAGCAAGTTATCACTATCAACAAGTGTACAAGCCTGGTTCAAAAATTTCCAATGCAGATGGACTCAGTCGGCTACCTATAGAGGACTATGTTATGCCTTTACCTTGTCCAGAAAAAGTAGTACTCTCCATGTCAGCTTTAGACTTAACCCCAGTCACGTCAAGAACTGTTGCTTTTTACACATCAAGAGACCCCGTGTTATCACAAGTGCGTAAATGGATCTTGCATGGATGGCCGGAAAAATTATCTCTTGATTTTCAACCATACACAACCAGGAAGGATGAGTTATTGGAACAACTGGGTTGTGTTTTATGGGGATTACGTGTGGTTATCCCGGCAAAATGTCGAGATGCTTTACTGAAAGAATTACATGAGAGTCATCCAGGAATTTCTCGGATGAAGTCTCTGGCTTGTAGTCACATTTGGTGGTCTAAGATGGATGCAGATATTGAATTGTGTGTGAGGAATTGTGGCATGTGCCAAGATAGTGCAAATATGTCTCAGGCTAGTGCATTGCATACATGGAAATGGCCAGGGAGGCCCTGGTTCTGAGTGCACATGGATTATGTGGGCCCTATCCAGGGCAAGTGGATCTTAGTGATTGTCGACGCTCACAGTAAATATATAGATGCACATGTGTCATCACCATCTTCTGCAGTAACAGAAAGGATGTTCTAGTGCACATTTGCGACACATGGGAGTCTACATGTGATCGTATCTGACAATGCTAGCAGTTTTACTTGTAAGGAATTTTCCAGGTTCTGTGCCCTAAATGGCATTAAGCATGTTAGATGTGCACCATATCACCCCTCCTCGAATGGACTGGCTGAGCATGCAGTGCAAACCATTAAGAGTGGGCTTTAAAAAGTTACTGAGGATTTGGAAACATGATTATTGCATGTATTGGCCTGATACCGTTTACTCCTGCAATAAACAATGGGTCAATCACCAGCAATGCTACTAATGGGCCGTCAACCTAGATCACGTCTAGACCTTGTGTATCCAGATTTAACTACCCAAGTCACCACAAAAATAGATAACACTAAAAGAACAATGGATAAAAATCGTGTTGAAAGGATGTTCCATATTAGAGATACCATTAGTGTGGTGAATTTTCAAGGGAAGCCAAAATGGCTGACCAGAGTTTTAGAGGAGCAACTTGGCCCACTGACTTTTAGAGTGTGGTTAGAAGATAGTCGATTATAGAAAAGACATGTCAATCATATTCTCGTGAATATTCCAACAGAACCTGTTGTGAGAGGCTCAGAAGAGTCTAGGCAACCTCTGAGGAGTCGGGAACAAACAGTTACAAGGCACTCAACATCTGTTGCACAGCTTCCTGCACCCTACAGAGATAGCAGCCCCTCAACAACCAGTGACAGCTTCGAAGATGAACATCCCAGAACCCAGATGAGAACATGTTTTCAGAAATGCAAAGATGAAAGAAGGAAC
Source organism: Sepioteuthis lessoniana (assembly GCA_963585895.1). Taxonomy (NCBI): domain Eukaryota; kingdom Metazoa; phylum Mollusca; class Cephalopoda; order Myopsida; family Loliginidae; genus Sepioteuthis; species Sepioteuthis lessoniana. The sequence continues at coordinate 5,804,833 of OY757906.1, read as the reverse complement.
AATGCTGAGAATAAAGCTCAGGAATATCCAGGCGCTATTGATGATGTGACTATGTCTGAGAGTCAAACAACGTTTCCCACAAATAATGGAACTTCTTGTCGGAGTTCTGGGGAAGGACCTATGGATGTTTCTTAGTGTCATTAAAAAAATGTATGTGTGCAGTTGCAAGCTAAGTGGGGAGGGATGTAGTATATTGGTTAGTAAGAAATGGAAGCATCGTTTCAGCCATCTTTGTGTTGTGGATATAAAAGGCAGAAGTGATTACTTCTCAGTTGTACATTCACTCTCTGGACTATTTGCGTTTAGTGCGTTAACTGGACTACAACAGAAATGCATACAGAATTGTTTAGGATCATGAGGTAATTCATTTCACCTTTCACTACACTCCCCACTGATTTCATTATCACAAAGACTACAGCTAGGGGTAGGCCTCTTGCACCGGGTACTTCTCCAAAGAGGAGCAATGTCTTCAGACAAATTATCAGAGGGATCATCCTCTTGTTGTGCATTCTGGTTGCAGGTGTTCAAGGAATTGTCCAGCGAGTTTCTTTCATCTTCAGACAATCTATCATTAGGGGAGTCATCAGGCTAATCCCAAATTAACTAACCGGTCACTCTCTTCTGAATCACTCATGTCCAGATGATGGTTGCCACCCCATAAATTGATGCTGGTCCTTCACATGGCATGGAACTCCATTAATTTGTACCGACAGCAAGCTGTTAACGTAGGTTACGCGACCAATCCATCAAAATCACAAGTGTACACCTCAATCATTTAAAAACTCCTCAAACTGCTTAAAAAGTTACTCCAACTGTCAAATTACACTGGCAGTCTTGTTGATGCAGTGGTTACCATAACACAAACAGAGGGATCGCAATCTATAAGAGTTAGAAAATGCCTGTTGTCATAGTGGATGATGTCCATCGTTAACCTGCTCAGTTTTTTTCTCACCTCCAGCTTCCCTTTCTGGCAATGCATTGGTGCTGGATCAATGGATAGCCATGCCTCACATTCCCTAACAACTGACTTAACAACTTCTGTTGATGCCATAAGGTCCACTGACCTGACAAAATACAGAGTTTTTTTTCATGTCTGGGTGCCCAATTTGTTTATGGATATTAGCAATTTGACTTGTATCCAACTTGGTCACCATAGCAGCACACAATTTTGGAGAAATAATTGTTGCAGTGGATTCTCAGATTGTGTAGTCAGTGGTTTTAAGACACTATTCAGACCAAAAAACATTTTTGCTAAAAACAGAATGAAGGACATTAAAGATATCAAAAGAGGAATTGCGACTAAATACTCCATCAGAATCCTTTTCAAATATGTGCCGACAGATGCTCACCTTGCAGACATGATTACTCAAGGCATTTTCATAGACAGTTTAAAACCAATTGACTTTTGAGTTAAGGGGTTGGAATGACTATCCAATCTACCTCAGGCTAACCTGCTAGTGACTAAGTGTTTAAGCCCAGAAAACAAGAATTCAGTTTGATCAGCTTTGTTTTTTGGTTCACTTACCAAAAAGGTAGAACCTGTCGTGAAATTTAAAAGATTCTTCTCTTGATAAGTTGTTAAAAGGTGACTTCACATGGGAGACATTTCACTAACAAATTAAGACATGTTATTCTTGATTGCAAGCACTGAGCCTAGCTTCATTTGATAAAAACTATGTAGCAACTAGCTTTGCAGAGGAAATAAATTATCACTCTGACCCTACGAAGGATTATATTCCCAAATTAGTGAAAAATTTGAACTTAATCTATGATGATCAGGGTATTGTCGGTTCTAGGGGGTAGAATAAATAAATGTGATGCGTATGATTATCAAGTGACATATCCCATTTCTCCTTGTCTAGCGAGACAAATAATTCTCGATTGTCACACTAAATGTAACCATCTAAGTATTGTCTCCACACTGAATCAAGTCTAAGAATCAAAGAGAACTGTTTAACCGTTTAACTGCGAGCAAACAAATGACTGATGTTAAATTGCATATTTTGTATTACTTGGTTGTTAGGGTTTTATGGCATATCAACCTTTGTAGTTTATTTAACACCAAATCTATTTTATGCAAATAGTTCTATTTTAAACAGTTCTAATTCAGCTAATTCAGTTTAGTATATAAGTACGAATTTTGTTTACACACAGTTAAATGTCAAAACAGTTCTATATTAAACAATTCATTTTAGTGTAAGTACAGTTTCAACATCAAAAACAGTTCCATTTCAAACAATTCAGTTTAGCATAAGTATGCAGTTAGTTCTATTTAACCCATAGATAAGGCCCTATCAGGTGCCACCATTCTGGACCAGAATGGCCCTGGAGACAATGGCAGTGAAGGAGTGCTCTGCATTCCCCAAGGCTCCAGCATCACTGGAACCTCACCATCAGATTGTTAAGTGTCATATCCAGGACACTCATTATGGGGTTCTTACCCCTCTGCAGAGGTGCAGTCAGTGTATTCTTCAGCTCTAGCCGACTGGGTTATACACAGAGTTATTTCAGATAATTCAGTTTAACATAAATACACAGTTTAGATTTCAAGACACTTCTATTTCAAGCAATTCAGTTTAGCATAAGTACGCAGTTTAAATGTCAAAACAGTTCTATTTCAAACAATTCCGTTTAGCATAAATACGTAGTTTAAATGAAAAAAAAAAAATTTTAAAAAGTAAACTCAAGAAACCACAGTTTAGTTCTATTTAATCCATAGATAGGACCCTTATCAGGTGCTACCACTCCGGGCCAGAGTGGACCTGGGAGCAATGGCAATGAAGAGGTACTCTGCATTCCCCAAAGCTTCAGCATTACTGGAACCTCACCATCAGATTGTTTAGTGTCATATCGAGGACACTCATTGTGGGGGGGGGTCTTACTCCTCTGCAGAGAAGCAGTCGGTGTATTGTACAGCTCCAGCCGACCTTGGAACCATTTAACTGTGTGCAAATAAAACTATTGGGTGTTAGATAGCAATACTTGAAGCCATTTAAGTGAATGTAAACAAATGATTAATACCAAATAGAATTATTCATGTTAGGTAGGAATACTTGAAACCATTTAATTATGTACAAAAATTGAATTATTAGTATTACATAGCAATACTTGGAACCTTTTAATAGTGTGCAAATGAATGAATAGTGTTGAGAATTATTAGTGATAAATAGCAATACTTGAAACCAAGGGCCAGTAAGGCCAAGTTCAATGTAATGTTGGAGCATCCTTCCTTCAAGAAACTGCAAAATTTTTGCTGAGTATGTCTATTTATATTCACCCTTCATTTTACAGAGCCTTAAAGTTGCAGTATCCTCTGAATGTTGGAGGACTGTCTAGGACTCTCTGGGATACACTGTCAGCATCTTTATCCACAAGTATTCGAAACCATTGTTGACAGTGAGTAGGAAGGTAAATGAAAGATTTCTCTGAACCATGCCAGTTTGAATGTGAGGGGACTGAGAGATCCAAGAAAGTGTGCACACTTGCTTGGTGAACTCTCAAACCTCCACACAGATGTCACTGAAAGCACTTGTGCAAAGGATTGTAGAATATTGGAGAACTAATTTGAGGTTCTTTCAGCATTCAGCAACCACTGGAACACTAGTGTCTCTCTGCTAGTTGGATGCAGCTTTAACGTAATTGTCAATCTTGTTTTTGCATACAACAGGAGCAGGCTGGTTGTAGCAGATGTTGTTAAAAGTTTCACTATTGGGTGGTTGTGATTTACAAGCCCAATATTACTGGTGAGAGATGCTCCTTGTTTCAGCAGTTGGAGTCATTCCTTGATGATCTGAAGCACCTGGTTTTAAAGAGGAATTGAAATGTGATCTATGACCCCAAGATAGATAGGGTCAGGTGGGGTGCTAGCAGGTTGGATAGGTGTGTGAGCACCCCGACCGACTTCATAGCCTGGTACGATTTAGTCCACAGGTTTCATCTAGTTTCATTAGAAGAGCTGTCACAAATTTTTTTTTTCTTGTCCTATGTTCCAATGGATAGGGCAGACTGACCATAGATTGATTAGGGTCAGTTCTGGCTTGACAATAGACCTTGTCTGGCCAGTGAATAAAAGTTCAACACCACTAAAACTAATTCAGTGGGGATTAGTGGGGGCGGTTACCAAGAATAGGTCGTGGAGATCTAAGTATAGGATTAAGGACTTCACTATCAAGTACGGCCCATAGCTATATTTAGATAGGGCCAAAAGGACAGTCTTTAGACAATAAGTTTCCCAGGTGGTGGAGAAAGATTAGTTGGTTGTTTTGTTTTATGACATATCAACCCTTTTTGAATCATTTAATACCAAATTAAGTTATTTTGATGAATGTTTTTTGCTTTAAGGTCTTTGTATCTTCAAATATTTATTCATGGTGTACAGTAATTTTCAGATACTGATTTGTTTTTATATACTTTAGTATTATTTATATCATATTGTTTAGGTCTTTAAATTTTTTCATATAGGCTCACTGCTTTTAGGAAGGACATTATAGCGTCCACTTTAGTTAAATAGTTCTTTCATACAACTTGCATTGTAAAATCTTTCTTGTAGGGGCCAGATCAATGCATTCAATGAGATCATGTTTTATTGTGTACGTAGTCTGGCATGGATGGCACATTGGTTGCTCTTCTTTAAGTAAGTAAGAATGTGTAATTCTTGTGTGACCTATAGGCAGTCTGGATGATACTACTTCTTCCTTTCGGCTTTTTCTGAAGCTTTGCTTCTATTCTCCTAGCATCAGCTTGATTTCTAGAAGTTTGTAATAATTATTGTTGTTGTTCCAGCAATGCTGCCTTTGTTGTAGTATTTATTTGTTTATTTTGATTTCTAAATCAGTATATAGAATTTTAAAAGTTTTAAAATAAATAATTGTTATAATTCTTTTTCTATCCTTTGCAAATGATTCAAATTTTAGTATGTTATTATGGATGATAACGACTACAAGTTGTCAAAATTTCAGTTTTTCACAGTTGTTATTTCTAACAAATATTAGGTTTTAAAATTTTGTCCCTTAGTTTTGGATGCTACTGTATTTGCCAGTGTTTTGTTAGCCTCTGCATACAGACTCTTGACTGGAGATGTTTTGAAGGTTTCAAGTACTAATCTCAGGCCTCCATGGTAGATCAGGTTAACTATTTTTAGATAGGTCTTTCTTGCAGATTGGTATATAAAACTACCATAATCCAGCTTCGATCTAATCAGTGACCTATACAATTTCAGTAGAGTTTTTTGATCTGCCCCCAACTCCATGTGGGCTCTCACATGTAAGAGTTGTAATATTTTACTGCATTCCTATATTTCAAGTGGGGGGGAACAAAAAAAAAACAAAAAAAGAAAAGAAAAGTTTTTCATCAAATATTAACCCTAGAAATTTGTACTCCTCTACAACTGGAATTTCTGTCTTTTCAATTTTCAGGCTAGGATCATTGTGTAGTTTTGTCTTATGACAACAATGAACACATTTAGTTTTAGAAAATCTAAACCCATTTTCTGTTGTCCATTTGTTGATTTTGTCTAAGCACTGTTGGAGTTTGTGCTCAATGGTGTGTATATATTTCGACCTGTAACATTAAGAGGTCATCAACATATAAAGATCTGTCCAACTCCGGAAGATAAGCATTTGGTTATGTCGTTTATTTTAATGTTAAACAAAGTCATGGACAATATACTGTCCTGAGGGACTCCCTCTTCCTGGTTTTTCATATCAGAAAGAGTAGACCCAATGCAGATTTTAAATTTCCTGTCTAATAGGAACTCGATAAGTGTGAAAGTCTTCCTTTTAGGCCGAGATCACACAGGCCTCTCATTATTCCATATTTCCACATAGTATCATAGGCCTTTTCTGGATCAAAGAAAATAACTGTCAGATGTTTGTTCCTAATAAAGGCCGCGCTTATAGTTGTTTCCAGGCAGACCAAGTGGTCAGTTGCACTTCTTTTATTGCAGAATCCACTAATAGATTGGAAATGAGGCCATTAGATTCCAGATTCCAAACCAATCTATCATTTACCATCCTCTCCATTATTTTACACCAACAGGTGGTCAATGAAATTGGTCTATAATTTTGCAGATCTAAGTTATCTTATCCTGGTTTTGGAATTGGTATTACTGTGGTTCGTCTCCATATATTCAGAAATTTACCTTCTGTCCATAGTTTGTCATATATTTTTAAGAGCAGTTTTAATGATTTTTGGGTAGTTGTCTCAAAAATTCTTGATGGACCTCATCTAGTCCTACAGCAGTATTATGAGATCTTTTTATAGTGTCTCTTAATTCTCTTAGTGAAAATAGGCTATAGAAATTTTCCAGGTTTTCTGATTGAAAGTTCTAATCTGTACTTTTCTGCATTTTGTTTAACAGTTATAAATTTTGGTTTGCCATTTTGACTAGATGAACTTTGAGAAAATGTTTCGGCTAATAAATCTTCTATATTCTTTTTGTCGGTTATTGTGCAATTGTTTTTGGAGAGGTGTTTAATTGGTATTGCCTGATATTTACCCACAATTTTCCTGATCATCTCCCATACAACTTTTGATTTAAAGGAGGAATTCAGTTTGCTAACATATCTTTGCTAGCATTCTTTTTCACTGCCTTTATCGCCCTGCGGGCCTTAACACAATATACCTTATACTATCAGATTGGAGGTGGTTGGCGACTTTTGAAATTTCTTTAGAGCCACTCTTTGCAATCAGATAGCTTTTTGGCATTTATTGTTGAACCAGGGTCTGTTATATTTATTTGGTGTTGAGTTTCTAGGAACGCAGTTTCTGCTATTTCAATTAATGTTTCTGTGAAGTGATCTACTATGTTGTGGTTTGTCTCTAAATGGGTCAGCTTATTTTTACATTTTTCTTTGAATATTTTCCAGTTGACCTTGTCTAACTTCCAGTGGGGTATTTTTTTCGCTGCTGAGTTCTATGCTTTTTTCAGGATTAGGAAGTGATCACTACCACAAAGGTCATCATATAACATCCAAGTCCATATAGACTGTGGGGTCGCATAGAGTTATATCAATAGCTGAGTGATTTCTGCTAGATGGGTTGACATATCTAAGTCCACCATTGTTAAGTAGGCACATAACATTTTCATTAATGATCTTTTATAGAATTTTGCCCTTTTTGTTTGTGTCTTTGCACACACACACCCCCGCATAGACTATTGTGACTATTAAATTCCCCTAATAAGATGAAAGGTTTGAGCAATTGATCAACTAGCTTCTTTACTTCATTTTCATCTGTCATCACTTGATTGGAATATATATTGAACATATTCACTGCTTTATACAGTGTAGCCTTGATGGCAACTGCTTGAATATTTGTTTTTATGTTTACTTTGCTGTGTGGTATGTCATTTCTAATCAGAAATGATGCTCCTCCAGAAGCCCTGGATCCAGAATCATAGGTGTAATTAAACAGCTGATAATTCTTGATATTGATGTTATCACCTTGCTTGAGGAAGGTTTCCTGGAGGCAGATAACTGCAGGACATTCTTGCATTATTAATAGAAACAATTTGCTGATATTTGCTTTCAATCCATGAAAATTCCACTGGATTATTTTTTGACCTATAGTTAATCAGTTTAAATTCATGTTTTGTCTTTGATTGATTTTTGTTTGATAGGTTTTATGATTTCGGATATTTGGTCTGCTATGTCCATTACTTCTAGTCCCTCAAATCTGTTCTGTGTCAAGTTTAATTTTATTTTTGGTTGTTCAGTTTGTTTAACTGAAGATTTTTTCCCCTGATCTTTCTTTGATTGGATTCAAGTCAGGACTATTTTCCTTGGGTGTTCAGTGCAGTTGGTAAGTAGACTTTCATTATTTTGTTCTGTGTTTTTATATTGTGGTGTATCTTGAGTGGAGTTATCCAGTTGAGTGAGCAGTATATTGATGCCCATTCCTCCTTCATCTTTTGTTTTCATCTTTCTGTGCTTAAATTTTTGATAAAGTTTGGCCAGTCCCCAGGTCCAAGCAGGAGCAGTTTCTGGACAAGATTTTGGTATTTGCTTTTCGGGTCTGTACTGATCCCCGAGGATGCCACTTGAGAATATGCTTTATCTCTATTTGTAGCATTGACTATCTTCCATGCCTCTAGGAAAGATATATTTCTGTTGTATTTTACAGACAGGATCTCTTTTTCTCTTTTCTATTTTTCACAAGTTTTTGCATACACCGAGTGGTCTCCACTAGTTTGCATATCAGTGAGTTTTCTTGCATTCCTCTGTAGAGTGGTCGGGATCACTTTCTCCTCAATTTCCACAAACATTCCTTTTGTTACATTTATCCTTGTGATGTCAGTACTTGTGGCTTTTATAGCACCGGAGGGGATTGGAAATAAATTGTTCTACCCTTTCCATTGTGAAGCCAATTTTTATTTTTGGCAGGATTGTTGGCAAATCAAAATGTAGGTGTTTGTGTTGATAATTTTATCATCCTGCTTTATTTTGACTCTTCATTTCTGTCACTCCTTGTGGTTTCAATTCTTTCTCCATCTTCTTTAGAGGACACAACGAGAGCTCTTGACTTCTCACCAGACCCTGAGATGATTAAGGTTTTGGTGAGGGTAGGCAATTATTTTTTTGAATGAAAAAAAAAATCTTCATTTTCAGCAGAAAATCTGCATGTTTCTTTCCACCTCTACTAGGAGGTTTCCATTTTTCAGTTTAGGCTTCAAATTTGCTGATATTTTTTTTCTATGAAAAATTGAGACAAATTTTCTAATGAGGAATCATCCTGAGCTTCCAAGACAATAAATCTTGGAAACCTACTGATGTCTTCATCTTCACTTTCTGAGCTTGTTGTATCACTAAGGTTTTGTTTAGTTATTTTATAGGAGGATGTCATAAGTGGTATTTTATTTTTCATTGGTCCAATGCTCCAGCACGCACCATCGAGTCCAACTAATATTGGGAATAAACCAAGTGGGGAAATCCATTCACCTTAGTTGAAATGGGATACCATACCTTTTTTTACTATGAATGAGTTTGACCTGAAGCTAATACCAGAATATGACGGCTCTCCCATGGGCCCATCTGTTGTTGAATGGTTTGAAAAAGGCGAGCGGGTCTGCAAATCATTTAAAATAAAAGAACCATCAATGGTTATCCAACCAAGACTCAGGAAAGGAGCCTGTGCAGTATACCAGCAAGTTGTGAATGATGTGGACTTGGAAGAAATTACGCGTGCCCTGTATACAGCTTTTGGGACAGACTCCTTCATTGCGTGGAAACAGTTTGTCAGGCAAGGGCCCGAACCAGGTGAAACAGTGAACGTCTATCTAGCCGATTTAAGGAGACGAGCAGTACCATTTGGCAGAGCAACTGACCGCATACTGGAATGTGCTTTTTTTGGCTGGACTTCCTGATGATGTTAGTCAGCTGCTTGCGAGCGTCTTCGAGACTGGACGAACTGGGAATCGATGAACTACCAACCAAGGCCCAAAACATTCTGAAAAACACAGAACTTGTTGCGGTAGCTGCAAAAACAATTGAGACACTGTCCGAGAGGCAACATGCTGCAGGTGATTCCGCTGTGCCAAGGCCACAAGAAAGCCCAAACTGCTACAGATGTGGTGGTCCTAACCATTACTATACTTTCATATTAAAATTTTAAATCCCCCTACTCTACCTCACAATATGTAAATTATTGTAATTATTGCTATGTATCACTCACAATTCACTTAGGCAGTCATTTATTGACACACAGTTAAATGATCAGTTCTAGTTTCAACAGTTCAATTTAACATATACCATTTCTTTGCACACAGTTTGAATATCAAACAGTTCTATTTGACCCATAGATAGGACCCTATCAGGTTCTACCACTCTGGGTCAGAATGGACCTGGGAGCAATGACAATGAAGGGGTACTCCAAATTTCCCAAATCTCCATGGCTGGAGCCTCACTATCAGATGGTTTAATGCCCTGTCCAGGAGACTCATCAGTAGGGAGGTCTTTCCCCTCTGCAGAGATGCAGTCAGTGTATTCTACAACCCCAGCCAACTGGGCTTAAGGTGGATGTTTGACTGATTCTTAGTCTTTATCAATTTCAATATGATAAAGAAGCAAATAAAATAATACCAGTGAATACTTCACTGTATTCTTTAATAAGGTACTTCTTTATCGGTGGCAATTGGTGTTGTTTACCATGAGTGTCAAACAACTTGGCTGTAGCTGGTATTTGTGATTTAAGGTTTACACTTGAAATTTCTTATTTTCTACCATAATTTCTTCTGGAAAGCTTAATTCAATAATTTTCAACTTGGGACCTAATATATTGCCAATTTTATGATATTTATTCAGCTTTTAAGGGTTTGGGTGTCTTTTGTTCTGGACTGTTCATATACATCACACATGTCCCCATGTTTTCTATTCTGGCTCCGCTATACACAAACAACTTTGTGTTTGACTATTGAAAATTGTGGGGAGCTTTTTACCCATGGAGTAAAGCACCGAATCCATGGAAAAGGATTCTTCAGTAGCACTGGCTATTCTGACGACTGCTCTGGCTGTTTCACAGGTCACCTTAGCTGTTTCTTCATCCATTGTCATGGTCATCTTGCCAGCCACCTTGGCTGCTTCTCCAAATGCTGTGCTGATCACCTCAGCTGTTCCATTGGCCACCCCATTTCTGATGCATTGGTCACATTGGCTGTTCCACAGACTGCTTTGGCCATGACCACTTCTCAGGTCACACCAGCCAAGACTGCTTCTCACAGGTCTTATCCCAAAAGGCCACACTGGCCAAGACTTGTCTTGCTAGTTAACCCAACTAAGACAACACTCAGGCTGCCCTGGCCATGAACATTTCTCAGGCCCAGCTACACCAACCAAGACACCTTTGCAAAGTACCCCAGCCAAAACTAATACTCAGGCCACCCTGGCTAAGCCCGCCTTACCAGCAGTCTTGGCTGTTCAAACAGCCATGGCCAAATCAAGGAAAACCACCTCAGCAATTTTGGTAAAGTCTACCAAAGCCCTCTACAAGTAGAGGTTCCCAGACCTCTAGCAGGTAACGTAATAGACACAATCACTTATGCAAACTGGCAGATGATAGTCATCATTGAAGGGAAATGACCATACTGCTGGTTTTGCAAACAACCAGAACACCTAGCCAAACACTGCCCTCGAAAAAAGTGAAGTGTTCTAAGACACAGCTACACCAACTACAACCATTGAAAAAAAGCAACCAAAGAGCCCTAATTCAGGAGGGCGGACCAAGATGGATCATAAAAAAAGCCACCATCGAAGTCAGTAAGGCAGCCTCAGTTTCTCACTCCAAATCATGAGACTGCAGCCATGGAAAAAAACTGGGAAAAAGAAAAAAAGACCAGGAGCCAGTAGACGACCTCCAGGAGATCCCAGTCCAGTCTCTAAAACGAATCAGAAACCAAATCAGGAACAGGTTGGTCGGGTTTTATGGCATATCAACCTTTGTAGGTTATTTAACGCCAAATCCATTTTTATGTAAATAATCAGTTCTATTTTAAACAATTCAGTTTCGCATGAGTACACAGTTTAATTGTCAAAAACATTTCTATTTCAAACTATTCAGTTTATTCAAACAGTTATATATAACAATTCACTTTAGTGTAAGTACAGTTTCAATGTCAAAAACAGTTAAATTTAAAACAATTCAGTTAAGCATACGCACGCAGTTTAAACGTAAGTACAGTTTAATTATGAAAAACAATCCTATTTCTAGCTATTCAGTTTAGTCAAGCAGTTCCAATTCAGTTAATTCAGTTTAGTGTAAGTAGAGATTTTGTTTACACACAGTTAAATGTCAAACAATTCAGATAAGTGTAAATAGTTTCAATGTCAAAAAACAGTTCTATTTCAAATAATTCAGTTTAGCATAAGCACAATTTAAATGTAAGGATGGTTTAATTGTCAAAAACATTTCTATTTCAAGTTATTCAGTTTACTCAAACAATTCAGTTTAGCATAAGTATGCAGTTAGTTCTATTTAACCCATAGATCGGACCCTATCAGGTACTACCACACTAGGCTAGAGTGGACCTGGGAGCAATGGCAATGAATGGGCACTCCGTATTCCCCAAAGCCCCAGCATTACTGGGACCTCACCATCAGACTGTTTAGTGTCATATCTAGGACACTCGTGTGGGGGTGGGGGTCTTACCTCTCTGCAGAAGTGAAGTCAGTGTATTCTACAGCCCTAGCCAACTGGGCAATACACCGAGTTAAATGTCAAACAGTTTTATTTCAGATAATTCAGTTGAGCATAAGTACACATTTTAGACGTCAAAACAGTTCTATTTTGAGCAATTCAGTTTAGCATAAATACACAGTTTAAATGCAAAAATTAGTATAGTGAACAAAACACAGTTTAGTTCTATTTAACCCATAGATAGGACCCTTAACAGGTGCTACCACTCCAGGTTAGAGTGGACCTGGGAGCGATGGCAATAAAAGGGTACCCCGCATTCCCCAAAGTTCCAGGATTACTGGAACCTTACCATCAGATTGTTTAGTGTCATATTAGGACACTCGTTGGGGGTCTTACCCCTCTGCAGAAGTGCAGTCAGTGTATTCTACAGCCTCAGCTGACTGGGCAATCGGGAACAGAATACATAAAACCAGAAAATCAGCAAAAAGCTTCAGAAAAGGGTGGAGATCCAATGGTTCCCTCCTCCCCTCAGAAAACAAAAAACAAAGTAAGTTCCAGAAGAGTCCTCGAAGCAGAACCCATATAAACCAGCATCAGCACACTCAAAAGAGACAGTTTGAGACAGGACAGCAAAGAAGGTATGTATAAAAAAAAAATAAAAAATAAAAAAAAAGGATCCCAGTCTGTTTCCCCACAAGAAAACTTTGTAGACACCACAGTCACCAAAACTACCCAATCTCCCAACTTATTTGCCTAGTCCCAAATGTCACATTCACCTTCGTCTGCCAAAAAAACTGTCCCACTCAGTCTGCTAGCCAAGTGTGCACACTTGCTTGGTGAATTCTCAAACCTCTCTTTGAATGTTGCTGTGGTACAGGAGATTCACTTCATTTGCACAGCAGATGGTCAGGTGCTGGAGAACAACTGTGGTTCTTTTAGAATTCAACAATGGCTGTAGCATTGAAGTCTCTCTACTAATCAGATGCAGCCTTGACGCAGATGTCAATCTTGTCTTTGCAGATAACAGAGGCTAGCTGATGTTGCCATTAAGTTTCAGTGGTTGGGGTTTATCTGTCCAATCCTATTGGTGAGAAATGCTCCTTTATTCAATGGTTGGAGCCGTTCTTTGACAATCCGAAGCAGGTAGTTTTAGTAGGCAATTGGAATGCAATCCTTGACACCCAAGATAGAGTTGGGAGGTGTACTAGAGGGTTGAACAGGTGTGAAAGCAGCCTTATCAAGTTTATTGCCCATCACAACTTGGTCAACAGGTTTTGTCAGGGTCATCAAGGGAAGGAGATGTGGATGTAGATTAATAATTCGCTCTCTGACTGTGCTAGGTATTACCTGGAGAGCAGACTAATTTTGTTTCTTGTGGATAGAGCAGACTGACCATAGATTGGTTAGGGTCAGTTGGTAACTAGAAAGTCTGGAAGTTCAATACCTCCTTACTGAAGATACAGGACTTCTGGGACAAGCTGGAATCCCTTATTCAGTGAACACTAGTAGGGGAAGAAGTTGGGGGAGTTGGTTGGTTGGGTTTTATGGCATATCAACCTTTGTAGGTTATTTAACGCCAAATCCATTTTTATGAAAATAATCTGTTCTATTTAAAACAATTCAGTTTAGTATAAGTACAGATTAATTGTCAAAAACATTTCTATTTCAAACTATTTAAGCAGTTATATGTAACAATTCAGTTAGGCATAAATACAGTTTTAATGTCGAAAAACAGTTCTATTTCAAATAATTCAGTTAAGCATAAGCATGCAGTTTAAATGTAAGTACGGTTTAATTGTCAAAAACATTTCTATTTCAAGCTATTCAGTTTCTTCAAACAATTCAGTTTAGCATAAGTATGCTGTTAGTTCTATTTAACCCATAGATAGGGCCCTATCAGGTGCTACCACTCCGGGTCCAGAGTGGACCTGGGAGCGATGGCAATGAAGGGGTACTCAGCATTCCCCAAAGCTCCAGCATTGCTGGAACCTCACCATCAGATTGTTTAGTGTCATATCCAGGACACTCGTGGGGGGGTCTTACCCCTCTGCAGAGAAGCAGTCGGTGTATTCTACAGCCCCAGCCGACTGGGCAAGAATCTTATTTTTGTCTGAGTTTCTTTCATTACTTTTGGAGCCTTTCCCCTAATGTCCACGTGGCTAGGAACCCATACCAATACTAGTTTCACCAAAGTCTGTTAAATAGTGGTATGTTTCTAGTATCACTTGGATGTATGGGTGGTTTTGGTTTCCCTCTTGGATTGCTACTAGGCTGGATAGAGAGTCTGAGAATATTATGGATTTACCCATATCTGAGATCTTGATCATGTCCAGTGCCATTTTAATTGCTTGCAATTCAGCTGAATAGATGGGAGCATTATTAGTCTGATTTGTTTGTAGCTACTTATATTAGTGGCTGCTGCTCCTGTTCCATCCACAGTTTTTGATCCATCAGTATAAAAGGCAGTATAGTCTGAATACTTGTCTTTAAGTTCTTTGTATCTGTTTTTAGCAGATGAGGTTGTGTTTTTTCCTGTTGTATTAATATTAAATCTATATGAGGTTTGGTGATTGTCCATGAAGGTAAATTGCTCATTGTGAGTGGTGAAATATTGTTGGTGTTTTGGTTTATATGTTATATTGCTTCTTTGATGCAGAGGCCAAATGTGGTGGGGGGATAGCTAAAGGTTTACTGATGTAGAATTAGGAGTTATTTGTTTTTTGATGAGTTGAATTGTTTGGACCTGATTGAAAATTTAATGCATATGGAAGAGATGATTTTTCCCATTTAAAGGTTAATGGTGGTTTGTTGGCTTTGGTATATAAGCTTTGTGTTGGGGAGGTACGGAAGGCTCTCAGTCTTAATCTAAGTGTTTGGTTATGTATGGTTTGCAATTTTTTTAAAGAAGGAGTTGTGTGTGGCAGTGTAGATAGAATATCTGTAGTCAAGTTTGGTTCGGATGAGTGATCTATAGATTCTAAGCATGACCTTGAGGTCTGAACCCCAGTTCATTTTTCATATTTTTAAGAGTTTTAAATCCTATAAGCATTTCTGTTGCAAATATTCTATGTGTGCTTTAAACTTTAGTTTATTGTTGAATATTATTCCTAAGTACTTTGCTTGTTGAACCACAGTTATTGTAAGCCCCTCTTATTGGTAGAAAGAACAAGCCTTGTTAAACAGAATGTCTGATACAACATTGGCCATTGTACATGGTAACTGATATTCTATTAGTGAAATAAGATTTGGATTTGGTTTGGTGGCACATCAATCATTATAGGTTATTAATACCTAATCCATTTTTATACATAGGAACAGTTCTGTTTCAAATAATTCAGTTTAGCATAAGTACACTGCTTAGTTCTATTTGATTCCTAGATAGAACTATCAAGTGCTACCACTCTGGGGCAGAGTACACCTAGGAGTGAGGGCAACAAAGGGGTACTCTGCATTGCCTAAAGCTCCCGCATTACTGGAACCTCACCATCAGATTGTTTACTATCATATCCAGGACATTCATTGGGAGGGTCTTCCTCCTCTGCAGAGAAGTAGTCAGTGTATTCTACAGGCCTAGCCAACTAGACAAATTAGTGGGATAAGTCAAAATTAACAAAAAATTATGAATGAAAGTGTTTAAATATTTTTTTTTACAAAAATATTATCTTTAAACTTGTAATAAATTCAAAAGTGAAACAGAAAATATAAAGTGGATAATATTAAAGTCAGCTTTCCTAAATATTTGATTATACATCCTTTAGTAATGAAGAACATCTCCAAACATTATATTCTTCCACACTCTCCTCCATAGGCAACATATGACACAAAGTGAATTTTTAAATGGAGTACAGCTGGTTTGAATTCTAAACTTTCTTTCTCTTATACTAGTTACCTGCCCTACCACTCAGAGATGGATTTATGCCTTTCTCAAAAGGTAAAATAAAACAGTCTTGTTCAGGTTTTGAACTCTGATCAGCATGTCCATATCTTATAAAAATAACTGTTACATCCTAAGCACCTCCTGTAAATATTGTAGTCATCTAAAAACTTTGCATTATCCTCATCTATACATGTAGATGATTTTTTTTTGTTGCAGTGGCTCTGAACTATTCAAGAGCTTGGTTACTGAGAAGATTAAAAACACCTTTCTAGTGAAATCCAAAGATTCTAAAAAGTTCAAATACCTTGGTTTAGATATTGAGCAACACAGTGAAAAAAATTCTTGTCAGCCAGGACAAATATGTACTAGATCTAAAGACTGTCCCTACACCTTAGACTTTTGGAAATGGAAGAATGAGTCCAACAGAGAAGACAACTATGAAACAAGAAAATGGCAGATTGAATTGAATTGCTACACAGACGAGACCTGATCTTAGTTTTGATGTCAGTGGGTTCCCTTCTTTCATAGAAAAGGACAGAGTGGAATGCATAAGACAAGCAAACAAGAATATAAAAAAAGGCTAAGAAGGAGGCGTTACAGATTTCTGTTCCTAATCTTGGCAATCTCCAGGAGTTTTGTATAGTGGGCTACAATGATGCACCTTTTGCCAATTTAGAAGATTGTGGCTCTCAAGGTAGCTATATTATTTTTGTTGAGGGTAACAACAAATACTTTCCACTCCACTGACAATCTAAGAGAATTAGAAGAGTTGTGAAAAGTAGACAAGCTGCAGAGACTCTGGCAATGGTGGACCTCACAGCAGTTTGCATGTTTTATAATGCATTCCTCTGTGAAATTTTGTATATTGATATTTTATCCAAGATTCCAGTGATTTGCAAAACAGATAGCTCAGGGGTCCATAGTGCCACTTATTTCAACAGTCAGATTTTAGATAAAAGGTTGAGAATCAAGATAGCCACAAGAACATCAGGTTGCTAATGTTCTTACAAAAAGGTGTCTTCTCAAAAAATATTTGGACATCTTGTGAGGCATTAGAAACCTTAAAAAAACAAAAAAATAAAAGACAGAAGAACTGTCAACTTAGTTATCTCCTCTTTGGAGATTGGCTGTTTAGAGAAACAGTTATTTGACTAGATGATTCTAAGAGTCAATCTGCATATACCATGCCATTAGCCAATCCTAGTTCACTGGTGTTACTATATTAATCCCATCTTTTGTTAGAGTTACTTTGGCAACTGCAGTGGAAAAAGAAAGAGAACCAGACTTATTGACACCTCCAGTCAAGTCTTCCAGAACAAGAAACAAAGCAGCCCAACGACATTGTAGATCCTCCATCAAGCTTATCTATGTGTAAGATGTTCTTTTTCTTAAAAGATTCACTATCCAGAGAGCATTTTTCCAGGTAATCTTCGCCAAATATTGGTTGTTTTTTTATATCTTATTCATCAATAGCTTTCTCCTCGACTTCCACCCAAAACTCTTTTTGGTTTTGTAGAAAAGAGATGGACTTACTCCCAGAAAAATGTGCTTGTGTGTGCAAAGGCAAAAATGGCCGCTCCAACGTTGGCCGCTCCAACTCATGATCTTGGATTCTTATGAGACTTAATAAGGACATGTGCAAGGCTCTAAGCCCATAAAAAGAGCCCAGGTGACAGAGACAGTGCTAGCGTTCATAGTCAACTCCAGCGTTGCGGTTGATGAGATAATTGATATCAAAGTGATGGTAAGAGACATTTCAGGAGGGCACTTTTCTAAGCTAGAGACGTTTATGGTGAGACCGTTGATGGCAATTGAAGATAGAAATTGCGCTGGACGGTGATACACGAAAAGTTTCCCTTGGAAGAGAAAGTCCTGGATTAAGCTTTCTGACCCGAGTTTACAGAATTCTCTCCATAGTTGACATTGACTCAACCCCTGAGGATTTTTCAGTGACTGTGAAGCAACCCCTAATTACTACAGGTTTAATATATAGTATGACGAAAAATTGATAAACAAAATAATCCAAAACAGATGAATTTATTAAAAGGAAAGTCAACATTGAAATGTTTTGGTTTTAATGAACCTTTATCAGGACTTCTAAAAATGGTGAAACAAGTATTGATAAAACAATGATGGATATTTAATAAAATACAGAAAAAAAAAGACAAAAGAGAGTGTGTACAAAGAAAGATAATTCAATCAGCATTCTTTTTTGAAAATCTATCATGATTAGCACAGGCAATGATGTTAAACAAATGGAACCACTAAGAGATACAATGGATTAAAAAGAAGAAAAAAAGGGGAAAGAAGAAGAAATAAAAGAAATAAAAGAAAAAAGAGGAGAATATGTAGTGTATGATACACATTGAAACCATTATTCCAGGTCAGCTTTCAGATCTTTGAGGTTTTTTTTATTGTTTTTTTTTTTTTTTTTTTTTTTAATCATCTCTGAAGACTTCTGTCATCAGTTTTCTATTTCCTACCATGTTCAAAGAAAATTTTTGATAGTTGCCGGCTTGGTAAATTTCTTTAAAATTTTGAACACTGTTAAAACACTATTTTGTTTATTTTGCATTATTCAGAGATCTTGTGTTTCATGATAATAGTACTGTTGCAAACAATGCTGAGAGACATGTTTCTTATCCCTTCTCACCAACAAAGGCAGATAGAAATTGTTTTTCTTCTTCACAATGGAGTTTGGTTCATTCAATGACAATCATTTCTTCACTCTCTCATACAAAAGGTACACTACTCTCCAACCAAGTGTCATTCTCATTCTCTGTGTATTCACCTTTTTAAAAAAAAAAAAAATGTTTGTCTATGTGGAGGGGGGGGCATAATACTAGTTCGCCATTTTACAGGCAGGGTATCTTAACTTCCAACTTTGCTTCTCATTCGTCCAGTCCGTTCTTTCTCTCTTCTCTCCAATTAATCGCTTTCTTCCTGTGTTCATCTCAGAGCCTACTTTTACGCAACAAAAATTTGCATACGATGTAGGCCTAGTCTCTACATATTCCGCTCACGACTATTCTACATTTTCTTAATTTTTCGCCAACATCGAATTTAAGGTAAGTCTTCTTATTTCTCTGCACTACACACCAAACAAAGTCTTACCCTTTTTCTGCTGGAATCTCCATTTGACTCATTAACTGTCACATTCTCTTCCAACAGTTGTTGACTCAAGCTGTAGCTATGGAGTCCTTATGTACACAATAGCTCGTCTTACAATCACTTATGAATATGCAAAAGACCTTTTTGTACATGCACACAACTCATTACAAATGGTCACTTCCATAAAAGATAAACAAAGCAATGCGTTTTTTTTGGGTTTTTTTGCTTTATGTATTACAAATAGTTTTAGTGTTCTCAGCATGTTTGTTTTTATCATTATGAAAAAGAAATGGAATAACAATTAGCATTTTAAATCATTTAATCCCTTCACTAATGATTCCTTAACTAATTTAAGCCTTACTTACAGTTTTTATCATAAGGGAGACTAATTTCCAATTTTATCAGATGAATCAAATATACTTATTGTCTTTATTATCATGAAGAATATGCCAATAGCAACCCCAGTGATTTGAACACAGATCTCTAGTTAACAAACACAAGTGTTGAATTGTGCTACTGGAGTTCATTTGACTAGAAATAGTGGATATATAAAGAGGTCTGACAAGAGTAGAGAGACATGCGGGTGAAATGTAACATTGCAAGTTAGTATTGTTTAGCATTTCATATTCAGTATTCAACATTGGACAAGAGTGAAAAGATTTCAAGTATCAGCCAAAATTTACTCCCTTCATGAAACATTACAAAAGTGGTGACAAAGAATAGACCTGAACATTATAAAAGTCTTTAACAGCATAGCATTACAAAGCAAAATATACTAAAAATAAATAATCACAGAAAATGGTAGTAATTAGATTATCACTATACTTATGCTGAATACTTTATCACTGAAAGAATATTTTGTTAAATATTTGTAGTAGTAATAGGCTTACGTCAAAGAGAAGAAAAGTATGTCCTCTTTGTTGCCAGCACACTAAATTGAAGATGAAAGAGAAAGCATGGGGACTGTGAATGGTTCTTTTCTAGAACAGGCTATGGTAATCTTGCATGGAATGGTGAGAATCAGGAGAATAGAAAAAGCAGCCAAATTTTATTAGAGGCAAGACGAGCGTATGGAGCAATAGTATTACATGAAGTGTGTTTACATTAGGAAAGCTATGAAGAGGAAAGTCATCACCACCAGTGTCCCGCTATAAGGTATCCTTGCTGAATTTTGTGACCGGAACTGTGAACTAACAGAACAAGCCATTTCAGCATTTGTTTTTAGTTTGCTGTAATGGCAGGCAAAGAATTCAACACCAGGCTAATTCTGGAGATTTGTGACATTTCATCAGATCACACAGTGTCTAAATAAATGGAACAGGTGGAGCCCTCTCAGTGTAATGATGACTGACCCACAACCTGAGGAATGACTTGGAACAGGTGAAACAAGCCCTTCTTGTAGCTTTTGCACCGGATCCTTTTGTGGCATTTGACAAGTTTATATCTCGTCGTTTGCATCATGGAGAAACTGTGAATGAATATCTGGGTGATTTGCAGGACCTGGTGCACTTGTTTGGAGGAAGTATGTCCAATTGATGACCAATTTGTTTGTTTTGGTACTTCCTAAGCATGTCAGACAGCAATTGCAAGCATCTTCAAGGATGGAACAAATTCTCGCCAGGACTTGAACCCTTATGACTGAAGAAGCAGAGGTTGAGGAGCCTGTTGCTGCTGCTGTCAAGCAACACAGGGTCCTCCCTTGTGTACCTACGGACCCCCTCTCCCCCAGCAAAGGAATGGATTGCAGTGCTAGGAGTGGAGAGGACCTCATCACTTCGCTAAAGACTGCCGGAAGTCTAGGGAGACAAGGCAAGGTGGAAAAACGAAAAGGAGAATCCCAATGATACGCTGCTATTGGTGCCAAAAGAAAGGATCTGTTGCACCAAGGTGTCTGAGAAATGAGATCAGGAGGTGAGAAGTCAACACCATTCTCTGTGGATGGACATCACACACTATGGTGCCAGTCATTTTTTGATGCTAACAGTCTGGAAGCAGTTGGCAAGGCAGGACTCGGCGACTCTGATTCGCCAGCTGGAGGCAGTGTTCTTTAAACGGGGCCCACTTGACGAGTTACTCACAGATAACAACCCAGCCTTCTGCAGCAGCGAATTCAGAGCTTTCGCATGTGAATGGAAAATTAACTTGCAGTTTCGTTGCGCATATGCTCCAACCGGGAATGGAATAGTGGAGCGGTGTCACCGTACAGTGAAATGGACTGCAGCCAGAATGCGCTGTTCCATCCAGGAAGCCATCTATTGTCATAATGTCACTCCCAAAGACAGTGAATCACCTCAGACTGCACCCGCTAACAGGATCCACCAGTAAGAGTCAAAGGGTTTGACACTCCAATGACATCTTCAGATCCCAAGCACAGCTTTTACCAGATCGGAGATCACGTGTGGGTCAAGGCGCCACACAGTCGATGTACTACGAAGTTCAACAGAGGTCAGATGACAGGAATGAGCAGCCCGAAGTCATTGCTGGTGGAAGGAATACTGCACCATATGAGGGATTTGCATCCACGCTTTATGGCGCCTGAAAAAGACTCCAATAGTACATCTGAAAGCGATAATGCATCTGAGAGCAGAGCAGAATGTCTACTGATTGAATCACGGTCGGACTTGCTTTATTTTCTTTTTATTATTTTGATGACCAATTGGACTTGCCAGTGAAAGAGACAGATTCTACTGTTGCGTTCAAATTCTCCGCTTGTGGCAAGAAGGAAGCAAGCCTTGAGAGAGAAAAAAAAAAAAAAAAAAAAAAAAAACACTGCTTCACATTAGAAGTAGCCAACAGAGATGCCCCTTAAGATAATAGATGTCATTAAGCAGCCCTCACCTTAGTAGCTACAATAAAAATTGGAAAAACCCAATTTCTGCACAAGATTAAATTTTTTTAAAAAAGCACATCGTCTAATTTTTAGTGTGGCTTTTAAAGGACTAGTCAAATAATTGTAATGTCATTTAAATATTTGACAAAATCTGGCCTACTTTGAATATATGACATTGGTTACAAAAATTCCTCATTTGGCTTTGCTATCTTTTTTTGTATTGTTTCTTGGCCTTTTGGCTTAGGAGTACTTAAAATAATTAACAGTTTAGTTCCATAGAGCCTTCCACCCAGGCAGCACCTGCCCCCTCACCTAAAAGAGGTAAAGCCTGGGTTTATGACCCAGTAGTGCACAAAATGTTCCTGAAAGGGAATGTCATAATCTAAGCCATTTTTAAAACTGACTCAAAAGCGGCTTGCTTCCTGTGCAACCCCCTACATAAAATTGGCCTGAGACACCTTCTGACATTGTGGTGAGTCAGATAAAAAGCTTCTGTCTTTTTTAATATCACTTTTTGGCTTGAGAAACAGATAAAATAATTTCCTTCTTGGAAAGCCATCTACCCAGGCAACACCTGTCCCATCATTTTAAAGAGGTAAGGGGTGGATTTATTGCTTGGTACTAGAGATGTCTCTGAAGGGAAATGTGAGCAGAACCTAGCAATTTTTAGCACCACCCCTTGGAAAGTTTATTTCCTGTGGGGTCCCCACATTAAACCTAACCTAGAGTTACATATGAGTACCAAGGGAGGTGGGTAGAAAGCATCACCATTTTTTTTTTTTTTTCAGAAGACCCAAAATGTTTCTCCTCCTGCCCATCTCCAAAAATGTTTGCTAACTCCTACTTTAAAGTAAGAAATTATTCTGACAATAGAGACAATGAACATCTTGGATACTTTCTGCATTTATTTGTTTAAAATAGAAAAATATGAATTAGAATTTGAAAATTACAGTCTTCATTTTAAAAAAATATAAATTCCTGAGTAAATGTTTGTAAATATGTTTTGTTTCCCCCCCCCCCTACATGTCAAACCAGGCAGTATATAATCAGTAAATACACAATGGCACTCAGACAGAATGAAGAGCAAAACAGAAGAGGTTATTGATTCATTCTAAATAGGCTTTACTCCAAATAAGAAAACCATATGAAATAGAATATTAAGACACGATAATAAGAGCGTTCAGTTCATTTGCTGAAAAAAAGAAAAATAAAATGAGAGAAAACACTGACACAGTGTCTAGCAACAACATTATCTTTTGTAAATATTCTGATTACCATTTTGTTTCAAAATTTCATTTCTATGTAGTTTTGTATTCATAGACCTGATTTTTTAAATGAAGATTTCAGAGCAGATTTTTTATTTGTTGTAGATTTGCTGGTGGCTAGTAGGGCCCACACAAGACTGGCAAATTCTTCTACCATAGCAGCAAAAAGAGCTTTAACAACTAGAAAGAGTTCTGATTTTATGTCTGTAGCTAAATGCGAAATGAATTACCTAGTGACCCAAAGCAATCCTGTCGATGTCTGATAAGGAAAAAGTGCCCGTTTTCAGAACCTGAATTTGTGTTAAAGAACGTCTTGTGTCGACGAGAGTAGAGTCATAAATACAAATTTTGGTTCCCCTAACATGTGCATAAATCACAGGTTTACGAGGGGGAAAATGAGTTTTTCTTGGTTTGATGCTTTAGAGACAGAGGACTAGCAAGGCAAAAAGAAGAAAAGGAAAAATTAATCTGCTGATAAGCATAGGACTATTTTTGAACCCCCAAACAAAATTTTATTTTTTTCTCTTCACTAATAAATGCTGTTATTTGCACAGATGAATCTAAAAAGTTGGGGGATATTGGAAGAAAAAAAAATGCCAATAAACAACTATAGTTTACTTATACAATACATCTTGTTTATAACTACAACTTAACTCCTTTACAATAACATTTATAAAAGATTTCATGTGTGTACATAAGATTAATACGACATCTGTAATAGAAATTATCACTCACACAAACAACCACACATCTATTTGTCCTATCAGGTAACAGGATCGGGTAGGAAAAGGGAAGAAAACTTGTGACTTATCAGGAATTGAACCTGAGACCTTATCATAAATTGTAGGTTGGTTTCAGCCAATCAGAAGCAGGCTTGGGATTGTAGCAGGCACTACTTAAGACACACACAAATTTGGTCAGGCGAAAAAAGTCATTTGCCTGGGGAGGTGTTAACGGTTGAGAGAGAGACCTTGTGCGACAAAACGAATTTGGTGCGGCAAACAGAGATAGAAAGACCCTTGTTTTTAAAATCACAATTTCCAAGAGTACATAACTAAACCATTTAATCAACCAGCATAGTTCTTGTGAAACAAGAGCTGAGTAAGATCAAGCTCACTTAAGACAGTGGCTATTTATATATAAGGGCACACAACTCTAAATCAACAGTTACAAATATTATGTATAGACTAGCACTTCTGTTTGTCTATCAGATGCAATAAAAGAAAAAAAAAAAGAAAAAAAGCATAGTAAGAAAAATCAGATAGCAGAAATGAGGAACTGAAAAATGAAGTGACTCAGAAAAATAAAACAAAGGCTCAAATAGAGAAACAAATCAAAAAAAAAAAGTGAAAGAGAACAAATAGTAGTGTAGCCTCTCTAGTTATATCTGTTGGGGGAAAAAAAAAACACAGAATCATGGAGATATTTGACTTTCAATCTGATTTTGTTTGTTTTTTTTTTTTAGAAAAGAAATTTAAAAAAAAAAAAAAAAAAATGCAAATAAAAATAAAATAAAAAGCAAATAGGAATTTGACTGGTTAGGAAGTGTACATGGTAGAGTTGCCATCATGTCTCTTGACTGCAAAAACCCGCTATCACTAGCCAACACCTCCTTTTAGCATTCGATAATTTTCATCTCTTTCCTCTCTTTAAACTGACCACCACTTCTCTAATTAAATTGTGTCCAACGCAGGAGCAAAAAAAACACGCAGTGATGACGTCCATTGTTTTTATGTTCTTTTCTGCTTGCCTGCATGTGCATCTTCACTCTCCGTGGTTTTACATGACTGCTGGCGTGAAAATGTGTGACCATTTGTTATAAAAGCTCGCTCAGGGAAGCCATATTTTTTTTCTAGTCTGTAGGGAAAATCGCAACTTACCTGACTAGCATGTGGGCATGTTTTGTAGTGTTCGGTCACTTAACAAAAAAAAGTTAAAATGACGACACACAGTCGCTTTTATATTTGATTATCTCACGTGAGTAACAGACTTTCACCATTCCTATGCAAATGAGACTACGCCAGGTGTATAAAAGGAGCCATGGAGGGAACAGGGGGAGCGAGTTCGAAGAAGGCGTGTTGTGTAGGCAGACATGTGCAACAGGATTGTCTGAGTCAACTCAAAAGACCTTAACGTTATTGAAATCAACTTTCAAACTAGATCGTCAAATAAACAGATCTTGCACACGGAACATATGCGCTGACATTTGCACTGGGGTGAGTGCCAATTTTCTTCCCAATTTTCACTTCAGGAAGTCTGATGGAAAAAAATGCCCAGTGAAAGAAAAGGGAGGAGCAGAAAAAACAAAAACCACATGACTATCAGTGATAATGTTCAGGAGAAAAAAAAACAAAACTTTTGTATGTGTCTGGCTATATTATCAAAATGCATTGCATGTTTTTATCTTTCTAGAAAAGTGACTTTGATAATTAAATCCCTTGATAAATAGTAAGGAACACAAATTATAAAATTCACAATACGGGGATGACACCAAATAATAGATCAGGGTTTAAAGAACAAAATATTAGTTATATGGTAAAGAAAAAAAAAAACAGTCCTCTCTGGACTTAAGTTAAAACTTAAGTCTAGATAGGACCTTTCTTTTTCTTTTCAAACTGAATAAATTTACAGGGGAGGTTTTTTTTAACCCACAGATGTGACCTGAGTGCAGATAATAAACAACCCATGGATCTGGTATAGCCACAATATACGACCCATGAAAAAAAGAGAAAAAAGACAAATTGAAATGTAACCCAGACAACAGGTTTGGGTGTCACAATTGGCAGATGCTCACTATATAGCCAACATGAAGGGACCTGATTGGCATCCAGAAAATGTTAGCTGTTCTTTTTTCAGGTACACAAATGATGAATTAAGCAACCACTCAAATTAGAGACACCAGAAAATGGACTAGAGAAAATAATAAAAATTACCCTTCACTGGGATTCGGTCATTGTCTCTAGTGTGAGGTGTATGTTGAAGAGACAGGAGTTTGTGAAAGGAAATCCAAGAATTGATTTCACGTTGTCATTTACGTCCAGTCTTGACAACATTAAGTACAAGCTATTTCGACAATTATGGCCTTCGACCCAAAATTGATTCCCCTCTTTGACGGGACCGATGCCGGCAATCGGTGGTTGAATGGGTAGAGAAGACAGAGTTGGTGTGCCGGTTGAGCAGGGTAAAGAATATTGAGAGCGTGGTGCTGATGCGCCTATGGGGGGGGGCATACGCAGTGTATCAGCAGCTGAGTGAGGAAAAGAGGGCTGACTTTGCTTGTATAAAAGACTTTCTATACACAGCATTTGGAGAGAATATGACCTGGGCTAGAATGTATTTCCAGCCAGCAAAATCTAGGTCACTAGTATTCATGCCAGGAACAGTCATAGGGGAATTAAAAACTTTACGGCGAGCAGAGTGGCACAGGAGGAGGAGGAAAGAAAGATCAAGGAAGCGGGCAAATTTCCTGTTTAATTCCTTTGGCTTTGCAAGAACATTGCTAGGGGAGGGGTGAAATGGGAATTTGGAGGCATCAGAGGAAGGAATTAACTATCTTCAAGATACAATGAGTGACCCTGCAAAAGAGCAAGAAATGGGTATAAACACCCACTTAATTCATCAGAAGCCACCAGTGGTCCAATATGACACCCGCTTGCCAACCTGGAAGGAAATGCAAGAAGTTGTGAGAGCCACAAGATCCGCCTCAGCACCAGGACCAAGTGGGGTACTTTACATTGTGTACAAGCGGTATAAAGGGATTCTACAAATTCTGTGGAAGCTATTGGGTATGGATCCCAAAGGAGGAAGGTTCAAAGTCATTGGACCAATTCCAAATAATTTCCTCATTAAATACTGAAAGTAAGATCTTTTTCAGTTTATAGTCAAGGCGCTTGTCAGATTTCATTCTAGGTAACGGCTACATTGATACATCAGTTCAGAAGGGTGGGGTCGCCAGTATGCCAGGGTGCCTTGAACAAATAGAAGTCCTGACACAGCTCCTGAGAGTGGCAAAGGAAAGCAAAGGTGACTTGACTGTATTATGGTTGGATCTCGCTAACGCCTATGGGTCCATGCCACACAAACTGGTGGAAGAAGTCCTAAAGAGACATCACGTACTGCCATCAGTAGGCAATCTCATTGCAGACTATTATAAGAATTTCCAGCTGAGAGCATGTTCAAGTACAGTAACATCAGAGTGGCAGACCCTGGAAAAGGGTATCATTACAGGGTGTACTATGTCTGCCATCCTATTCTCATTGACCATGAACATGCTTGTAAAGGCGGCAGAGGTGGAATGCCGAGGCCCTTTGTCTAGATCAGGAGTTCGCCAATCACCAATAAGGGCTTCAATGGATGATTTAACCATGACGACATCTGTCATGGGAGGTAAATGGCTCTTAAAGGGTCTCAAGAGAAATATGACCTGGGCTAGAATGTATTTCAAGCCAGCAAAATCCAGGTCACTAGTATTAAAAAAAGGCAAGGTCATGGAGAAAGTCCGATTTACAGTCGCAGGAGAAACAATTCCTACTCTGAGCGAAAAGCCTATAAGAGCTTGGGCAAGACTTTCAACAGTAGTCTGAAGGATACAGCCGCAAAACAGAAGACTATAAAAGATCTTGAGGAGTGGCTAATGAAGATGGACAAATCTAGATTGCCTGGTCGATTTAAGGCATGGTTATTCCAGCACGCAGTTTTTCCCCGGATATTGTGGCCATTGCTCGTCTATGATATTCCGATTACCACCGTGGAATCGTTAGAAAGAGCAATGCGTAATCGTTCGAGAAGGTGGCTGGGCTTGCCGTGATGCTTAAGTGGTGAGGCTCTCTACGGAAATAGCAACGCGTTGCACCTCACCTGCAGCAGTCTCATGGAAGTTTTCAAAATCACGAAAACAAGAGAGCAGCTGCAGTTTGCAGAGTCTGAAGATCCAAAGGTGGCGGCAGCAGGAATTCAGACAAGATCTGGCAGGAAGTGGAGTGCGAAGAGAGTTGCAATTAGCGGAGGAGAGGCTTAGGCATAAAGCTATCTTAGGGTCGATAGCTAAAGGCAGAGCAGGATTGGGGTTTTTCCCCTCTACGCATACAAACAGTGCCAAAGGCAAAGAAAGACACCAACTCATCCAAGAAGTCCGTGAGGGCATAGAAGTGAGTTACTGTAAAATGGTCGGTCTGAGTCAGCAAGGAGCCTGGACAAGGTGGGAGGATGTAGACAAAAAAAGGATTACAAGGTCAGATTGCTGGTGGCCGGACTTTAGCGAGATTCGATTTCTCATTAAATCAGTGTATGATGTGTTACCAAGCCCAACGAACCTGCACATATGGGGGAAGAGAGAGACCCCCAATTGTCAACTATGTGCTAGGAAAGGATCTTTACAAAATATCCTTAGTAGTTGCCCAAAAGCTTTGGGTGATGGTCGGTACCGTTGGCGTCATGATCAAGCACTCAAGGTAATTGCGAATGAGCTGACTAAAGCTATGAGGGCTAGTAATCATCAACCAGGAAAGAAATTGAAGCAAATCAACTTCGTAAAAGCAAGAGAGAAGATACAGAGAAAGAGGAGAGAGAAAACGAATCTGTTATCTTTCGTGGACAATTGGCAGTTGATAGTGGATCTGGAGACTCAACTGAAGTTCCCCAGACACATAGCTGTAACATCGCTAAGACCGGATCTGATATTGCACTCTGATAACACAAAGCAGTGCATTATTTGGGAACTGACTGTGTCATGGGAGGAATATATTACTCTCGCTAATGAGAGGAAGAGGTACCAAATACCAAGAACTGGTCGAACAATGTCAACTCATGGAAGATATATTATGACCCCGTAGAAGTTGGTTGTAGGGGCTTTGCTGGACAATCGTTGGGCAGAGCCCTAGCAAAAATTGGTATAGTCGGGGCAGCTAGAGTGAGGGCACTGAAGGATATTACCAACACAGTTCTAAAGGCGTCAAAGTGGATTTGGCTTAAAAGATCAGAGCCATGGAAGAAATAAAGAGGACGATGGAGGAACCTAAGAATTAAGATTAGGAGACATATTACACATTATAAGAGTATATTGAGATAATATTAAGTAAGGGTAGTTGGAATGTCAGGGGTAGGGGTTGAGAATCGTTGACGTTTGCGAGGGGGGGATGGATATTTAATTATCCTTTTTTTTTTTTTTTTTTTTTTTTCCCCCCTCTCGTATGCTAGTTAAGATCCGCTACTAATTTATGGTTTTTAATAAGTTTATTTGCCAGCGCCCACTCGTAGTTTTATTTAATTGATTAAAACCTAATTGCAAATAGTTTATGGAAGGAAGCGGGGAGTAGGAGATAGGTTTGTAGTAGTAATAAGTTGGAATGTAAGGAGTTGAATAGAGAAGCGTATTTTTTTTTTTTTTAGAAATATGTATTAGATTGGTAATATGAGTATAGATTATTGACAAACGGGGAGGGAGATCTAGGCAAATAAGTATCAAAATAAATGGAAGTTTTTTTTTCTTTTCTGGCTTCGAATAAGAGTATAAGGTAAGAGTTAAAAACTGACTGAATAGTTAGAGTAGGGGCTTATTTCATGTTTGGAAGTATTAGTATAGGATAGATTTGGGGTGGGATACGTGTAGGTCTTGTTAAAGTGTAAATCATGGACGGGGACGAGTATTAAAAATACCATCTTACCTCGGTATCGAATCTGGAAGTAATCAGCCAAAACTGAATGAGGTAAAGATGGTATTATATAGTAGAGGAGTGTGAAATGCCCTGTTTTTCATTGGCTGTTACTGAAGGACAGATGTCTATAAAGAACAGCCGAAGTCCGGCCTTGCGTATTTATTGCTTTGGCACCAAACGGACCTCTAGTCAGTGCTAGATGTTTTCCAAGACTGCTTAGTATATTCTGTAAGTGATATTTGAGTGTGCTTAGAGTGATTTATTGAAAAGTGATATTTAATTAGTTATACCTCTTCCTTTTGACTTGTTTTTATATCTTTTTTTTTTTTTACTGTTGTTTTATTCTTTTATCACTTTTTCTTGTGTGTGACTTCGTCACTTTTTCTTGTGTTGAACTTGATTTTTTCTTTTTCCTTTTCGTCATTTTTTTTTGTTTGACTATTTTTCTTGCATTAAAAGTTTTGTCTTTTGTTTTTTTAATTTTTCTTGCGTCAGACTTTATTTCTTTATTTTTCTGTGTCTGACGTGGCGCTTTGACTGTTTTTTTCATTCTGACAAGTAAATTCGTAGATTATATACCCCACCTCTTTTTGTTTTATATATAGTTAGAATCCCCACCCCAAAATACTAGTAAGGCCCCAGTAAAATTACGTTGACCCTCCTGATTGCTATTTTCCATCTGCACCAAAAGCTGACAAAGCAGAAAAAGAAGCCCTCCCATAGCAGTCGAAAGAAACTTAAGAATCCGGCCTTATTGGATCAAACTGGCCGTCACTACCATCTGAATCCGGAAGCCCTATTCCGCCTGGGTAAAAATCTAACCCAGCTAGTCTGTCAACCACACCATGGAAAATCTGTCAGAGAGATCATGAGGATTACGAAAGGGACCGGGTGGGCAAATATGCCGACTATTTTAAAAGCAATGAGATTTTGCCCATCTCGGAAATCCTGCCAAAGTTGGAACCTCGGATCATCTCGTTAGTGGTGATGGATTTAAAATCAAGATGGCAAGTCGGTCTCAAGAAGGAAGGCTTTGAAGACTTACTCCGGAAAGCGGGCATCCCATGCCAATACTTCTGTAGAAGGAGTTTTGTTACATGGGACGTCCTGCTTCCTTCCAGTGATCAAGCGGCGAAAGTTGCCTCAAGCAACATTACCACCAAGTTCTTCCGACTGCAAACGGAATACCTAGGGACCTGTAGGATTCGGGTTACAATCTGCAACGTCCCGGCTTTCATAACAGGAGAAGTGCTGGCCGCGTTCCTCAGCGCATATGGAAGGGTCGAGGAAATAAACCTTCTCGGGTCAGCTGCCGGGACAGCCTATGGGGACTACATGTTCCGGTTATGTTTGACTCGGGAGGGCTTTCAGTCAATCCCCGAGATCAGCAGAGAGAGGCAGATGATGGTGGTTGTAGAGGGCCGACGCCCGCGCTGTTGGAGCTGCAAGCAGCTTGGGCACATCTCCAAGTTCTGCCCCAAAAAGGACTTCCCAAGCGCTGCAGCTACCACAGCTGCTGCAGCTACTACAACAACAGTCACCACAGCCACCATCAGCAGCGAAACCAAAGCACCGGAAAAAGAAGTGGATTATGCCCAATCTAAAAAAACAGAAGAAGGATGGACAGAAGTGATTGGAAAAAAAAAGAAAACTTCCAAAAAAGCAGAAAACAAATCTACAACTGCCTCTCCAGCCAAAAAAGCATCTACATCAGCACCTACACCAGTCTTTATCCCAACATCAGTGACAGCACCCATTCCAGCTAACATAACAGAACATCTGGTAATCCCGGTATCCAAGGCCACAGCTAGGAAGAAATCCAAGACTAAAACAGCCTCCACCAATATAGAAACTTCAGAAACCAATATGGAAACAATGACCAACTTAAAAAGAAGAAATAACGGAGAAGGAGCAAAAAAAAAATGTGTTCTGGGCCATCCTACCCTGAGGACCCCTTGGAAGGCCCCTCCAATGCTTATCCCCCAAAACAACCACTCCCTCAACAAGCTACATTGCAACTATCACGCCCATCTCCTTCTCCACCACTTCCTCCACCACCACCTCAAGACCGCTCTCCACAACATGCTCCCCTTGAACAACAACCCCCACAACCTCAACAAACTGATCAATTGCAATCTCATTCTGAACAGCTCTGTCATCCTCCCCAGCTACCAAAAACCCGACCCTACCAAATCACACATATGGGAAGATCCCATTCACTAGAAAGATACTCACCAAAAAGTCTTCCTAGGACTCCATCCCTAAGTCCATCCTCCTTCCCAGAATTGTTTCTGGAATTAACTCCTATAGAAATTGAAGCAGCAGTAGCAGACTCCAACCCAAATTGTCCCAATGGAAAGCCAAAGTAGAGAACCCAGAAAATTCAGACTTGACCAATGAACAGTGCAGAAAAGCAGCGGCTCTGTGTACAGTCGCGCCGGAATCGGTAGCAGACCACCAGGTCCAAAGGTCACTGAAGCCACTGCTAGACTTAAAAACAATCAACCAAAAAAGAACTTGTAATCCGGTCAACTTCAGGAGTGCAGCCATGGTGACCACTTTTGTCCGGTCAGCTGGCGACTGTACCAGGGGCGTCTGGAAGTTCCTGAATATGGTCTGTCAGACTAACATGGGCATGAAGTTGGAGTTGGAGCACTCCTCTTTAAAAAAATGTTTACCTTTTTGCTCAGGGAGGGTCCACATTTTGGTTCACCCCTCTCTTTACAGGTCCCTAAAGTGCGGTTCCCTTTGGATGTCGGAGGAATCACCAGGGATGACCGAGTCACCACTGAGCTCGGCACCAGCTCCCTGCATCAGGCCATCGGCATCCTTACCCTGAAGGATTTCCGGCCCATAGTCGCCAGGGAGTAAGGTAAGTGAATGTGAAGTCCATAATGCGTTGAAGCAGATCGGCCTCAACAAGTCACCGGGACTAGATGGTTTACACTACGAAGTGTACTTAAGGATGTCGCACATGTTTGTCCCTATTCTGACGGATATGTTCAACCATTGGTTCACCCAGGGAGCGTTACCAAGGGCGTGATCACATTGCTGAAGAAAGGTGGCAGGTATGTTGGAGAGGGTTTAGACAATTACAGGCCCATAACTCAACTAAACACAGAGTTAAAGATTTTGGCCTGGGTCTTAGTGAATCGTTTACAGCTTGTCATTAGCGATCTGATCGGCCCCAAACAGACCTTCGCTATGAAGGGAACAGTCCAAGGCCTTCGATAGGGTTGACCATCGGTTTTTGGCGACTGTTTTGGAAACTGCCGGATTCGAACTGGAGTTCCGCAGATGGATTAGCATGATGTACCACAACCCTCAGGCAGTGGTGCAGGTGAACGGAAGACATTCGAGGGCATTCGCGATCGAGCATTCGGTCCGGCAGGGCTGCCCCGTCTCCTCTTCTCTATGTCCTTGCCTTGGAGCCCCTGCTCCATAGGCTTAGGGATGAGGGGACAAATCCGGCCCTGCGTGGTGTCCCTTTCGCTGGCCCTCTTACGGCAAGGGTTTCTGCGTTCGCTGATGATATCACCGTCTGTGTCCCGCCGCCTGGACATAAAGGCTGTGAAGAAGGCGGTTGGCGAATACGAGCGGATTGCAGGAGCCAAGGTCAATTTTGACAAAAGCGAAGGTTTGCGGCTCGGTGCTTGGAGGGGTAGCAATACTCTTTCAGGGTCCTTCCGCTGGAGTGACGGACCCGTTCGCATCCTCAGGTGTAGTTCGGGCCCGACCTCCCACTGGAGCGAAATTGGTCGGAAATACAAGCTAAGGTGAATGCTCAGGTGGGAATCTAGCTTTCAAGGAAGTTGTCCTTAAAAGGCAGGGCGGAGGCGTGCGCCATGTACATCTTCCCCTTGATCCTTTACCGATTGGCTGTACTTCCTCTGCCCTAAGGTACGTCGGCTGGCACTGCAACAATCCCTCTCCAGATTGCTCTGGGGAGGTGCAAGGCCGATGGTCCGTAGACAGGTCTGTATCCAACGTACGCGCAACAGGGGTCTTGGTATGCCTGATCTGGAGAGCCACCGTCTTGCTGAAAGACTTGCATACCTGGGCTGATTCTTGACGGGGGACACAGTGTGGAGACGAAAGGTGAGTCGGACTTTTCCTCGCCTCAACTCAGACCCAAAGGCTGAAGGTCGACATAAGCCTTTGGGTGAAGCACTGTTTGTCCGCAAGTGCTGAACGGCCCTTTGTAACCTTCTTGGGTCCAGTGACCTTTCATGGCCTCGAAAAGAACTATATCGGGAGCTAGTGGTGGGTTCCACTTTGGACCTTCTTAGCGAGCAATGCAGCTGGACGGCGGAGGAGATCCGCTCCCACTGGAATTGGGTGCCAGGATAGAGCTTCTTGAACAACTCAGAGTTCTCGCTCACCTGGCAACTTGCACGGAATGCGTTACCCCTTCTCAGCTTGAATTTCAGAGCGGGCCTGGCAGACATGCCCGATTGCGCTCGCTGCGGCAGTGGGTTAAAAGAAACGGCTGAGCACGCCTTCTACTACTGCGAGCGAGTTCACCCATTCTGGGATCATGTCGAGGAGTGGACAGCTCGCATCGAACCCAAACAGCCTGTGCTGCTTGACGTTGGTTACGCCGTAGACAACGTTCTTCCTCCATTTCAGGGTGAGAAGCGTGTGGTGTTTCTCGCAATCCTAGCTGTAGCTCGAATAGTGATCTGGATGACGCGAAACAAGGGATTGTATGACGATGCAAACTTTTCTCATCGTGATCTGGTTTTGTATTTTCAGCATCAGCTGAGGGTCAAAATCAGATGCGATAGAAAACACTTGGATCGCATAACATTCAGCAAAAGGTGGGTGAATGCAGGAAGCATGGTCGTAAGAAAGGGGGCAATGTTGGAGTCATCCTTCCCTCCTCTGCCGGCCCATGGCGTCTACGGTACGGGTCCTTTGGGACCCCATCCTTGGTAAGTAGGACTTTTTCCCCTTGAAACCTAGTTAGCAGTATGTTGTGAGTCATTATCCCCGTCATCTAGTCGTTAATTCTCAAGATCTTCCCCATCCCCATTATTTTTGTACCTCAACCCGCTTTATTGAAGATCTTTAAAGTTCATATGTATCTAATTCACATTTCGGACACCGGAAAACAGTCGGCCTCCATTTTTTCGTAGACAGGGGGATGGGAGGGCATCCAAACAGGGGATTTTTTCCTTAGTTTTCGCCTTGTATATATTTCGGGGTTTTATCTCCCATCACCATTATATACATTCATTGTAAATAAAATCATACATAACTTTCGGTGTTTTAAGTAGGTCTTTTTCAGAGAGCAAATGTGGTATTTTAGTGGTTGCTGTGCGCATGGCGATGGACGAGTGATTATATATTGTATTGTTGAATGGGTCAGCGAATGTGGCTAGCTAGGTTCCCTTAGATAACATAGCAAATGCAAGACCGCTTCCTTCCCTTCCCCCCCAAAAAAACTTAAGGCCTTGTGCCTTCCTTGTATTTTTCAAGGAAATAAAGTTTTTATTGCTTTGGCAGAGGCACGGTGCGTAGCACATCGCGATCAAGGAGGCGGCTTGGCTCTTCCAGAATCATGTTGGGGTTGCTGTCGGAGCCGATATGATGCAAAAACCCGAAATCGGCAATGAAGACAGTGCATCACCGAGGACCTACCTTGATGCATCTAGGATGTATGATTGAAATACTAGAGACTATTCTTGAAGTGGATGAGGGAAGAACAGACAAATGGAACAGAAGGCCTTACATCCAAGAGATGACAAACTATAAGTTTTAAGAAATGAAGAAGGAAGAGGATTCAACATTGAAGATGTCACAGTGATAGAAACAGCCTATGAAAATTGAGTCAACAACGTGTGACAACGAACAAGAGGCAAATGAAGATTCCAGCAGACAGAGAGCAAGACTTTGGAGTGTAAAGCAGAGAAATAAGAAGGCTTACCTTAAATTGGATGTCGGCGAAAATGAAAATGTAGAATAGTAGTGAACGGAATATGTAGAGACTAGGCCTACATCGTATGCAAATTTTTGTTGCATAAAAGTAGGCTGTGAGACAAACACAAGGACGAACATGAGAGAGCAAGTGATTAGTTGGAGAGAAGAGTAGAGAAAGAATAGAACTGACAAACAAGAAGCAAGTTAGAGGTCAAGTACCTCTGCTCGTAAAATGGCGAACTAGTATTATCGACCCCCCTCCGCAGAGACAAACATTTTTTATAGAAAGGCGAATACCGTAATCAATTTCAACACCAGCTATTTCGGCATTCACCATTCATGACGGGCAAAGCATTTGATATTCGGTTAATTCCGGGGTTCAGTGGTACTGTGATGGATAGGCCTGTTGTTGAATGGCTAGAACACGTGGAGATGGTCTGTGAACTATGTGCTATGGAGAGGGTGGAGCACGTACTACCGTTACGACTGCAAAGTGGCGCCCTTGCTGTATATCGGCAACTGAGCCAGGAGCAGAGAACGGACCCAGAGGAAATAAAAAGAGCCCTTATGACAGCATATGTGATGGATGCTTTCAATGCATTTGACGAATTCACTGCGCTGCGACTTCAGCAAAACGTAACAGTGGACGAATTCTTGGCATATTTACATCGCCTGACTCGGTTGGTTGGGGAACCACTGCCTGAACACTGGATGATATGTGCATTTGTATCAGGACTACTGCAAAATGTCAGACAACTTCTCCGGGCATCATCCAGGATGCAGACCATGACCTTGAAGCAGCTTCTGACCCGGGCTAGCACAGTCATGACTGATAACCAAGGACAAATAGACCCATCGTCGTAGCCGCACAACCAAGTTGAAGCAATGTCAGAACCTTCCCAAAGTTGGATCAGAAGGTCAAGGTCACTTAGTGAGAGATTGTCTGAGCAGAAGACAAGGAGAGGTGTGTACGGTGTTAACGTTGCAATAAAACAGACATTTAGCATGGGACTACTCGGGAAACGGGAACAGAGGCGATATGGCGTTGATCTCGTTCCCAGACAACTAATAAATAAGACGCTGCCAGTCATTAGAGTTCACGCCAATGGGATGCCATGCATGGCACTCCTCGACTCCGGATGCTCCCAAACCATTGTAACCGCGGGGTTCTGCCATGTTTGGAAGATGATGAGTGTTACTATAAGCGGCAAAGCAAACAAGTGTCATTGAATAGGGATAGTGAAGGTCTGCACAAACACCGGGAATTCTGCTGATATCGAAAGGCTAGTAGTACACAAGAGGCCGTTAGACTTCGACCTATTGCTGGGCTACGGTGCTATCAAAGCCTTAGGTGGTGTTCTAATCACACAGAGCGGAACAGTAAAGTTTTGTGGAGAGGCACCCGTCTGTGCAGCACTCAAAATTGATCGACCTGACATTAGTGTTGAATTCGAAAGATGGTGTGGACCGCCTCATGGAAATGGTCGGGAGAGAGTGAACCACCCAAGCTATAAAACGGCGGAGCCGAATACCACATGCCCAGTCAAACAAGACCGGCGTGTGAAAAGGAGCTCCATGCATGGATTGACGCTAGCTGAATCCCTACCCCCATAAGAAATTTGGACCGCCAAAAGGCCTGATTCCCCTAATGGCAGTTGTGCAGCAGAGCAAGTCAAAAGTGAAGCCAGTAATGGACTATCGGGAACTCAACCAATACGTTGACGCATTTACGGCTTATGCTGATGTTTGTGCCAGCAAACTGCAGGAGTGTTGCCAACTTGTTCAACTTGAGAAGGGCCTACTTGCAGGTCCGGGTCAGTGAATCCTTGTGACCATTTCAAACAGTGATGTCTGCCGGCAAGAGATACTGTCTCACTAGACTGCGCTTTGGACTAAACGTGGCACCGCAGATAATGAGAGCAATTATTAATACAGTGGTGTCTCAGGAAGAGAAAGTGAAAGAGGAGACATCTGCGTACCTTGACGATATCTATGAGAACGAAGATATTGTGTCATCACTATACATCAAAGTGAAACTGGCCCAGTTTGGTTTTATTTGTAAGGACCCAGAACGACTGGAAGATGGTGCCCATATATTGGGTTTAGACATCCATGGAAAGCAAGGGAGCTTACGATGGAGGCACGGAGTCGCGCTCCCAGAAGTACTTGATGCTCTAACGAGACGTGGTGTCTTTTACTATGTGGTATACTCGTGAGACACCTACCAGTATGCAGATGGCTTCACATAGCAACTGGCATTATGAAACACAGAGCTAGTATGATCACTAAAGGCTGGGATGACGAGACTGCTGACGCCCTGCTTATTGGTATGGTAGCAGAAACCGTAACCAGGGTGAAGAAAAACGATCCTGCTAGAGGGGATTGGTGCGTGCAGGGAAAAGAGATGAATGTCTGGGTTGATGCCAGCTCCCTAACGATTGGGGTCTTATTAGAAAAGAATAGAGCTGTAATCGAGGACGCATGCTGGCTGCAGCTAATGAATGATGCTGTGCATATTAATCTGACAGAACTGGACGCAGTACTGAAAGGCATGTACCACTGGGTGTCGGACACTTTGTCAGGCAAAGCCAGAGTGTGAACTAAAACAGCCAGCAAGAGGCTCATAAGAAGGCTGAGCACTATCAAGGAACCGGCTAATGAATATGAACTGTGCACGGATGTGACCCTGGTGACATCGAACTGTAACCTTGCCGATAGGTTGACTCAGGTACCACAAAAATGGTATGAATCTATGAAAGAGGAGGATGAGCTTGCACAACCAGTATGCGCAACCTCCATGGAAGAACCAGATGAAATAGCGAAGATACACCGTCTCAGTGGGCACCCTGGTGTACGAAGGACATGCTATTTTATGCGGCTGACCAATCCAACAGTGTCCACAAGTGCTGTGAGTGATATAGTCAAGAGATGTCAGACGTGCCAGTCAGTAGATCCTGCATCGGTCAAATGGCAAAAAGGAAAACTAGGAGTAGGTAGTACTTGGAGTCGACTGGCCATAGATATAACCCATTATGGCAGCCAACATTTCCTCATGCTCATCAACTGTGGATCCTCCAGATTCGCAGTCTGGCGACCATTGCTATGCCAAGTATCATCCGGCAACTAGAGTTAGTGTTCTCCGAACGATGGTTGCCAGAGGAGATACTCACAGATAACAATACCACTTTCCGCAGTAAACAATTTGAGTGTTAACTGGACAAATGGGGAATCCAGCTCAAATTGCAATGCATGCATGTACCAAGTGGCAACGGCAGTGTGGAGAGGTGCCACTGAAGTATCAAAAGAATCACCGCCAGAAAGCCGTGTACAGTTGCCAAGGTTGTGTATAGATATAATACAACACCAAAAGATGATGAATCCATTGCAAGTGCACCGGCCATTGCGATCCACCACTACAGAGTTCGAATAAAAGAAATTGGTAGCTTCCCGATAGCCGGTGCACCTCCAAATTCAAAAAGGGGCTTGTCACTGATGTCATCAGTGAGCAGTCTGTATCAGTCAATGGAACCCCGCGTCATGTGAAGGATTTCCGCCCTGCACTAGAAACAACCCCGTCAGCGAGTGATAGCGAGCAAGAATCATCTGAAAGTAAGTTATTGATTGAGCTTGCGTTTGGTATGAGAGGTTTTCAGAGCCCACCCCAAAATGTGGACTGTAATTTTCATCTATCTTCACACTTTTGTGCCTGGTACTCAACTCATGTCTTTACCTCTTCGCGTTTGGCTGCTAACTCACTTTGAAACCCAAGTCATCCGCTTACTTCAGTCTGATGTTGAAGGGAGGACATATACATTTCTGGTGGTTCCATACCTGTGCAGAAGATTTGGGACCTCCCATTTTTTTTCTAGTCATTTTTAATTAACATAATCACTCATGACTGGCAGACCTAAACAAGTACTTTGACCTGACTCACCACAGACTATCTACTTTTTCTTCGAATTTTTTCTTCTTTATCTCTTCTTCCCCAGAAATTAGCCTCTCATTCACTTTAAACTTGGACCTACCATATCATGTTACAGTAAGAGAGAAACTGAATGTCTCCTAATAGCAGCACAAAATAAAGCTATAAGGACCAACTATGTTAAAGCAAAAAGATGACGCAAAAAAATAGCAAATGTGGGTTATGTAGTGATAGAGATAAGATGATCACATAATATGCAAACAAAGTAAAATAGCACCAAAAGAGAATAAGACTAGATATGACTTGGCAGGGAAGATGATCCACTGAGAATTGTGCAAGAAATTTAAATTTATACATACAAATAAATGGTATATGCACAACCAGAATCCGTCTTTGAGAATAAGACATGCAAAGTTCTTTGGGATTTTGAGATATTAACAGATCACCTAATCTCAGCCAAACAACCAGACATAGTGATAGTCAAAAATAAAAAGAAACTGCAGAAAACTGGACTTTGCCGTCCTTGAAGACCACAGAGTAAAATTAAAGAAAGAGAATGAAAAATCTTTAGAATATGAAGGTGATACCAATTGTAATTAGTGCACTTGGAACAATCCCCAAAGGATTGGTAAAGGAACTGAAAGACTTGGAAATAATGTTACATATTGACCTTTGACAGGTCATATAAGTTTGTAGATTTCAAAAACAGAAAGCAGCTATGTCTTAAGGTCAATAAAAGACAGCAGAAATACCCTGTGAATTGCGGAGGTAGAATGCTGAAAGAGAGTGTGTGGGCGTCCAAAAAATATATAACAGAAGTTTTCAGCCCTGAGGAGAGTGATTCAATATTTTTTATATCACATATTGTTTGTGTGTATCCTCCAGACTTGTATGAAAATTAGAAGTACAAGTGAAAAATACTGGGGGGTTTTTTGTAATTTTTTTTTTACTTCAGTGACAAAATTGTTTTGGGGATAAAGATATCCGAGTGATTTATTTAATGTATATTGACATTTATTTTTCAAAATGAGAAATTAAAAAGAATTCTTTGGAAAATCTTATTTCTGTTGACTTGTCTTGTTGAGATTCTAGAAATTATTGACTCCAGAGATTTATATTGATGTGAAGTGACAAGTATAAATGAAACAGATCCTATTTTACACTCAAATGAATCTAATAACAAATCTTGTCACAAGATGTACAACTCAATGGGCATCTGAATTTGGGTATGCCTACAAGTAATCACAAGTTATAGGAATCAATTTTTCTTAGTTTTTAGGTGATTACCATAATTGCCATAGAGGAGGAAAATTTCTAATATCAGTGGGTTTCTCAGCTTATGAATAACAATCACATCGTAGTAATTTACTACCACAGAAACATCAAAGGTTATGTTATATATATATATATATATATATAATTTGCTATATTCCTAAATAAAATATATATATATATATATATATATATATATATATATATATATATACACACACACACACTTATTTATGAATACAGCAAACTATATATATATATATATATATATATATTTAAACTTTGCTCTAAGATGCAGACATCTTAGCTTTAAGCTATCCCAACATTCTATAAAAATAAAGGTTGAAAATGGTCACTATTGTAATCCTTTATCATTAGTAATTGATGTGATCTCACACAGCCCAAAATATCTGGCTTCTGATACAATAAAATTGTGCTCAGCCCAAAATATCAGGTAGACAGTGCATAGTAAAATAGGACTTTGCTCAAAATATTGGGTTCAAATAGTTACACATATCTTCTATTTTACTGTCAAAATGACCAACTGGATAGAAGGAATGAATCTGATGTAATTTTATTTGGAAAATATAACAATTAGAGATTGGCAGAGAAATTCTGATTCAATATTCAATTCAATAATTCACAATAAAAAAATAAAAAGCAGGTTACAAACAACTAGTGACATGGAGCTAGGAGGGGGTTAATCAATTGAAAGTAAACAAACCAAGTGAAAAGGAGTAGGGTTGTACTCTTGTGAAAATCTTAAGTACTGGACAAAGAAAATATTTGGAAATCAAAGATAAAATGACTTAGACAAACAACCAGGCTAAGGTGAAAAAATGTCTAGATTTTTTTCTGTAATTTGCTGAAAGGAACAGATTTGTTTGCAGAACGAGCAACTAGCTACCTGTGATGAGCCAATCAGTCTCCACCATTCAAAGAGACAACGAGTAGCTGTTGTATATGCAGGCAGAACAGCAGGCACAAATTTGGGTTCATTTGATGACAAAGGTTGACCAATTAGCAACCATCCCTAGCTGCATAAAAAGAGGTGGCGAGTTGGTCAGGCCAAGAGATGAAATGTGATGACAAAGCCGCACGGAGGGAATTCTGTTTGTGATAACATAGAAGGAAAGAAGAGACAAGAAGGGACAAGTGAAGTTGTTTCTGTCATCCTATTTCATGGACGGTGTTGGACTTTATTTTTTAACCCCCTCATTTTCAGTTGATTTTTATTTAACAGGCTATTTCGGTGTTATTAGAACTATGGCATCCAGACAATTTAACATTCAGCTAATTCCTGAGTTCAGCTGAGTTCAGTTCCAATAATGGAATGGTTAGAAGACTTGTAGTTGACTTGTGAGCTTTGCAACATATCAAAGTAGAGAGAGTCCTACTATTACAGTTGAAAGGCGCAGCCTGGGAAACATTGGCAGCGAATTGACACTGAGGAGATTAAAAGAGCTCTTATAAAAGCCTATGGGAAAGATTTATACATGGCCTTCAACCAATTTAACCTTTGTCCAGAGACTGTGGACAAGTTCTTTGCCACCTGAATGTTGGAAGAATGCTTTTATAAGTGGGTTACCGAGTCATGTCAGGGGACTCCTCCAATCATCAACCAGGATGGAAACCCAAACTTTGAGAGAAGTACCTGAAAGGGCTCGTGCCATATTGTTAGACACCAAGGACAAACATCTAGCTGCAGCAACACAACCTAAGCAGGCCTCACTTATACTGGGCCTTTACAAAACAAGTCAGCGTGGTCTCAACTGTTTCAGATGCAGAGGCCCAAATCATCTGGCAAGGGATTGCATGCAGCACAGTAGTGTTAAAAACCAGAGAGAAAGATCAACAAGTGCTGTTACCTCTGCAACAAAACAGAGCACCTTGTGAAAAGCTGTCCAGGAAATGGAAACAGGGAGGTGGAGACATTAGTGCAACTCTCTCCTCAATCAAATTAAAAGAAGTGCTCTCTGTGCTTTAAGCCATTGTTAATGGCAAGAAGCACATAGCACTGGTTGATTCTAGTCCCTCATGACTAGATCAGTGTGCAATCCCTCGAGCCAAAAGACATCCATACAGTTAACGGTGAAATTCTCCATGGTGATGGTGTCAGTACTATCACTCTGACAGTAGATAACATAAGCCCCATAAAAGCTGATATTCTGGTCGTGGACAGCCTACTGTTAAGCTTAGACATGCTAAATGGAATTGATATTATCAAGATATTGGGTTGAGTCCACATAAACCAGTCTGGCGATGCCACCTTCTCAAGGATGGAGCTGTGTGCCTGCACTGCCATCAGAATAGAGGAGCTGGAATTCAGCACTGAGTTCGATAAACAGACCAGGGCTTGGACAGTATCATGGAAATGGTCAAGTTATCAGTCACCAAATGGATTTATGAATAAAGTTCCTGAGTATCCTATGTCCGCTCAGGTTCAACAAGAATATTGTCATGAGGTGGAAATGTGGCTGAACAATGGATGGCTTCTTCCCTATTCTGAAGAGGAATTCAGTCCCCCAAAGGGCCTGATTCCATTAATGGCCATCTTTCAGCAGAATAAGTCTAAGGTGT
Source organism: Sepioteuthis lessoniana (assembly GCA_963585895.1). Taxonomy (NCBI): domain Eukaryota; kingdom Metazoa; phylum Mollusca; class Cephalopoda; order Myopsida; family Loliginidae; genus Sepioteuthis; species Sepioteuthis lessoniana. The sequence goes on along the minus strand of OY757906.1, from coordinate 5,761,275 downwards.
GCCTGGTGTTAGACTTTCATGAGTTGAATGTACATGTTGACACCTACATGGTCCATACCAACATCGGTGCGCAAAAGTTAAGAGAGTAGAGAAGGAAAGGCTCCAACAGGCCTATTTACAGGTGCATCTGCACAAATCCTTGTGGCCATACCAGACTTTTATCATTGAAGGGAAAAGGTACTGCTTGACATGTATGGGTTTTGGACTCAACATGGCACCATCTATCATGTGAGCTCTTGTTGAGGCTATACTCTCAAAAGATGATGCTATCTGACAAGCAATGAAAATATAGCTTCTGCAATCAGGGTGAGACAACATCTGGCTAACTCTGGACTGGCGGGCTAAGAACCAGAACAACTGCAGAACGGTGCACAAGTGCTTGGCCTAACAGCTCAAAGAGAGGGCAACATGTTGATATGGAACAGGGGAATGTGGTCTCCAGCATGCCACACATTCTTACCCGATACAGTTCTCTCATTTTGTGGAAAGCTAGTCGGGCACTTCTCAGTGGTTAAATGGCTCATGGTGGCACCAGCATTCATTAAGAGAAGAGCAGCAGACGTGGTGAAAGGTTAGGATGACAAGGTTATCGATGTTCCTTTAATAACAATGATAAAAGTCTTCACAAGAGTCTGCCATGAAGACCCCATGCAAGGAAAGTGGTGTGTTAGTGGTCTTGAGCTTGACATTTGGCTTGATGCAAGTTCCCTGGCCACCGGAGTATCACTGGAGCACGATGGAGCTGCTGTGGAGGATGTGAGCAGGTTGCAAAAGGAGAGGGATACTGTAAAAATGACTTAACACTAAGTCTGAAGATTTGTAGGACACCTGTCTCATCTCCAGTGAGACAAGAATTGTGCACATATAAATTTTGACCAACCAGGACTGGCATAAAAGTATAAATGTAAGCAGTAGCTGCGATTTGGTGGTCACTGTTCTTGCTGACTGTTGGATGAATATGGTAACATGGTCCCAAAATCCATTTCCTCCTACAACTTTAAAGCTACATACAAGATAGAAGGAACTGCCAGCGGGCATCAAACTTTTATTTCTACATGTTATTTCATCGGTTATGGTGAAGGTTTGCATAAGCAGCAACATCATAAAGCCATTTCTAGGCGAGGGTGAAGTGGTGGCGTGGCTGAAAATGGTCAGGTTGGCAGCGAGACTTCTGAAAGAACTATGTGGCTAGCTTGCTACCATTATACCTGGAAGGGGACATACTGGCCTTTTACATAGAGATGGAGGAGACTAGTCCGAGAGATGCAAAGCAACTTGAAGCCCAGCTGAAAGAAGTCTTCACTGATCATGCATTCATAGCATACAGAAAACTGACCATTGTCAAGTGGGCCGGTGAGACAGTTGATTGGATTGGCCAGATTCGAGGGAGTTGAGATGGAAAGACACACCAAACTAGCCTTTGTCATAGGGTCCACTGATACCATCTTCATTAAACTCCGACAGGCACTGAATATCAAAGTTCTGACCATGGGGGATCTATTAGCAAGAGTGAGAATGCTGCTGACACCTGGGGATCAAAGTCAGGACGTAGTCATGGCCATACACTCACCCCATAGTGGTGCCAAACCTCCTGACAGATGTTACAGGTGCAGTGGCAAAGGTCACTTGGCAAAGGATTGGCAGAAGCACAGAACGCGCTGCTACTAATGCGAGGAGGAAACAAGACAGGGGATAAGGTATCAGCACTAGCCTTCTCCCAAACCAAGATGTAAATACAGTGCTCCTGGTGGCAAACATGTTGACGGGACGCAATGTTCGATGCCAATTGATACTGGTTGTTCATGAACGTTTGTGGATGCAGATCGGTGCCAGTCTTTGAAGAGAACAATGGAGGACATCATGACAATTGGAGGCATGTCCCATCCGTGTTGTAGCATGGAAGTGGTCAGAGGACCATGTACCAGAAGAACTGCACAATGGGGTGTTGGAGTATCTAATAGCAATGGAAATCCAGGATGAGTATGAGTGGGAACTCCACATATGGAAGAGCAATGGCTGATTTGTACCATATCCAGAAGAAAAACTGGACCCTCCCAAAGGGTTGATTCTCCTGATGGCTGTACTACAGCAAAATAAATCTAAACTACGTCCAGTGATAAACTTCTGAGAGCTTAACCATCATGTTGATGCAGATGTCTGCACTACTAAACTGCGTGAATGGTGACAAAAGGGCTCCAATGTGTCTTTACTAGATCTCAGGAGAGCATATCTCCAGGTACTGTGGTCATTCCAGACTGTGAAAGTTGACAGGAAAAGATACTGCCTGACATGGTTGGGATTCAGTCTGAATGTAGCTCCTCCCATCATGAAGGCTATCATCAGCATGGTGGTGACTCAGGAAGAAACTGTGGGCTGATCAGCATGGTGGTGACTCAGGAAGAAACTGTGGGCTGCACAGCATCCATGTACATAGATGACATCCATATCAATGAGGATGTCTGTCTGTGTTTGGGCTAGAATGTAAATACCTGGAACAGTTGAAGGATGGTACATGAGTGCTGGGACTGGTGGTCGTGATAGAACAAGGTTAATTGCGATGGAGGCAAAGATGCATGGTTCTTGACACCCCTAGTGTTGTCACATGACAGACAGTATTCTCTGTGTGGGAGGCTTGTTGGGCACCTCCTGATGTGTGGTTGGCTCCTAGTGGCTTGCATAATACTCAAGAGGAGAGCAAATTTAGTCACAAAGGGCTGAGACGACAAAACAAAGGACACCCTCCTCCAGCACATGGTGTCTGAAACCGTGGACTCTGTACAACAGGATGATCCAGCCCATGGAGATTGGTGCATGGACAGCCAGCAACTGAACATGTGGGTTGATGCCAGTTCACTGTCTGGCGCCATACATGTGGAATAGCTGGACGCAGACCAAATTATGTCCATCCACAGAAATAGTGGTCATCTAGGAATGCAGCACACTAATTACTTTGTCAGGAGAGTCTGATCACCTATAACAAAGGCAGCCATTAGGTCAATTATACGGGCATGTGAGAAATGCCAATTCACTGGGAGAAAGGAAAGCTAGAGGTTAACAGGAACTGGCAGAGACTAGGGATGGATATAATGCACTATAGTGCCCATCTTTTTTTGATACTAACTGACTGTGGCCCATCACGCTTCTCAATTTGCAAGCAGTTGGCAAGACAGGACTTGGCAACCGTGATTCACCAGCTGAAGGCGGTGTTCTTCAAGCAGGGCCCATTCCAAGAGCTCCTAGTTGGTTATATTACAGGTTGCTGATTGGCTAGGATTGACTCAGGAAGGTTACAAAGCAAAAACTCATCTCAATAATTGTATTAATTCTTAGTTTTCATTTCAATTAAAATGAATAAATATTAATTAAAACAAAGCGAGAAAAAATACCAAATCGTTCTGTCCATGAAAAATTAGTAGTTAGATGTAATGATATTTGTTGTAGGTGACTCATCTATGACTAGAATAATGGACTTACCCAAAGGGCAGATTAATTCAAGAACTAAGCTGGCAGGACAGAGCAGCAGCAGCCATAGTAAGCACCTAGCCTGTCTTCATGTATGTTGAACCAACGAGAACCCTCCTCAGACACTTGGATACATTTGTGTGGCACTCATATCTCCGTGTTGAGTTATTTATTGACCCTTAATAATCAGTCATAACAGTGGTGACGAGGTTTAAGAATTTTTTATGGGCCCCTAAGCCAAAGAAAGTTTCTCTTTTTTGTTCACACGCACGTGTTTTTTGTTTATTCTTGCAAGTAAGCGAAATTTTAATTTGTTTTTTTTGTTTTTCCTTCTTCGTATTGGAAAAAAAAAAAAAAAAAAAAAAAAAAAAATGCAAGATCCCTGACTCTTCTATATCTTTTGAGTCTTTTTTATTTGTAGGGTCAAATTAGGCTCACTTTTGACTTTGTTTAAAACTCTATCCGAAGGGTACATTACACAAAGAAATGCAGCCCCCTCCCCCAAACGAAGCAAACCTAAAAGAGCTCTCCCAAGAAACAAAATAAGCTGGCCCCAAGTCCCTGTGTGAGATGTGGAGCATTACATTGGTCTACTGACTGCGACTACCGGAAGCGGAAGTGTTTTAATTGTAACCAAATGGGTCACTTGTCTTCCCACTGTAGAAAGAAAGCCGGTAGCAGTTATGTTAAAACAACCAAATATGACAAGCAAAATGAAGACAACATCAGAAAGTATGTACCAGTACAGATACTTGGAAGTAAAGTAAATCTCCAATTGGATTCTGGCAGTGACATAACAATAATCAATCTTCAAACGTGGAAAAGGCTTAGGAGACCTACAATGCTGAAAACCACCAAAATAGCGAGAACTGTAACTGGCAAAAAAATACACTTTGAGGGCAAAATAATTGTGAATGTCATGTCACCCCCACCCCAAAAAAGGAAATATTTGTATTTCTTAATACAAATAATCTTTGTGGGAGTGATGCAATGCAGGAGTTTGAGCTTTGGGATTTGCCAATAAGTACTTTTTGCAAAAAAATTCTAAGTTCAACAGCAGAATCAGAGAAGTTAAAAAAAGACTTGAGTCATTCCCAGATGTTTTTTCAGGTGGTCTGGGTCGATGTAACAAAATGGCTGTAAAACTCTAATTAAAAAACAACTGTCAATCTGTATTTAAAAAGAATAGGAACGTGCCTTTTGCATCGCTTACCCACATTGACAAAGAATTACAAAGATAGGAGCAGATTGGTGTAATCTCGAAAATACAATATTACAAGTGGGCTGTGCCAGCTGTCTATATAGAGAAAAAAATCAAACAAAATTCAGGTCTGCACAGATTTCTCTATGGGCCTAAATGCAGCTTTAAAAGAATATCACTACCCACTTCTCAGTCCTGATGAGGTATTCTCCAATCTAAACGGAGGTAAAATCTTTTCAAAGATAGACCTGAGCGATGTGTATTTGCAGGTCCCCATGGAAGAAAATAGTTCTAGACTGCTGTGTATAATTACACACCGGGGCCTTTTTAAGTTCGAAAGATTAGCGTTTGAAGTTAAGGTCGCACCAGTGATATTTCAACAGGTAATGGATACCATGCTGGGCAGTCTTGATTTCACAATTGCATACCTCGACGATATACTAATCAAGAATCAAGATAAAGACGAACATAAAATGCATGTAAACCAGGTTTTTAAGCACATACAGGATTATAGTTTCAAGATCAAGGAATCAAAGTGCGATTTTTTTTTTAAAAGAATTAAGTACCTGGGACATATAATAGACGAGAACGGAAGGAAACCAGATCCTGAGAAGTCTACAGCAATAAGAGAGATGCCGGCACCGAATAATGTCACCTCATTACAAAGTTTTTTGGGGCTCGCAAATTGTTATCAATCTTTCATACTCAAAATGCACAATTTGCGAGCACCATTAAACAAACTTTTGAAGAAAACAAGTCATGGGATTGGTCTACCAAATGTCAAGAGGCGTTTGATAAAATTAAAGAGGCCCCAACTTTGGATTTGTTCCCTACTCATTTCGATTCTAACCTGGAATTAATCGTTGCCTGTGACACAAGTTCATACGGCATAGGAGTGTGCATCCTACACAAGATGCCAGATGGGACAAATAAACCTATCATACATGCCTCAAGGACCCTCCTCCCCACTGAGACGAACTACTCGCAGATAGAAAAAGAAGCTTTAGGAATCATATTTGCTATTACTAAATTCCACCGCTATCTACATTGTCAACATTTTGTATTCCAAACGGATCACAAGCCATTACTGACTATCTTTGGCTCGAAGAAGGGCCTGCCGACTCACACAGCCAACAGGTTGCAAAGATGGGGAGCGATCCTTCTTAATTACAATTTTAAATTTGCGACTTGGGATGTCCTGCTTCATAAGGAGGAACAAGCTGCAAAGGCTGCAGCCAATAATATTATGACAAAAAACTTCAGGTTGGAGCTAGAGTATAAGGGCACCTGTAGGCTCCACGTTACGAAAAGTAGAGAAGATCAACCTCTTCAGATCCCCCGCCGGGACAGCCTACGGGGACGACATATTCCGGCTGTGCCTGACAAGGGATAGCTTTAAGGCTATCCCTGAGACCCTAGTCAGTGGGGACCGGCAAATGATGGTAGTAGTGGAGGGAAGACGCTCAAGGTGCTGGGGGTGTAAACAGATCGACCACATCACCAAGTTTTGTCCCCAGAAAACCGAAAGCAGCAAAAACGCAGCAGCCACAACAACAACAGCCACCACCACCATCAGCAAGGCAAGGGTCAGGCCCAGCCCAGCCCAAAACAAGCAACCAGGAGGGCTGGACTGAGGTGACTAAAAAGAGGAAGGGGTCCTTGAAACAGGGGGAAACAGGCACCACCTCACCTCCTCAAAAACAAACAACTCCAGCATCACCAGCAGTACCAGCGTCTCCAGCGACACCGACATCACCAGCAACACCAACAATATTAGCATCACCAAAGAAAACCCAAGAAGAAAAAGCCAGATCAAACCCCCACAGAAACCAGTACAAACTTGAAGAGGAGAAGGGACAGCGGGGAAGGGGCCGCCAAAAACAATGTGCCCCGAACAACCTAAGGCAGGCCCCTCCTCTCAGACACAACAACAGCCACCTCCTCCACCTCTACCACCAATTCCCCCTCAAATTCTACAGCCATCACAACCTACCCAACAAATGGACACACTCTCCCCCAACAAGAACACTTACTTAAAAAACACCGCCACCCATACCAAATCCCCCTCCCAAGATCACAATCAGCAGAGAGATCTCAACCCTTAAACCTTGCACAGACATCATCCCTCCCTTCACTTAGCCCCTCTGCTTTCTCATCCCAAGAACTGTTTCCAGCCACACAAAAAGAAAAACATGACCCTCCTGCTGGGAAAAAAAAAAAAAAAAAAAAAAAAAACAAATCGGCAGGAGGGAGAAGAACTGACAATTAAACAAATTCAGCAGGCAGCAGCTTTGTGTTTCAAAAGGTACTAAAGCCGCTGCGCAGTCTGGAAAAAATCCACAAATTGAATGTATCTAATCCAGTTAATTTTAGGAGTGCAGCCATGGTGACCACTTTTGTCCGGTCAGCTGGCAACCATACCAGGGGCATGTGGAAGTTCCTGAGTACGGTCTGTCAGACTGATAGGGGCATGAAATTGGCAGAGTTGGAGCACTCCTCCCTTAAAAAAATGTATTCCTTTTTGTTCTGGGAGGGTCCCTATTTTGGTTCACCCCTCTCTTTATGGGTCCCAAAAGTTGCGGTTTCCCCTGGATGTCGGAAGAATCACCAGGAACAACCGAGTTACCATTGAACTCAGCACTGGTTCCCTGCGTCAGGCCATTGGCATCCTCACCTCGAAGGATTTCCGGCCCATAGTTGCCAGTGAGTAAGGTAAGTGGGATTGATGACTCTAAACCTTGCCACGTTGAATGTGAGAGATGTTGCTGCAGTGCAAAAGACCCACTTCACTTGCGGTGCGGACTGTCGGGTGCTGGAAAGCAATTTTAACGTTTTCTCAGCATACGGCAGCTGCACCAGCATTGGGGTCTCTTTGCTAGTTAGATGCAGCCTTGATGCTGATGTTGATGTTGTTTTTGCAGGTGACAGGAGCCGACTGGTTGTGGCCGATGTTGCCGTTAAAAGTTTCAAGTTCTGTCTGGTTGCAGTTTATGCGTCCAATATCGCTGCGGAGAGGGTTTCCTTTTTTGTCGGTTGGCGTCGTTCCTAGACAATACAAAGTGGCTAGTCTTAATGGGTGATTGGAATGCGGTGTTTTTGGACACCGAAAAACAGTTGGCCTCCATTTTCATAGAGAGGGGGAATGAGAGGGCAACCAAATGGGGAATTTTTTCCTTGGTTTCGTCTTTCGTTTTCAGGGTTTTTTCTCCCATCCCCATCATTTATTTTCATAAATCATAGATTGTAAATAATATCATACATCGCACTCTGGGTTTTAAGTAGGCCTTTTTCATCGAGCAAATGTGGTATTTTGGTGATTGCTGCACACATGGCGATGGATGAATGGTTATATATTGTACTGTTGAATTGGTCGGCGAATGTGGCAAGCTAGGTTCCCTTAGTAAACATAAAGCAAGACCGATCCCTCCACCTCCCCCCACTTGAGGCCTTGTGCCTTCTTGTATACTTTTCTCCCAGTCTCCCAGGCCATTGGCAAACACGAACCACTTGGCCGATCAAACATTTTCTGCATATTTAAAAAATTATGGTTTGAAGTAAATTCTTTATATATGAAAATTATTTCACTAATTTCATTTTACTGACTACCTGAAGATTGATATTTATGAAACTTGAATACCAGTAACATTTTTGTAAGTTTTATATAAAGGCTGCAGCACATGTGTACAAGATATCACCTGATATATGCATTAAGTTCATTTGCATGGGAGGGCGGATGAACAATATAAAAAACCAGGCTAGTGGCCAGTTGAGACAGAATTCTTTTCGCTGATGCATTCATGTGAGGAGGTGCCTTTTGCCAGTTGGGAAAGAAGTTTCCTTGTTGAAATCAGTGCCCATAGCAGCGATTGAATGGAGAACATTTTGCTAAGTGACAAAGTTTTACAACTGAAACTGATAACTGGGAATCAGCTTTTGAACAAGCTATCTCAGCAATAATGGACTGACAGTTCAAGTTGAAGAACATTCCTGAGTTTCGACAGGACTGGGTCAATAGTAGAATGGCTAGAGAAGTTGGAATTGGTGTGTGACCTGTTTGGAATTAAGCACCTTGATAGTGTTGTCCCCCTTCGCCTGACCAGAAGAGCATTTGCTGTCTACCAATGATTAACTAAAGCTAAAAAATCAGATGCAGCTCAGAATAAGGGAGCGTTGATGACAGCTTTTGCCATAGATAAATTTACAGCCATGAACAGTTCGAAATACATGTATCACATCCCAATGAAACAGTCAATGCGTATTTGAGGGACCTTCAGAAATAATCAGTTCTTTTTCGAGGAAGGCCAAACAGCATCATGGCATACATGTTTATGCAGGGTTCTGTGAAAAGGCTTCTGAGGTCCTCAGCCAAGATGGATGATTTATCCCTTAAGGAGCTATTAGCTCAAGCTAATCGGATAGACAAGGTGGTAGAAAAAGAACCAGTTGTCACTGCAGTGTAGCCCCCCCTCCCCCAAGACCACTCAATCGACTCCAGACAGGTCCACCCATCATGTGCCATGTGTGCAATGGTCCCAATCACCTTGCAAGAGACTGTATAAAGACGTGGATAGCAATTGCCCCTGAAACTAGGTTGGGGACAAGACGTCAGTGCCAGTCCACTTCCCACACAGCAAGCAAACTCGGCAATGCCTGTCATCACTGTCCATGTTTGACTGCACAGCATGCACGGCCCTATTGATTCTGGGTGCTCAGTCCATCTACGTTGTGGTGGTCTTGGTCAAAGCAGGACATAGCGGTGACCGCACTGATTGAAGCTAAGCAGGCCTGCTGTGGTAGTGGCACTGTTAGAATTCACACAGCAACCAGCAGCACCACTATGATAGATGTGCTGGTTATGTGAAGAACGTCCCTGGATTTTAACCTATTGCTTGGCATCAATACCATCAAGATGCTTGGTGGTGTTCACATCATGCAGTGTGGAACCATGGAGTTTGAAAAGTTAGGGCCCATCCATGCAGTAATTCACATCAGCGAAGCAGACTTGTGTGATGTCTGATGAGCAGCACGGAGTTTAGGTTACAGCCTGGAAGTGGTCGGCTGGTCAGAAAAACTTGTGAACAGGATTTCCGAATATCCAGTATCCAGCAAATTGAGGGAGAAGTACCAGAGTCAATATGCAGACTTGGATAGACAGCAGCTGGTTGCCTTACAGCAATGAGGAGTTAGGTCCACCTAAGGAATTGATATTGCTGATGACCGAACAGCAGACTAACAAACAAAGTGCATCCTGTGATGGTGTTGGAATTATCTTATTGTAATGGGAAAATCTTCTTGGAAAGGACTTCTATGGTTGTCACCGCTGGAAAGAAGTGATGGGATGTTTTGGATTTGACATTGCCAGCTGACAGAATTACCCTTTTCAGTTAAGGCCATGAGGTGGTCAAGACATGAATTCAGTAGTCCTGTGAATTTTCACAGGATGTGCTGGTTTTTAAACATTGCTGTTCCCTGCAGTTAAGGGAAAATAGTAAATAGGGAGTAAATCCAAAGAATTTTGCTGCTAAGCTGGAACTCTCATGGAAGAATATGCTGTTACCTGTGCTGTCTTGACTTGGTGTTCCAGAACTAAACTACTTTTATGGATTCTTCCTGGCGAAATGTGCTGTTGCTGATATCTGATAATTTGAGCTGTCTCTTATCAATTGAATTTGCTGAATGAACCCCATGTGTTCCAGAACTCCTCAACTGAGCTGTATTCTTCCTGCTGGGAATTGCTGAATGAACCCTCGTGTGTCTGCATTATTCGCTGTATTCTTGACGGAAAAGTGAACAAGATTTCCCAAGAGATATTTTTTGCCTAAGAGACTCCTTTTTATTTCTTATTTATTTGGTAATAAATAGTTCTTAGTTGTATGCATGAGGTACATTTGTCTTTTTATTTTTCCTTTCCAAAGTGCCATTTTATTTTCCACGAAAGGATTTGTTTTTTGTTAAAATTAATACTTTGAATGGATTATTAGGAACTTAAAACTTATGTTGAGCCATTCATGGGTGCCACTGATGTATGTGCAGAGAAATGCATACCCATATTTACCCAACCCCTCCGCTCGGGCAGGATATGACACAAGGTCAATTTTTAAGCGTAGTTTAACAGGTTTGAATTCAGAGTTTTCCTTCTCCTAGACCAGTTGCCTCACCAAGGCTGAAGAACCCAGTCTGTCCTACTATTTACCCATAGCTGGAGGAAGAATAATTGGATTCATACCTTTCCCAAGGGTATTAGGGCTATGTGAAATGCAATTAGCCTGGTCCAGGATTTGAACTCGTGTCGCCGTGTCCATTTCCTATGACGATAACCATTACACCACGAGCACCTGAAGGAAGGCATACCTGCAGGTTCATATTCAGCCTGAACATGGCACCCCTTATAATGCAATCTGTGCTAAAGGCTGTATTGGCACAGGATGAAACCATAAACAGAGAAATGTTAGCATACATCAATGATATATTTATAAACAAGGATGTGGCATCAGTGAAATCTGTGAGGAAACATCTGGAACTCAATGGGCTTATTACTAGAAAAGACCCAGAGAAGCTGCAAAACAGTGCCAGAGTATTGGGACTTGAAGTCTCAAGGGAGTGTGTTCAGCTGTGATGGCATCAAGGAAGCAACATTGTAGACAGTCCCATGTCTATGACATGAGAGGGGTTATAGCCTTTTTTTTTTTTTGTTTTACTAATTTTTTCCTGGGTGTTCCATTTCTTTCTCTCTTTCTTCATTCACAAAGAAAAAATAACTTTTCTCAATTTGTCAATGTACTGTCTTGATCTTCTAAAATCCATGTCACATGGGGGGGGACTCCACAATATTATAATATGCCATTAAACAAAACAATCAACAGGGTCCATGTCATACACTGATCATTGTTTCTACCAGCATGCAACAGAGATTGGCAGCATCATATCTTTTGCTCACTGCCCTCACTCAGCACTTAATAAAAAATGATCCACAAGTTTTCTGCAAAGGGGAAATATATGTTGATGGGTCACTATGTTGGGAACTTCTGGGACCTGGCCTCCTCACTTCCATTGGAGGATGCCATTCTTTCCCCAGATCTGCAAGCCGAGGGCCTTAGTTCCATTTCTCAACTGCTCTGAGTTTTTACAGACTAGGCTATAAACTAAAAAGTGTTGTCATACGTGCGCTGCAGAAACCAGGCCTTTATTGATGAAAATCTCATCGATATTTGCCGATGTGGCACTCTTGGGATGTTGCTGCATTGATGACGGATTTCTTGATGAGTAGCTTCACATTTAGGCTAAGATTTAACCATTTAAGGTAGAAATGCTTATCCTTGAAAATAACCGTTTGAAATGACCCATCAGAATGAATTGCAAAAAGTGGTCAGGTACGACATGCCCACTTGAGGAAGAGAGAAAAATTGAATAAAACTCAAAAAGTTGGCAGATTAAAAAGAGATTCCAGCTAGCTGCAGGACCAAAAAAAGCTCCGAGAAAAAGCCTTGTACCAGATTATCTCTTTACTCTAATTTTCCAACAAGCTAAAGGAAATTAACAATGCAACACTTAAGAATTCGCAAGGTTCAAAGAAAAAAGTGGACTGTGAACATTGCATGATCCGGGGTGGCTTGGAAAAAAAAAGTTGTGGTGCAATATTCATGAGAGATAGGACATTGAAATAGCAGCATTAATTTATTTTTCTCAACGGTTATTTTTTTTTTATTAAAACTTTGTTGTTCATTTCAACCCTGTATTGTTGTTTCTGGATTTCGACCGATTTATTTTTGTTTTATTAACGAATTGTCATCTTATTGGTTATTTCAACCTCTGATGAAATGGTAGATATCAGTTGCCTTGATCAAAAAAAAAAAAAAAAAAAAATTTCATGTGGGCAGGCAGCTGATTCGACTGAAATTCGATCTATCTGGAAAGATCAAGCGTCAATTGATCAAGTGATTGACTGGGTGACAATATCAACCTTCTTGGGTTATTTAACGTCAAGGCCATTCTTCTAGAAGAACAATAGTGGTACTATTTAACCCATAATTGGGAGGATCAGAGGGTTCATACTTTTCACAAGTGTATTTGTCTGAAAGTGAATGTAAAAGTGTGACTGGAGTCCAAACTTGCTCACTATGATTCCGCAGTCCAGCACTTTAAACATTACACCACGAGGACCCCCCCCCCCGGACCCTGTTGAGGGAGATTGGTGTATGGATGGCAACGAGATGGGAATGGCATTAGAAGCAAATGAAGGCATCATCAAAAATGCTTGTTGGTTGCATCCGACAGATACCTGGAATATCAATCTGGCTAAACTAGATGCAGCACTCAAAGGGCACAACTGGCCTTTCAATGGCAAACAACAGTGTTGCATTTGGTCACTGAATCAGCATGTGTGCATGAGTGGATATCCGACACCCTGACTGGGAAGGCACGTTTGAACACGAAGGTGGCTGGTGAAATGCTAGTGAGACGGTGCTTGGGAACACTGCAGGTGTTGGCAAAATAGCATGGATTGACTATAGATGTAACAATGATGAAATCCTGCCAAAACGACACAACTTGCTTCGCCAGGGTGCCACAAAGGTGATTGGGTCTACACAAGTGGAGATTCAAAAAAGATAATCTTATAATTCACCATCTGTCCATCAACCTGAGGCTCCACAATTTTTGAACAGATTTCAACCAAACTTTCAGGAACTATTCATGTCATGCCTTGAAATGTTTTAAAATATAGTAGTTCTGGTTTAGAATTTTTTGTCTTATAGTCCATCTTAGTGAAAAGGGTGTTCATCTCAAACTTAGTGTCAGTAATATACACTCTTGGCAATTGTTGAGAGGCAGATGACTCTCTGCAACTTTATTTGTATTGTCCATATTTCTGACATTTAAAGCATCTTAAAGGTGTAGGGATATATTGTTTTACTTTTTCAAGGTAGTATCCAATTTTTATTGTCTTGGGAATTATGGATGTGCTAAATGTCAAAATGTATGTGTTAGTATTTCTACACCACCCACTTCTAATGGTAATGAAAGGGTACTTCGCATTCCCCAAAGCTTCAGCATTACTGGGGGTCTTATTGTATTCTACAGCCCCAGCCAACTGTGCCGAATCAAGAAAGTGAACAGTTTGGCCTAGAGTTTCCTCAAGTGATTCAATTACAATAAAACTTAAGAATTTTGTTATTTCCTTTTCTTAATCAGATTCAGGTTTTTTGCTGATATTTGCCATATGAGTCAACTTTTTTTCCTTTTTTACTGGTCCTATGCTCCACCACCCACTAGAAAGTTCAACTTCTGATGAGAGTTTACCAAGGAGAATATCCATTCACTTTAATCAAGACGGAGATACATTGGCCAGCATAACACATCAGGAGGGGGATTTTGAGCCCTTGCTAATTTGAGACTTTCAGTAACCAAAAATTAGAACCTTAAAGTTAAGCAGTAGTCTAAGTCTTGTTTCTTGATGCCTTAAGATAAAAAGGGTTGGATGTTTGTTTGCTACAAGAGCAATTTGAAGAATATGATCAGAACTTAATCATATAAGGGACTAGGGGTTGACATAACCAGCCAATTGTTGAGATAAGGCCTGTTTGACCATCTGTTTGGCCCAAATAAGGACTGAAGTGAAGTTTTATAGGTGACAAGACCACTTGACATCCAGGTCAGACTCTAGGATTCTGTCCTCAGGCATTACAGGTGGCCCTTTTGTGGGTATTTTACTGCCCCAATCAAAAAGGCAGATGAAAGAAAAAATGGACCATTGAAAGAACATGTAATAGAAATAATCACTTATGCAAATGACCGTGCGTCTGTTTGGCCTGTCAGGTAATGAGATCGGGTAGGAAAAGGGAAGAAAAGTGTAGTCTAGAATGTAAAGGCAAATAGAATAAAACTACTCACAAGCGGCATTGGGTCCATTTTGATCATCAGGGAAAAAGAATAAGAAGAAAAGAGGAATGAGAGTTTATGTATTTTATTTATACCTGTTGCATTGATTTTCATGTTAGAGGGAATGGAGATTATAAAAAGACCGAAATGAAGAGAACAGTCAGTCGAGCTTTTGACAGATGAGAGAGACCAGAGACCTTGTGTGACGAAACGAATTTGGTGCGGCAAACCAAAATAGAAAGACCCTAGATTTTAAATCTCAGGACACAACATGGAGGTCAAAACAATCATTACCATCATCCAAAGATAGCAGAGATATCCAACCATAATATCCTTTTAAGCCTGGAAAACGATAAAATTAGATATTTTTAATATTTATCAATTGAGCAGGGTGATGGTATCCGAGATAACTGAACAGACCCAAAATTGTGTTTTGTACACCACTCCTGACCTGTTCATCTATTCTTCTGAATACATACATACATAGGCATGTCCAAGTTGATTATTTGGGTTTTATAGCATATCAGCCCTTGTAGGTTATTCAATGCTACATCTTGTTTTTATATATATTATTAGTAAACAAATAGTTTGGTAGTAACATTTTAAACAAACCAGACCTCATTTGTCTGCACATAGTTAAGAGCATGTCCAACTCCATATATATATATATATATATATATATATACACACACACACACACACACCTACCTTTACATGGACACATACTCTTAAAATGATCACACTCACAACCACACACACATGCACTGGTGCACTTATCTATACCCAAGAATGGAGGAAACCATACTGTCACACACTTTGAAAAATTGCAGAGGATTGAGGCTTATCAGATGAAAAGGAGAAGGATTCCAAATCCTTAAAGCAATTTCAGCCAATTTCATAGCTCACAGTAAAAGGTAAGATCTTTTTTTAGAGTTCTCACTAAAAGAAGAACTAATTTCATTTTGAGCAATAATTATGTAGATAGATTTGTACAAAAAGCTGGAATTCCTGGTTTTCCAAGAAGTATCGAACATAAAGCATAAAAAACAAAGTTCAATAAATCAGCTGCATTCCAAGTAATCTGGTTAATCTTTGAGAATGCCACTGGATCAGTGAGGCATGTGCTAATAGAAAAGGCAATGGAGTTCTTTAGAATTCCAAAGATTGTCAGAAAGCTTACATCTATACTATAAATGTACGTCAATGAGATTTTTCAATATGAAATATTCCACTGAATGGCAAACATAGATAAGTATTATGATGGGGTATCAATTTCTCTATTATTTTCCATATGAGTAACAGAGATGATATTAAGTAATGCTGAGGACATTATACTGAACAAAGAAAATACAGACAATGTGAATGTGGTAAATTAGATTCACAACCTGTGCTTCTATTCTCTTTGTCAGTAACCCCATGTGCAGATCAAGTTGAAGGACCACTTTCCAAGGGGAACATTTTTTTCTGTTAACACCTCCGAACAAGTAACACCACACATGATATGTCTCTTGCTACTGCAGTTGATGCGACTGTCAGGCTGGAAAATATACTATTTATCTTATCCTGCTGATCCCTAATTTGCACGCGCAAAATCAGTGCATGCACACATTTCTGCCATCAACTTGATTGGCAGTCTGTGAGGAAGTCTATACTTTTACATTACACTACTCCCTGATCTCATGACCACAAAGATGACAGGGCAGTCAGCATGTCCTCCTATCTTAAGTGCTCCTGAATGGTATCGATAGGGCTTCATCCTCATCTGGACTGTCACAGGGAGAACTGTTGCCTCTCACTGTATCATCATCAGTAGCAGCATCATTGTCTGTGAAGCCATCAGTGTCTCATGCTGGCAGAGGCAGACCAGTACGGAGCACTGCTTCCTAGCTGCAAAGTTTTATATGGTCCAATGACTTTGTTCAACTATTCCATTCCTGGCAGGTGCATAAGGGCATCGGTTGTGGAAATTAATAGCCCACCTTTTTACGAACAACTGAAAATTATTAGTAGTGAATGCCATATCATAGTCCATTAAGAGCTCTACAGGCAAGCTTCATTTTCGAAAAATTGATTCCAATTGATGCACAACACTGGCCAAGTCCTGTCAATGCAGTAGTTGCCAAATTGTGTACTGCAATCAATTAGGGTCAGGAAATGATTGCCATTGTAATGGGTAGTGTCTATGCCCACTCTCTCCCAATTATTCTCCACGCCTAGGCATCCCCTGATACAGCATACTGGGGGGGGCGTCAACTAACTGATATAGCTCACACCGTTTCACAACGCTTCCCATAGCTGTCTTTGAAACCGCAGGGGTAATCTGTCGCGCAAAGTACAAAGTTCATCTGATGCCCAGATGTCTACTTTGGTTATGAATGGTGACCAGCCATCCTGTGCTTATAGGTGTGACACAAATCTAATTCACAGGCTCTACAGTCTCCTTGATACTATGCAACCACCACTGAGGGACTCTCATCAATGGCTCAGATCAGTTACCATCAGACTGGACCAATAATACGTCAATACTGAAGTTCTATTCATAAATCAAGGCCACAAAGGTATTCAGACGCCATAGTATTAGCATTTCGTTTGCAGCCTTAGTGGCAAGTTGTGCTTTCCAGTTAACAAGTCAGACAGCCACTGATGTACATAAGCTGAATCTGTGAATAAATGTATCACTGCTTTCCACTGAAGGACAAGGTTGATTCTTTGTAAAACCATGTCCAACTCTGCCAAATTTATATATTTTGTGTTGCATCTTGAATGCAGCCATCACATATTTTCTATAACAGATCCACCTTGCATGTAGCACAACACCAGAAGCCAGCCAGCTTGCATCCACCCATACAGCAAATTCAGTCCTGCTCACACACCACTTCCCTTGCACTGGGTCATGCTGGTGTACTCAGGTTATCATCTCTCTCAAAGGGGCATCTTGAGTCTTGTCGTCCCAGTCAGACATAACAGTAGTCATGTGGCGTTTGATAAAGGAAGCTACTACTCATAACCATCCACAGACAGGAAAATGGCCACTTAATTTACCACACATTGAAAATACAGCTCTTCAGATGATAGTCGGAGGGATCTCTGGGACCTCACTACCTCATTTCCAGTCTGGCGTCTTTCCGTAATTCTTAACAGTCAAACCGAAAACTCTCACTCCATCCTTAAGCTGTCCAAATGCCTTGCAGGCCACCCCATAGCTCTCCAAATGTTCCTTTACTTTGTCTGCTGACACACTCCTTTATTAATATATACATCAGATGATGTATAATGACGTGGCCTGCTTAATAGTTGGATCCTGGGACAATGTAGCCTTCATAATAGCTCACCCAATCATGACAAACGATTGAAATTCATGACGAAGATCATTTACACTATAACATCAGATAGATTTGGATGCATCGAACACCGACAGCCAATGAAGAACTACAGTGCCAATCAGAGTGATAAGAATTAAGGAATCGAGACTGGCTGGAATTTCACCATATAAACGCTCGGGATGTTTGGAGGTTCTTTTGAGTTTTTTCTGTTCAAACGAATAGCACGTAGCTTACAGGTTGGCGACCGGGAATTCCTGATCCTGGTTGGGGTTGCTACTTGAGCTAATTTGGTGTACAAGAACCCGAAATTGGCAATGAGAGTAGTGCATCAGTGATGACCATCCTGTATGCAATCTATGGATGTATCGCAAGACTGGGTGCCACATTCAGCCTGAATTCCAAATGGGTAAGGCAGTATCTACATCCCTTTAACATCACTGTCTGATATGGTAATAGTGATTTATGGATGCGCACCTGAAGATAGGCCCTCCGTAGATCCAAAATTGCAACATCAGTTCCTTGCTGTCTCCACTTTAGCAACTTCTGGATGCATTCATCAGCGTTCACTTTGAAAGCATCCACATGCTTATTCAGTTCCCAGTAGTCGAGCACAGGACATACTTTCCCTTTGGTAGCCTGTACCACTGCAGTATGAGTCCTTTTGATGGACAGAGTTCCTTCTCAGGGTAGGGCACTAGCCAGCCATTTCCAAGCCCCATCTTCAATTCTTCCTAATATGCCTGCTGTATATTGCTGGCCACATGGTATTCCGAGATGCAATTGTCGAGTTGCACTGGTGGCTGACCTCTTGCTCACTTCCAAGCCACTGTCCACGTGTTCTCTTGCTGATCAAATGAGGCTTCAAAATCTGATTCGTCAATTGTGATGGCAGTGCAATGTAGGTTATCCTCCATGGATAAACCGCACCTTGCCCACTCCCGATATGCAAACTCCTCCCAACTTCTTGATAGCATCAAACCTGAGCAGCACATTGAAGCCTAGCACCCTTCCTGCTGGTGATCAGCATATCCAGCGTCAAAGACTGCAAGTGCCCCACTGTCAACTCGATGCTCTTGACTCTTTCACACTGTAGCATGTTATCACTCCAGCATCCCTAGGGTGCCATCTGCAACATACAATGATGGTTTGGGCTGCTACATCTGAAGTAGGGGCAAGTAGTCATGGGACAATCGTTAAGCAGGACCAGCCCAGATCGCAGAGCAGTAGCTACTGGTTTCTCTGACACTTTCTTGTCAATCAGTATAGCTCTGGCTCATTCAAGTAACACTTGCAGAGACAACGCTTCTATCCTGGTGGACGATCTAAGGAGTCCCTAGACATAGTGGGGGCAGCCCATTTACAAACACACTCCTTATCAAGCATTCAGAGGGTATCTCTCCCACTAATAGAGCTACGCGCTGCAGCTCCATGAAGAATTCATCCATAATGAACTATTTAACCAATGAACAGATCCACGCCATACATAGCAAAAGCAGACATTCTAGAAAGTATGTACCGAAATTACAAAGGTAATGGTTAGGTTGACCATAAAAGGTTGCGAGGAATGCTGTACAGTTGACCCAGCCCTGGTCGAGTGGAAGAAGGGTAAACTCGGAGTAGACAGGAACTTGTGGCAACTAGGTTTGGATGCTACTCATTACAATGGGGGGGTGTCCTCGTTGTGTAATGGTTAAAGCGATGGACTGCGGAATTGTAGTAAACAAGTTCATACTCCAGTCGCGCTATTATGTTCACTTTCAGGCAAATACTCTTGGGAAAAATATGAACCCCCTTATCCTCTCATCTATGGGTTAAATAGTACCACTACTGTTCTTCTAGGAGAATAGCTTTGACGTTAAATAACCTATCAAGGTTGATATGCCATTAAACAAACAAACCAAACATTACAATGGCAGTCATTTTCTGTCCTTAATGGATTACAGCCTAACACGTTTCACTGTGTGGCACCCACTAGCCCAACAGAATGCATTGTCTGTTATATGACAACTAAGAGCTATCTTCTGTGAGCATGGTCATTCTGTTGAAATATTGACAAAGTCCCAACTTTCTGTGGTAGAGACTTTTGGGACTTCATGGCTGAATGGGGAGTGTGAGTAAGGTATAGAGGTGCCTATACCCCAGAGGGCAATGGAATAGTGGAGCAGTGTCACTGCACTGTTAAAAGAATAGCAGCTTGAACACAGTACTCCATTCAAGAGGCTATGTATTGGTACAACACCACATCTAGCAGCAGATAAAAAGTACCAGACAGTCCACAGAGTACAGAAGAACTGTATAAATTTGGTGATCTCATCTGGGTCAAACCCCCCAATAGGCAGTGTACTGCTAGATTCAGCAGAGGACATGTTGATGGAATCATCAGCTCCCTAACAGTCCAAGTTAATGGCGTGCCACACCATGGGAAGAATCTTCACCTACAACATGAATTGACCACTTCAGGAGAAGACTATCACAGAGAAGATATGTCATCTGATAGCGATTCGGAGACACCAATGCTTTACATAATGCAGTCAGACAATTTGTCTCCTCCATCAGTAAGTGCAGAATCAGATAATGATGAGGGTGGTGACACCAGAAATGCCAAGGACCCACAGGACGTAGATGTGAAAGTATTGCCACCAGAAGAGTCACCTTCACCTGTACCAAGTGAGAGTCGGAGATGTTTGCCCCTCCCACGTCATCTGTGCAATCATGACATTGGGGGGAGTCTAATGAATGAGGATACTTACTTCCTGCAAAACGCACCTGTTTGGCATGTCAAGTTTCCACGAAAGCTTGCAGCCGCTATTAAAAAGCAAATTTATAGGTTGTGGTCTTGTTTTGTCTTGTTTGTGGCATGATCATGGCAGCACCTATGCAAATTTGTGCCCACCTTCATTGCATATAAAGCAGCTAGTTTCGTCATTTGGGCAGTGCACTTTGAAGCAAAGGAAGTTATTGTCTTTGCTGTGATGTGCAAAACTAACCAATTGCCATATCAAGTGTCATGCTACAAGTGTTGGACAATTGAAACAAGGTTCGCAGACCATATAGGAAAATGTCAAACAGATGGACCTAAAGAGAATAAGTATCCTTATAAAGGCATTATATGACATCCTATCAATACCAGTTAACCTGAAATTGTGGAAATCAAATAAAACCAATTCAATGTGAGAAGACTGCTAGACTGAAACATAACAACTGGTTGTGAGTATTTGCTGAAAGCTAAACAGAGAAATTACCAGCTGTTGCAAATCATTTACAAAAAATACAAAAAGTTATTAAGCTGCCAATAAAATTTCATATAGAAAACAACTAATATATTTTGTAAAAGAAAAAGAAAAAAAAAGTACAATTGATGATTACATGAACTGGAGTATCACTATAGATTTGGAATGTCATCTCATCTCTCCAGTTGAGATAACATTAGCCACTCAGCATCTGGATTTTATCAGTTCATTCAAAAATAGTTTACATCATTAAACTAATGGTTTTTTTTAAAGAAAACATTGGGCACATCAACATAAGATGGATAGGCATGAATATCTTGAAAGGTAATGCATACAAAATAGTTAGACGACTGATATATTTCTTATTGAAATTAGATGCCAAAGTTTTATTGCTGATTTGACTTCTGTATATCTGACTAAACTTAGATTGTCACCAACAGAAAAATGGAAATATATCAAGAGGCTTCAAGATCAGTCCGAAGTTGAATCTGCTATTCCTACATTGTGACATAAAACCAACAGCCTGGTGGTATTGTTACTACTGGAGCACCTCTCTCTTGGGTTAATGGTAATTATGCTTTGACCATGAAACCATATCTGACCCCAGGTCATCATCAGATGAAAGCTTTGTCAGTAGCATGGTTGATTTTGTCTTTGTGGTCACAGATGTATGGAATCATTTATATATCAATAAATTGTAGTGTACCAGTTAGTACATAGGTATTATATTCATAGTGTATAAAGGTAAATATAAATAT
This sequence comes from Sepioteuthis lessoniana, assembly GCA_963585895.1. Lineage (NCBI taxonomy): Eukaryota > Metazoa > Mollusca > Cephalopoda > Myopsida > Loliginidae > Sepioteuthis > Sepioteuthis lessoniana. Next base: position 5,739,425 of record OY757906.1, on the reverse strand, counting down.
CTACCAATACCCAGTGTATTACATTGATATTCTAACAGAAAGGTCTGGTATTGCCTGGAATAAAAACTGAGAAGTAGCATTAACTACATTACAATGTTCACATGCTAAAAACAAAACTGATTTTCTTTGTAAATGCTTAAGTTTAAAAAAAAAAAAAAAAAAAAAAAAAGCTCATTTTTAATCTATTTTAAGAAATTTTCCAAATTGAATTTCTAAAAAATCTTTTAAAATTTTGTTTGATGCATTTACATTTCATAAGAAGAGCAAAAACTAAAATATATTTAATAGATATAACTAAAGATTCTGAACAATATATTTGTCATGACATGAGTTACCTTCCCTTGGAAGTAGTAGTTACTTCCCTAGTTTGAATAAAATAGAGGGCTTTGCTAGTATGCAGTCAGTTTACCGTCATCGTGCCTAAAAGCTAAAACATGCCTTGTCATTGGCTATCGCTTTTCTTATATACCTACTAACAAATACTATAACAATATTTGGTTATTTTTTTTTATCTTCTGGGAGAAAAACAAAATGAAAAAAATTATTATCATACAAATATCGAATAAAATGTAGAAAATTCAATTATGAACAACAACAAAAAAAAAAAAAAATTTTATGTTTTTCTTTAACAAACTTGCAAATTAAGAGTAAATCAATCCATTATTAAACAAAACAAATCAAGTAACTTAAATATAAAATTTTTATGAATGATTTGAAAACAACTGAAATTTGTTAGATTTCCAAAATATTATAAATCTTAACAGTTGAGAAGTACTTTAAATGCTGGAATTGTGATCATAAAATTTAGATATCTGGATGGCTAATGTTGTCTCAGTTGGAGAGACAAGATGAAATTCCAAATTTATAATGATGCTCTAGTCCACGCAATCAAACAATGAGTAATTGAACTTATTTAGACAAGTTATTCCTTAACTGTTTTCTTCTTTTACAAAATATATTAGTTGTTTTTAACTAGTGGATAAATTTCAGTCCAGCAGTCTTCCCACATGCATTGTATTGATCAGATTTTTTGGACTTCCATAATCTCAAGGTTGACCATTAAGTTACAGATAAAAGGTCATAAATACTTCAGTTCAATAACTAAATAATTTAGTTTTAAAAAGCATCAATGAAATAGTTATTTATAAAGATCACAAAAAGCTAAAATTGAAGTGAATAATGAAACAATTTAATTTTTAAAACTGAATATATAAATTAGTTATCTCACTAAGCAATAAGTAAATTAAGCAAGAACCAATGAATTAACCAAGAGATAAGAGGCATTCTGTCAGAGACAATTGTCAAGTAATATCAAAAATGACAAGTTTACATAGACATTTCAATCTATTTCAAAATTGGATTTTCTAAAAATCTTTTGCTTAAAATTTTCTTTGATGCATTTACATTTCATAACACTAACAAAAAGATTCTGAATAATATTTCTATTTATATTTTGTTATTTATTATTTTGATTGACCTTCTGAAAAAAGGAAATAAAATAAATGAAAAAATAAAAAAAATAATACCATAGAAATATCAAATAAAATGTAGAAAATTAAATTATGAACAATGACCAAATTTTTGTGTCTCCTTTTTAACTAAATAAACTCAAAAATTAACAATAAACCCATCTATTACCAAGTAAAACAAATCAAGTGTTGCATTGTTCTTTCAGAAATACAGAATATATTCTAGCTAAAACTTCCAATGCTTGCAACAAGACAAAAATGTTAACGATGCTATTTGCTAAGCAAAACAGATTGAATGTATAAGCAACTAGCATCTCTTTGCATTAGATATTTCATCTTCTTATGTAAAAGTTCTCACATAAACTATCTTCAGATAATGCATTAAATGCTACTCAACCCGCTTTACTTTAAGCCCCAAACTCATCGCCATATGAAAAATAAAACAAAATCAGTTTTAGGCAATTTTATCTGCCAGGTACATTAACTTACTTAAAAGAACAATGGCTCCTCTTTTCATGACAAAAAAAACTCTTTAACCCTTTCAACTCATCAGTCAGATATTTCAGGTTGAATGCTGTTTTATTATATACTGTAAGCCTGATACTTTGGAATCACACAAAACATATCTGATATAAAAGGCTTAATGACCAGTCATAGCCTTTCTTTTAATAGAACAGTCGGATAGCATAATACAAATATGTCTGCACCCAGGAATGAAGTTTGAATATATTTTGTGCAAATAAGTCACCAGCAGTTAAGGGTTCAAAAGGCTTAACTTACTTCAAGCATCATGGTTTTACTTTCATGATAAAAGATCATTTACAGAGAATTTCTAAAAAAATATTACGGGGAGTGTCCTCATGGTGTAATGGTTAAAGCGATGGACTGCGAAATCGCAGTAAGAGAGTTTATACTCCAGTCACGCTATTACGTTCACTTTCGAACAAATACCCTTGGGAAAGGTATGAACCCCCTTATCCTCCCAGCTATGGGTTAAATAGTACTACTACTGTTTTTCTAGGAGAATGGCTTTGGCATTAAATAACTGTAGTTTTAGGGTGGATGATCTCCCTGAGTGTTGAACACGGGATTGAACCCGGAATCTTTAGATTTCAGTCTAAAGTGCTTGCTACACCACTTCCCTCTTTGCGTTCCTCCTCCACTTTCCTCTTTCTCTCGCTCTCCTTTTTCTCTCTCTCTCTCTCTCTGTGCTTCTTCTTTCGTTCCTCTTCCACCTGCTTCTCGCCGAGAAAAAGTCACGACAAAAAAAAAAAACGAGTCGGTTTTTTATTCACGTCACTCTACCCATAATCCATTTCCTTAGCCTATAAAAATTCCAGTCGGGGGCCTCCTCTCTTTTTTCCTTTAGAATGGGCTGAAGGTGGATTATTGAAACCGCGGTGAGTATTTTTCTTTTCTTTCACCCCGTAATGGCGGTGTTTCTTCCTTCGTATCAGATTACTGACAAACAAACCCTCTTTTGTCAAGAGCTACCGTTAGTCTCACTTTCATGTCCACAATCACCTACAAGGGTTGATATGCCATTAAACAAAGAAACCAAACCAAACAAAATTACAGCCTTTAACAGAAGGGATTTTCCCCCTTAACCAAATTTTTTGAAAATTTAAGCAATTGTATTTCTATTATATCATGCACAAAATAACTTCAATGGATTATACAGTGTCTCACTATCTGTATTACTAATCTCACTATCTGTATTACGAGGGGGGAGTAAAAAGTTTTGCAATATTTTGGAAGTACATGCTAGTTTGCAACATGTATATAACATGACTAGAGCATTTAAAGATGTAAAATAATACCCACTGTGGAGTGATTTGAAAGCTGCACAGATAAACATGCAACAGTCTAAATTAGGAACTTACGCTTTACAAGTTCAAATTAGACTGTGGAAGCCACCAGAAATATTTGCTGTACAAAAGGCAAAGGACAGAATATGACACAAGGTCAATTTTTTAAGCAGAGTTTAACAGGTTTGAATTCAGAGTTTTCCTTCTCCTAGACTAGTTGCCTCACCAAGGCTGAAGAACCTAGTCTGCCCTACTATTTACCCATAGCTGGAGGGATAATAATTGGATTCATACCTTTCCCAAGGGTATTAGTGCTATGTGAAAATGCAATCAGTCTCGTCCAGGATTTGAACTCGTGTCGCCGTGTCCATTTCCTACAACGATAACGACTACACCACATAGTTCATGAAATTTGGCTCAGTTAGCAAGAACCTGGATAATCAGACAAGGTTAGATAGGATTAAAAATTTGGATTCCATGGCCATGCTCTGATCTATAGAAATAAATCCAGGGTGGCACTCAGAGTTTCAGTGTTGATTCATCACCTTCACAACCTTGGCAAAAGCATTTAGAGATTTCAAACTGTAAATCACATACTAAAATATTACAAAACTTTTGACTCACCTTAGTACAAAATTTCTTTTTAAATTTTCACTAAAAATATCTTTATATATTCCAGGCTGCATTTCATCTTTCAGTCTAAAGAGTTATAACAGTTAATCATTCTTTTCATGGACCATTGGAATTACCCAAATCAGTTTCCAAGTATTCAAGACAATATTGATAATCTTTTTTGATTTATTAGTAGGCCCAGCTTTAGTATTGTGTTCTCTTATGAACTTAGCTGGCCAAGATAATGAACCAATATCTGTACAAAATAACTCATACTAATTACCATAAAAATCTTACCACACTAATAAATTGATAAAGTCAATATAGATCTATTTAGAAACAGATATATGAATCTACAAGTATAAATTCTCACAAATTTCATTTGACACCAATTATTATCCTGTAAAGTTATGATCTAATTAGTCACTCTCCCTGACCATTTAACCAAAAACTGACCACGAGTTATTTTAGATTTAAATCAATACCAAATATGGTTTTATATGATAAATCAGACCAATCATAACTTCTATATTTTTAGGAGGCCAATCAGAAATAGAAGAAACAAATAAAAAGGCAATAAGGATTTGTTTTGAAAAATAGATGTTTAGAGAAAATATAAGGTAAATTTAAAGCAAAGACACATCATGTAAAGCAGAAGAGAGATAACTTTGATTTCATAAATGGCTGCCTTCTTTGTTTCAATGATTTCCTTTGGGAAAATATTCAATGTCTGAATGACTAATTTAAAAGAAGATAACCAAATGTAATGAATATAATAAGAAATGATTAAAGTGACATTAGAATGGTAAAAAAATTATTAGGAATGAAGTGGAAATGGAACATAAAAAGAAAAATTTCTGTGTCAACCTAAAAACTACATCAATTGATTAGTAATCATGTCCAACTATGTTTAGGCATTCAATACATAAAATAGCCATATAAAGGCTTGAAGTGATATGTGGTCTAAAAAGTAATGGAATAGATTATTCACATCGCATCTGACCATCGGGAAACGAAAAAAAAGAGGAATGTTAGTTTGTGGACTCCTTATATGCGAGTAGCGGTAATTTGCATATGAGAAGCGGCTATAAAAAGATCAAGTTGGCAAGGCAGGGGGTGTTATTCTGAGAGCGGAGAGCAGACATTGAGTTAAGAGGAGTCGGTGCGAGTTGCAGAGTTGTGTTACTCTGAAAGTTGGTGTGAGCAGCATAGTTGGCGTGAAGGAGTTCCGACCCTTTTTTTCATAAGCAAGCTATTTTGGCTCAAAGAGATCATGGAATCAGGGCTACTGAGGTTGGGCAAGGATGTTATACCACCTTTTAGTGGAGAAGGTGATGTAGTCGGGTGGATAAAAAAGGTGAAACTGGTAGCTAAGTTACAAAAAGTGCAAGACCTTGCAAGTTTCATTCCACTTTTTCTGCATGGAGATGCACTTGCTCTCTACCTTGAGATGAGCAATGAAGACCAAGTATGGGCAGAACAGATAGAGATGAGACTAGTGGCGGCATTCACTGAAAGGCCTTTTGAGGCATATGAAAAGCTGAAATGATTCGAGTGGACAGGAGAATCAGTCAATGTCTATGCCAATACAATCAAAAGATTAGCTGGACTAGCAGGATACGTAGGGATAGGGCTGAACCATACAGCTAAACTTGCATTCGTCAGAGGGTTTCCAGATGACCATTAAGAAATAAAGCTCAAAAGGGGTTGTCAAGCCTTCAGTACTTTAGATGTCAAGGACCACACTATATTAAAGATTGTATGGAGATACCTAGAGATAAAGTAATATGCTACAATTGTGTAAAGTTTGGACATATGGCAAGGTATTGTACTTACATTCAGGGCAAGGGGGAGCTTCTGTGCCAGTAGCTACCCCGGCAACAGACTGAAGGTGCAGTATTGGCCTCTTCCAATAATAGAAGTAGTGGTGAATAACACGGTGATGACCGCACTTGTTGATACTGGGTGCACTACCACTTTAATCAATTCCAGACTTATGAGTGGATGTGGTAGATGTGGCACTGTGAAAGCGGTAGATGGGAGGGACATAAAATGTAAAGGAGTCTGGCAAGTGGAGATTAAAGTACGTGGAGTACGAGTAAAAGTGGAAGCGATATTAATGAATCGCATCATTGACGGGATCAATGTCATAATTGGAATGGACGTAATCAATGAGATAGGAGGTGTGACTATAAAGGAAGCAGAGGTGAAGTTTGGAGATGTACACTGTGCCGTGGCTGCCTTTCGGCTGAATGTTTGCAAAATTGAGGATAAAGACTTTGAAGCAAATTTCGATGGAGAGAAATGGACGGTAAAATGGAAATGGAAGGGAGAGCCACCAGTGTTACAGAATAGAATGAAATTTTATAAGAACTCCTTAGAAAGCGAGAAAAACTCATAGTTTGAGGAGGAGGTGGAAAGATGGATTGCGGACGGTATCCTTGTACCATGGAAGGGAGAAGGGAACGATGTGTTACCATTGATGGCAGTGTTCCAGGCCACAAAGAAGAAAGTTAGGTCAGTGTTAGACTACCGTGAATTGAACCGTTTTGTGGAGTGTCATACCGGGAGCGATATAATAGATGTGTGCGATGAAAAGATGAGAAAATGGAGACAGAAGGAGGAACTGCTATTGTCCGACATGGTTAGGATTTGGACTTAATGTTGCGGCGAAGATTATGGCAGCCGTGTTAAAAATGGTGTTGAAGAAAGGAAGAAAAACAAAAGAGGCCACCAATTCATACATCGACGATATAATGGTGGATGTAACAAAGATTTCAACAAAAGAGGTTGTGGAACATCTGAAAGGATTTGGGCTAACAGCAAAATCACCTGAGTCCCTGGACGGAGGAGCGGCACTGGGCCTTAAGCTTATGAACAAGACAGGAAAGCGGATGTTCAGAAGAGGCAACAAGATCCCAAAGATAGGAGAAATAAGTAGACGGGAGTTATTTTCCATCTGTGGCAAATTGTTGGGGCATGTAGTTATGTAAAAAGAAGAGCTAGTGGAGTAGACTGGGAGGACAGAGTTGATTGTAAAATTCTCACGGTAATACAGAAAATTCTAGCTGATGTAGAAAGCAGTATTGCAACAGGCGTGGTTGTGGAGATTGGTGGTTTGGTGGTGGAGGATGCGACATGGTTGAGAAAAAAAATTGATTACAATCATATTAACGTGGTAGAGTTAGATGCTATTCTGAAAGGCATCAATTTAGCCATAAAATGGGGATTGAGAAAAATCAAAATAAGAACTGATTTAGCCACGGTAGTAAGTTGGGTGACCTCTAAAGTGGAGGAGAGTGGAAGAATACGAACAAAGGGAGCTGGAGAAGTGATTTTAAAGCGGAGATTAGGGATACTGGGAGAGTTGATATCTGAATTTAAACTGCAAATAAAGGCAGTGTTTGTGCCATCAGAGAGAAACAAACCAGATGCGCTGACACAGATAAAAAAAACTGGTTAGTTGAGAAAGAAGAGGTCCCAGTATGCTGTCTAGGAATTGGAGAACTAGAAAGTTGCATGGTATGCACCACATGGGAGTGGAAAGAACATTATATTTGGTGCGGAAAGTTGATCCACATATAAAACGGGAAGAAGTTCAGAAGGTGGTTAAGAATTGCATCCGATGTCAATCAATCGATCCCACTCCAAATATACACGATCCTGGGGAAATTGGGACTTTGAAGAATTGGACAAAATTAGCTATCGACATTACACACTATCGTTGGGGAGCATACTTGTCAATGATTGACTGTGGAACTGGTAGACTGGTGATATGGAGGGAGTTGCATGCAGAATCGGCATCAGCAGTTGCAGAGGAATTGGATAAGGTGATGCTTGAACGTGGTCCCGTAATGGAAGTGATAATGGACAATGGCACTGTTTTTCGCTCAGAAATTTTCCAGAAAAAAAAATAAATAAATAAAAAATAATGGAAGATAAGAAGCTATTACAGGGCAGCTTATAGGCCTGGAGGAAATGGAATAGTGGAGCAACATCATCGGATGGTGAAAGCAATAGCTGAGAGGGGAGGGATATCACCTGAAGAGGCCACATTCTGGTACAACATAGCTCCCAAGGTCGGACAGAGAGGTGACACAGTGCTGCATAGATCAGTTTTCAACCATGAATGGAGGCACCCGAGAGATACATCCCAAGAAATCGATGAGCAGGGACTAGCCAGAATCCAAATAGGAGAAGAGGTTTGGGTGAAACCACCGAACGCATGATGTATGATGCAATGGGGAAGAGGAGTAATTACTGATGAACAATCACCTAACAACTTGAGTGTCGATGGAATGCCACAGCATATTTAAGATTTGAGGTGTGTGGTCCACGTAGACGATGTAAGTGCTGGGCCAGAGGGCAATGAAGATGAACCAGTGGCAATGCAAAGACCGCAGAGAGAACATGCTGTGCCAATCTGGGCACGGGACTATGTACTGTGAAGTGATCATTAATGATTATGGGGGCGTGTGGTCTAAAAAGTAATGGAATAGATTACTCACATCGTGTCTGCGTTTGACCGTCGGGAAAAGAAAAAAAAAGAGGAATGTGAGTTTGTGGACTCTTTATATGCGAGTAGCGGTAATTTGCATATGAGGAGAAGCGGCTATAAAAAGACCAAAATAGGCAAGGCAGGGGGTGTTATTCTGAGAGCGGAGAGCAGACATTGAGTTAAGAGGAGTTGCAGAGTCGTGTTACTCTGAAAGTTGGTGTGAGCAGCATAGTTGGCGTGAAGGAGTTCCGACCCCTATTTTCATTACATGATATATAACCATTCAGCTGATCAGTTACACACTCATTTTGTACACATTATCACCTTTATAGCATTGTGCTATATTTTTTCCTAAGTATGTAGTTTTTTTTCCAGCCGGTAAGTTTTCTTGTAATGTATTTCTAATTTGAAATGTAATGTTGCAGCAGTTTAAGAATAATAAAAATGCAATAAAAACAGCAAAGAAAATTTGTAGTGTTTATGGCCAAGGTCTTATCATTGACTGCCAAATCCAAAACTAGTTTTTATAGTTTTGTTCTGGCAATACCTCATTGAGAGATGAACCCAGATCAGGATGCTCATCAAACCTAGACCAAGATGCTCAAAGAGAATTAGTGGAATACTATTCATGCAAAAGTAATTAAAAATTAGCACTTGACCTCAATACATCCCAATCCACAATTTGCTGCCACTTGAAAAAGATAGAAAAAGTGAACAAGCTAAGTGTTTTAGTTCTTCATATTCTTATTGAGAAGAATAGATCACATATTTGTAGTGACAAAGAGAAATAACCCATTTCTCAAGAATTTCATTATAGATGATAAAAAAATGGGTCTTTTTGACAATGTTTAATGCAGATGATAATAGATCGACAATGATGAATCTCTACAACTTCAAGGAAACCAATTTATGCTCATTCAATGCAGACTTATACTCACAACAGCTGCAATATGTGCACTTGTCAATGGGTTAAATAGTGCCTGTCAATGATAATGCGAGGCCACATTCAGCAAGAATCCCTCAGGACAAGATAGTGGTTTTAGATTGGTCTGTTCTACCCTATCCATCATATTCACTTGAATGCCCAAACCCAGTATGTGTACATGGCATTAGTGAGTGCGGTTACCAGGGACATGCCATCCTTCAGCATAACCAGTACGTTGCCTCCGCAATGGTAACTACTTCCTAGCAGCAATCCTCTCAATGTTGCAATCCTATGTTCGTGGGTGTGAGGTACTTATGTCAACTAGTTGGCCAGGTTGCAGTACGATGCAACCAGTGTTATGCTGTCAGGTCATACTTTGAGACTAGACTAGACTGTCTAGCCTCCACCTTATCAGCATCTCGCTTGCTGGCTTGATGCATATTCTTACTTTTCCAGTCAGTATGTTGGACACCCAGTGGTAGACACAAAAGGAGTCAGTACACAGGTGCAATGTCTTTGTCTGCCATGGTAGTGCTACGTTGATACCTTTCACCATAGTGTTAAACTCAGTTAGGTTGATATGCTGGGCATCGATTACAGGCTGCAACCAACACGCATCTTCCAACACTCCCAACGCCAATGTACTGGCATTGACCAAGACATTCATTTCTTCTGTTGACACACCACTCTCATGTGTCACTCTCTCAAAACTTTCTACAATCATTCAGGTGTGGCAGGCATCACTCATTTGATTGTTCAATCCTGAGGTTACTGCATTTGCCCTGTGTTCTATTATGCCCACTGCTGTGCAAAGCCAGCCACATACTGGCAGGCACCCCAAAAGTTTTCCACACAAGGAAAAGAATGCCTGGAACCACACTTCCATTTCAATCACAGGGTGTCTTCTTCCCACCCTGACGTCCAGGCCTAGTATGCAAGCTCCATCTTCCAGCTACTTTGGATCCTTGCAATCCAGACCAAACTGTGCCAATTTTGCTTTCATCTGCTATGCTGGGCTGACATCTTTGATGATGTAAATGTCATTGAGGTAAGCCAATGGTCTTCTCTTGGGACAACACAGCACTAACAATGGTCTTCATGATTTGCGGCACAACATTCAAGCCAAAACCCAGTCTGGTCACACAATACCTTTTACCACGAAACACCAGTCTGAAATGGCCATAAAGTTTTGCCGATCCACACCTGCAGATAGGCCTTCCTCAGATCCAGCAATGACACATTTGATCCTTTCTGGTACCACTACCGCAGCTTACTTGCACATACATCAGCATCAACCGTGTAAAATTAGTTGAGCTCACGGTATCCCATGACTGGTCGCACCTTTGATCTGCTCTGTTGTACAATCCCCATTAAAGAGATAAGAACTCTGAGATGTCCATGCTTTTGGTTGGGGTACAGGATCAGCTAGCCATCTTTGATCCAAGCATCAAGCTCCTGTACGTATGCAATCCTAATGTTCATGGGTACTCGGTGATGCTGTTCCATAGCTTAGTGCCTGATCCTCTGGTGTTGATCGAATTCTTCTCTGAAGTTGGGCCGATCGACGCGAAGAGCAGCACATACTGGGGCCTCCAGGAATTGTACAGTTCCAGCTCGTGTGATGAGGACACTGCCCAGTTCCTTGATAGTGTCATATCCAAGCAGTAAGTCCAAGCCTAGTATGTCTTTCCGTGTCCCTAACACATTGGTTTTACCAGATTCACCCGAGTCAGTACAAATATTCACTGACCCTGCCCCACAGCACACCTGTGTCTTGCCATTTATAGTTGTTATTTTAAAACGACTCTGGTGCCAGGTGCAGCACAGCCTTGCTCTCACTATGGTGCGAGAGCAGCCTGAATCTAGAAGCACCAAGGCATTTGGTCAACATGTACTTGGATGATTGGTTGCACCTTGTTCACATCTTGTCGGGGGAGCAGAGCTGCACTGACATCTTGTCCCCAGCTCGTTTCCCAGACAGTTTGAGGCTATGTGTCAATCCCGCCACATTGGAAGCAGCATACATGCCTACATCTTTTGTCAGTGCAGTCCTTAGCAATTTGACCAATTCATCCACAACAGAAGCAATTCACTCTGACTCATGGGCCCAGCCTGGGGAGAGGGAGTTGTATAGCTACTCAGGGCTGTTTGCGCGGCCATTGCAACCCCAGTTTTGCTTTATCCCTGATGATGGCCCGTGCGCGCTCAACTAATTGCATTGCTTTGATGCTTGTAGACACCCTCAATAGTGGTTTCACCCGAGCCAGGAGTCCAGCCATGAATACATATACTAAAGCCTGTTCAGGTAATCCTCCAAACAGAACCGCCAATTTCTTTAGTGCCACAAAGAAGACATCGACTGTCTCGCCTGCTATTAATGTCTGGGTAGTAAAGCATTCATACACTGTGCAAGGGTCCATCACAAAGGCTTTGTACAGTGCAGCCTTGGTCAGCCCAACATCGGCCTTTTCATGGTTGCTTAACTGCTGGTAAATGTCCAGCGTGTCTTCCATAAGTTGCAGTGGAATGATTAGCTCAACATGCATGACCCCCACATAAGCGACAAGTCAGCTCCACCTTCTCAATCCAATCCACCACAGACAGGGAGATGTCAAACTCAGAGATGAGTTTGAGGTCAAACTTGGTGTCTGCTATTTTGCGTTGATGATGTTAATATTTCACGACCTCCGGTAACTTTTTTTTTTTTGCAAAAAGAACAAAAGTGTTAATAGCAATTAACAAAAAAAAAAAAAAAAAAAAAAAAAAAAATGCAAATGACCACTGGACGATTCACTGGGGTTGAAATTCTACTTGGCTGCACATTAAATGCCAAAATAGCTTGAAGAAAAAATTCTTTGTTGAGGGTGGGGAGGTCAACAATCAAGTCCGATACTTACTAGCAGAGTAATCTTTCTTCTCCTTCTGTCCTCTTCCTTCTCCCACTTCTTTTCTTTCTTTGCTTCATCCATCCGTTCGTGTCTCACTACTTGGACAAACTGCCTCCTCCCTGATCTGCCGAAGTTTTTTTCCATTTATTCAGGCCAAAGCTTACCCATCTGGGCACTTGGCAACATAATGCCAGAACCAATCAAAAAAGGGTGGAAAAGAATGGACGCTTGCTTCCTCTCCCATAAGTCATCTATTCCTGGTTTAATTTAGAGTCTGACACACAACACAACCCTTTTCCTTTTTTGTCACAGGTTAGCATGATGGCTGCTACATCAAGAAGATCAGGTGAAAACATTAGTAGAAAACTTGAGCTCGAAAACAGCTGAATTTTACTTAACAAGAATCAACCAGCTACCAGATGAAAGGCAAGAAATGATTCAAAACAATAGTAAATATACAACCGAATGAAATTAATTTGTTAAATTATTCATTTACAAATTTTATTTTACTGAAACGGAAATCATTCATGACTCAACCTAATATATTATTTCTTGTTCAATGTTTATGATATAAAATACATTAATGTATCACTGTACATTTCATGTCTATTTCTATAAACAGTCTCGCCTCACCTGAAGTAAAATGCAAATTAACTGTTACTATTAACACTAACAGCCATTCAGTTCCAACTGACCATACCTCCTTTATCTCTCTCAGCTAACATTCACAGAATCACAAAAAAGAACCCGAATACATCTTCACTGATTGACAAACAAATATACTCAATATTTCAACACTAGCTCTATCGCTAACCAAATATCACATATACAACATTGCCCAGTCGGTTGGGACTATAGAATACATCAACTGCACCTCTGTAGAGGGTCTTGGATATGACACTAAACAATCTGATAGTGAGGTTCCAATGATGCTAGAGCTTTAGGGAATGCAGAGTACCCTTTAACTGCCATTGCTCCCAGGTTCACTCAGCCCCAGAGTGGTAGCACCTGATAGGGTCCTATCTATGAGTCAAATAAAACTAAACTGTGTACTTATGCTAAACTGAATTACTTGAAATAGAACTGTTTTGACATTTAAACTGCATACTTATTCTAAACTGTACTTTGGCTAACTGAATTGTTTGAATTAGTACTGTTTGACTAAACTGAATAGCTTGAAATAGAAATGTTTTTGACAAACTGTGTACTCATGCTGAACTGATTATTTGTATAAAAATGGATTTGGCATTAAATAACCTACAAAGGTTGATATGCCATAAAACCCAAACAAATAACCAATCAACAAATACAACAATATGATAACAACTGTATAAATGAACTGGAGTTTTTGTCTCAGTCTTTTGTAATTGCCTGTTGAATCTATAATGATTAACCAGGAATTGTTTCTAAGATGAAAAGTGTCTTAATCTTTAACACTGGTGGCAGAGCATAGTTATAGTATAATCTAGTAAATGTTCATCAAAGTGGCCACCTACACTGAAGGAGTTGAAAATAGGATATTTCAAAATGGAATGAACTAACTGAATTATCTAATGCCTTTTTAGCCAGACATAGATTTTGGTGTGAGACACAGCCAGAAAAACATAATTAAAATATGATTTAAAAAAGGAAAATAAGGTCAATATTTTACTGGAAAAATTTGGTTTGCTTTAACTAGATAAAAGTTAGGATGTTTACTGCATGTAATTATATCTCTAATTTATGATGACCTTAAAATACCAACCGGTAAAATATTTTAACCGGGACATTGGCCCAGCGGTTAGGGTGTTCGCCAATGGCCCGGGAGACCTGGGTTCAATCCCAGGTCGAGTCATACCAAAGACTTTAAAAATGGAACTTGATACCACCTTGCTTAACACTCAGCATTATAAGGTACGGTTCAAGGGTAAAGTGGAGCAATCCTGGGAATGGAGTAGCGCCCTCCCCTACACCTTGGTGTAGTAGCTATCGAAAAGGGAGCCTTCGGTTCACCCTCGACTATGGTCGCTAACTTAACTTAACTTAAAATACCAACATTTGTGACTTTATAATTGACTTTAGAGTATGTATATTTCAAATTTAAAAATGAGAATATTGAATTATCAAAATCTATCATGGCATTTATACCACTGGCCTCATACAAATTATCAGTGATATGCATTTGATAACGTCTACAATAAATTAAATCAATTCCAAAACATGTTTTTAGTTCAGAAATTGGTATATTAATATAGTAAGTAAAAATGGAAGCAGGTTTTCATAGTCTGAATGACTTTTTAGAGATAGTAGTAATAATGCCACAAATAATCTTACCTCAAAGAAACAGAAGGTGTGCTCTCTCTGCTACCGACACGCGGAAATCAGAAGAAGAAAAGGACACAAGAGGTGTGACTTCTTTTATGGAGGAGAACGAGATAAGCCTACGTGAAGTGGTGAGATTTGATGAAGATAAAAGAGACTAAGTTTGAAGTGGAAAACAGCAGCATTTTGCTGATGTCTGCTTGGTGCACATCCATCAGTTCATTTTGCAAATTAAGTGAGTTGACTAGCGTCCAATAAGTTGATTTTTATTAGACGAGACTTCTGAAACCAACTAGAGATCAACCTTGTTTACATGAAATAGTTATGGTCATGGTTGCGCAAACTTTAAAACAAGCAGCCTTCAGCATGGTCATGGTACTTGCAATGACTGGAAAAAACTAGTTAACCTCAAAAAGGTGCAGTAGGAAACTTAATCCACTCAGACAACAAAAGAGGCTGAAGTATCAAGGTGTCTTATTTGTAATTCACATTTGCATTGGGTCCATCAATGTCTACATGCAGAC
Source organism: Sepioteuthis lessoniana (assembly GCA_963585895.1). NCBI lineage: Eukaryota > Metazoa > Mollusca > Cephalopoda > Myopsida > Loliginidae > Sepioteuthis > Sepioteuthis lessoniana. The sequence continues at coordinate 5,724,400 of OY757906.1, read as the reverse complement.
AAAAATGGAGACCAAAAAGATGATTATAGTCTTCAATTATTTATTTTTTGAGATTTCTGATGTGATAGAAAACAGGAGTCAGATGGCAGCAATGAACAGGAATTACCATATTCTCAAAGAAAGAGTAGACTATCTTGTTTGCCTGAATCGAACTCATGTCCTTCCAAATGCAAAAATGATGAATTGAGTGTGGTACGAACACAAGGTTCGATTTAAGTGCCCAAAGGTTATATGATTGTCCTGACCATGTTGCTAAGACGGTTTTGATTCGGGTGCCCAGATGTTGGAAGCTACATCAATAAATAGACAAAGTCCAGTTGAGAATGGCAGTTTTTTGAGTTAAAGCACGTACATTGGGAAAACCAGGATATCACTCATGCCTGACTGAGAGTAGAAATCCCAAATTACTTGGAGAAAAAAAAAACAAAAAAAAAAAAACACACACACACACACAACACACACAATTTCGGCACTGCTACTTATTTTTGACTTCCCCAAAATGGCAAAGGTGAAACTCAACAGCATAATAAAACCTTTCCATACATTGGCATGGCTCAAGAAGGTATAACTGGTGGCAAGACTCCAGAAAAAAGATGACATGGCAAGCCAGAAAGGGACACACTCCACCTATACTTGGAGATGGACAAGGATCAACAGACAAACATTGATCTGATTGAATCTCAGTTGAAAGAGACTTTTTCGGACAGGGAATTCTCTGCTCACACAAAGCTGAAACTGGTTGGGTTGGCAGGAGAGTGCATCGATGTTTATGCCAGCAAAATATGACAACTTGCAGGAAGGGCAGGATTTGCTGGGCACGATCTTGGGACAGCAGTGAAGCAGATTTTCATGACAGAGTTTCATTAGAGGCAAAACCCTGAACAGACATCACCTTTTACAGATGCAGAAGGTAGGATCACATGGCCAGAGATTGTACAAGATGGTCCAATGTGATGCCAGAAGATACGATGCTTCAACTGCAATAAGATTGGCCACTTTGCCTCAGAATGTCAGGGAAATGGCACAGGAGAAAAGACTTCAGTGCCAGTATCCTCTCCAAGCAAGTAGAAAACAATGCACATGTACTGTCGTTCATGTACTTGTTGAAGGACGACAATGCACAGCCCTAGTGAACAACAGGTGTTCCAAGATACTGATGAGCAGATTGGTTTGTCGCCAGGAGACATCAGAACATTGACATTAACTGCAGATGGAAAGATTCAGAGGTGTCATGGAACCAGCCAAGTCGAGCTCTTGGTAGACTGCATGCGCCCTTTGCATCTGGAGGCCCAAGTCATCAAAAGAAAGCTGCTAGGTTTTGACCTCCTACTGGGGTTTGACACAATCAATAGACTAAGAGGAGTGCACTTGACGGAGTCAGGAGAGATTCACTTCCTCATGAAGAACTTAACCAAATGTGCTGCAATCAAAATTGATGAACCCAACTTCAGCCCTGTATTTGACCAGCAGAAAGAGTGGAGATGATTGTGGAAATTGATAGGTGGTCGGACACCAGAGCAACTAAAGAATAGAGTACCAGAGTACCCCACGGCAAACATATTAGGGCTGAATATGAAAAAGAACTAAAGTTATGGCTGAAAAATGGTTGGTTGGAGCTGTATTCTAGAAAAGATCTGTCCAGCTAAGACCTTAATTCCATTAATGGTTGTAGTCTAGGCTGTATTAAAAGGGGGTGGATGGTATGCCTCCTCAGCAACAGAAAGAAAAGAGTCTCTCGTAATTGAATACATAGTTATTGGTTGTTGAAGCAAAGTCAATAACTAGACAGTCAGGACTAGTAAGCAATTGTACAATGGAAGGAAATGGATCCCGTGATTGTTTTCCCTACTGTTGTATCCTCAGAAAATTGGGTAGCCTCAGTTGACTAAAAATAACAACACATGCGCCTAGCAGCCCTTCCTCATTATACCTCTGGTCAACTCGTTCGCTCTGTCAGTCAAAAAGCAGTCCACGAAGAACAACAACAATCCCTCCTGCTGCTGGCATGCTCTGTTATGCAAATTCCGGCATATAGAAATTTACATGGGCGGTAGATTTCTTCTCACAAGACTCAAGATCGACCCACTATAACTTCTGCTTCCAGAAGTGAACATATTCTCTCCTGCTTGACATGCAAGGCATAGTCTTATGTGCTTTGATCCAGGAGGTAAGTTTCTTCTCTCGCATTAATGGCTGTAATCTAGGCAAACAAGAACAAACTACAACCTGTAATAGACTCCAGGAAGCTCAATGGGTACGCCGATACATTTACAATAAAAGGAGATGTACATGCACAGAAGTTACAGGAATGCCGACATGAGGGATCTGTTGTTGCCATATTGAACCTGAGGAAAGCCTATATTCAGGTGCACATATACAAATCACTGTAGCCCTTTCAGACAGTAATGTTGAAGAGACAGAGGTATTGCCTCATGTGACTTGGATTTGGCTTATAAGTTGAGCTGACGATAATGCGATCCATAATGAATTTGGTGATCTCCCAGGATACAGCAATACAATGAGCCACATCGTCATACATCAATGAGGTCTTTGTTAATACACATCTCATGTCCCCAGGTCAGGTAAAGGAACACCTGGCAAAATTTGGACTAGCCTGCAAGACTCCTGAGCAGCTTCAAGAAGGAGCATGATTGCTCAGACTACACATCCAAAGCAATGGCAGTAGATTACGGGGAGTAGATACTCTAGACTCTCTACTGGTCATGATGTAGCAGACCATATTTTCAGTGAGTAGAAAACTTGTTGGTTATTTTCCCCATTTGTAGATGGCTCTGCATGGCAACAGCATACATAAAACATCACCCCAACAAGGTTGGGATGATGAAACAAATGACACCCACCACAGGAGTATCCTAATGGAGATGCTGACCAGGACACAGAAGGATGATCCTGTAAGATGCGATTAGTGTGAACAAATGTGAATTCGCAGTTTGGGTAAATGCAATTTCACCTGCCACTAGGGTTGTGCTAAAAGCTAACAGATTGGTTGTCGAAAGTGTGAGCTGGTTGTGCCCTGCTAATAATGTGCAACACATTAACTTAGCAGTTTTAAAAGGAGTTAACTTGGTGCTCAAGTGGCAGGCAAAGGTATTACATACCTGGACAGATTCAGTCTGCATTTACCAATGGACATTGGATGCCCTGAAAGGGAAGGCGCGGCTAACTGCCAAAGCAGCCAGTGAAATGCTGCTATGAAGACAGCTCAGAATGCTTGTAGACCTAGATATATAGTATGGGCTAGTAGTAGATGTAACACTAGTCAAGCCAGACAACAACAAAGCCAACCAACTAATGAGAGTACCACAGTGGTGGCTTAATAGAGAAAAAAACCCAAGTTGAGCCTACTCGGCATACCTACACAGCTTCTGCACATCAGCTGAATATTGAGCAAATTGCACATATCCATCAACAGAGTGGACACTCCAGAATAAAACTGACATATTTTTCCAAATGAAAGGACCCGACTGTTTCAAAGGCCACACTCATTTGATCCTGAACCTATACACTGGTGAAAGGTGAGACTTGATGTGGAGAACAATTAGAGCAGAGTAGGAGTGGACATCACTCATTATGACAGTGACCATTATCTCTCTCACTCATTGATTGCAGTCCTTCATGATTTACAATCTGGTGACCTCTACGCCAGTAAGACTTGCCAAGTGTCATACACCAGTGGGAGTCCATATTCTATGAGCATGGCCCACCAGTTGAGATCCTAATGGTCAATGACACTGCATATACCAGCCAACACTTTCAGCAGTTCCTGCAAGACTGAGGGGTACGGCTCCAATCCCGGTGTGCCTACGAACCAGCCAGAAACACTATTGCTGAGAGAAGCTACAGAAGTTTTAAAACAATTGCAGCTAGGAAACAATGTTCTATACAAGAGGTGGTTTATTGGTATAAAAGACAGCGTCAACCTCCATGGCACTGTCCATTATATACACACTTACAAAGTCTATATATGGGGTATCGATACTGTGGCCAACCCTGAACCGAAAGATGGTCACGGACAGTACTGAGTGGGGGATGCTATGTGGGTAAGAATTCCACACTAAGTGTACGAGTAAGTTCAGAATAGGCCAGATAACTGGAATTAACAGTCCATGTATGGTGCTGGTTGAGAGAATTTCTCACCATGTAAAAACTTGCACCCTTTCCCAGGAGTGTGTGTGTCATTCAGTATCACTAGTAAGTCATCCGAAGAGGGCGAACAGCTGACGACGACAATGTTGATGGACTGCCTGATGATTGTCTTGGATGTGAACTGGCCGAGGAAGAGGCCACAGCTCCCCCCACTCTGAAGGAACTCCCCAGTTGCACATTTTGTGATGAGGACATCAGAGGGGGAGTGTGATATATAACAGGAGTTGGATGGCAGCAACGAACAGAAATTACCATATTCTCTAAGAAAGACGAGTAGACTTTGTTTTGCCTACCTAAATCAAACTCATGTCCTTCCAAATGCAAAAAATGCAATTTGAGTGTGGTACGGATGCAAGGTTTGATTCAGGTGCCTGGATGTTATACAATTGTCCCGACCATGTTGCTCAAACGGCTTTTGGTTCAGATGCCCGGATGTTGGAAAACTGCATCAATAAATAGATGGAGTCCATTTAAGAACGGCAGTTTTTTTTTAATTTGAAGCACATACATCAAGAAATGATCAAAGATTTGAGGAGAGGAAGAGAAAGCAAAGGAGAGGAAGAATGAAGAAAAGGGAAAACTGAGACAGCCCTTGCACCTGACTAACTGAGAGTAGAAATCCCAAATTACTTTAAAAAAAAAAAATAAATAAAAAAAATAAAAAAAGATATTGGTAAGTGAATCAAAAGATTGTACAATGTCTACATCCAGACAAAAATGGTGACTAAAAAGATGATAGTCATCAATGAGTTTATTTATTTTTTGAGATTTATGAATAATGGGACAAAAGAAACATTCATATATTAACAAAAGTATTTTTATTTCAGAGACAATAACACCTTTGCAGTATTGAAGTATTTGAATCGCCAAACTTATGTTTTTCAACTTCCAAATTGTTCATTTTAGCAGTTTTCAATAAAATAAGTTTTTCAGCAGATGGGTATCCTAATTTTCTTTAATGTAATTTCAAAGAAATCTTCCTTAGATCAGCATCAGTCAACTGCATATACGAGTAGCCGGTAATCCTCAGCATAACAAAACAATGTAGTTACTTATCATGTAATGTTTGTACAAAGTAGGGGAAAAAAAGACAATTCTCATCCTGTTAAAAGAATCTTTTTGATAACAAAATTTAATGAAAGAGAATTATCAATTTTTGTTATATAAGGAATTTAAAATTAAGAATGGGAAATTATATCATATGGTTATTAACATTGTGCAGTCATTGTGATTCATGATAAACAGCCCAAAACAAAATCTTGTGCTGAATGTCAAACTTCAGTGCTCCTTAACATTTCTTATCAAATAACGGTTATTAGTTTAACATCGCTGTGATGCATCATTTGGGTGAGGCATTTAAAATAAATAATGACCATGGCAACTAAAAGTCCCAGGAGCAATGGCATTTATAAGCAATTGAATGCTGTAATGGGTGACAGAAAACTGAAACAGAAGAAAAGCTCCAAGTCTTTGATAGCTCAGTTGAAATGCTTAGCTACAAATACCAGACCTAATATTACCTTTGATAGCTATGATTTAAATGTGTCCTATAAAAGAATTACTGAGGGTGTGGGTTTTATAATCTTCTGAAGAACTCAGACAACCATTGCCCAATCTGTTGGCAATCAAAGAACGTAAGAGTAGTAAAAGTAAATTTTATCTACAAAGACAATGGCTTTGCTTAACTATACTGAGGCTACTATTAATGTTGCCAGTATTATGAATAAAATGTCAGTAAGTTCAGTGTTAAAAATGATATGTATAACAGACATTAAATATCTTGTGGAAGCATACGTAGCATAAGTCATTATGGTAAGAAATGGAATCGGTGATCAGAGTTCAAATCCTGGATGAGGCTATTTCCATTTCACTCTTGTATTAATGCTCTTGAGAAAGGCATGAAAATCTTTCCCTCCACCCAACTATGAATAAATGATATAGAAGATTGGGTTCTTTATCTGTGGTAAAGCAATCAGTCTTAAAGGAAGAGAAAGAGAACTCTGAATTCAAACCAGCTGTACTTTACTTAAATTGACCTTGTGTCACATCCTGCTGATGGCAGAGAGGTTGGGTAAATACATTCAAGTTTTGTAGGACAGGACAGGAAAAACAAATACTAAAATCGTTTAAGAAACTGCATTGTTTATGATTTAAAGACATTTTTCTATGAAATAGACAAACAGGAGTCTTCAGACCAGAGAAAAAAGATTTTATCAACAATAAATGAGATAGAAATGGAAGAGAGATCAGTAAACTAACAATTAGAAATGTATATTTGGTTGAAAGGTTTTTACCTTTTCCCATGAAAAGTATTTTTTAATTTTACTTGTTTTTTCTTTTTTTTTTCTTGTTTATTTTTTACTTTACAAAAATATATTAAAATATCCAACGTTATACCAGCAAAAGGATTAAAACATTTTCATGATTTTATTTTATTTTTTTTGGTGGGGGAGATTCACCTATAATTTCCTCCACACACACACACCTCAGAAATATCTTTTTGCTTACATTTGAAATATTTTTAAAAAAATGTAATGCTAAGCTTGTGAGGGGTTTGAAACATTATTATAATTTTGTTTTTCTAAAGACATTTTTTTTCTAATATGACAAAAATTTTAATTCAGTAGTGTGGTGAACATGTAAAAATAAAACAGAGAAACACTAGCTTGCTTGAGTTAAACATGAACAGACTGTTGTGAAAAAGGGAAATTAGTTTGTCTAGCAGCCATTTACTTTGTAGTAGCAGGAGGGGGAGGTGAGTTAGGAAAGTTAAGAGGAAAAAGACAACCAACCAAGTGAGACAGAGTGTACTGTTGACAGCAAGTTTTATGAGAGTATTGGGAAATTGCTGCAATGATGGGGTTTTAGATGAAAACATTCTCTGCAAAAGTTAGGGCCCATCTTTGAATTTTTCAACAAGCTATTTCAGCAGTTTGTCAGATGGAAAATTTGACCTCAAGTTGATGCCCAAGTTTAATGGCTTAACTTCAATTGTGAACTAATTAGAAAGAGTCAAGCTAATACGTAATCTGTCAGGAGTTAAATGAACTGAACAAGTGATCCCCTTGTGAATAGTGGGAGAGGCTTTTGACATTTACCAGCAATTGTTGGATAAGGATAAGGACAATGTGGTCTGGATAAAAGAGGCACTATGAAAGGGGTTTGCACTTGACCCCTACAAAGCATATAAGCAGTTTTCAAGACTAACTCTATGCTCTGATGAGATGGTAGATGAATTCTATGCAGCATTAAAGAAACTTACTAGTCTGTTCGGAGGAATACCTGACAGGGCAATGATGTAAGCAATTATGGCTGGACTGCTCGCCCACACAGAACTTTTACGAGCATCTGTTGATGTTGAATGCATACCTGTAAAACATATGCTGGGTCAAGTAAGGACCATTATCAATAATGAAAAGGTTGCTGCTAGGGCCAACATACTAGCTACAGTAAAAGTGAACCCACTCACTGTACTCTTTCAACTCTTCTGGTCCCAATCATCTAGCTAGACACTGTCAGCTTGAACAACCAATGTTCCAAGCGCCAGAAAGAAGGCCACTCTACATCAAATTGGAAATGGAAAAGGGGGTGGGGGGTGACTGCTACTCTTGCCTCATGTAATGCACAAACTAGCCTATCAGTGATACACATGGGCATCAACAAGATGCACTCACTCCCTTGTGAAAAGGGAAGTTTGCAGCTCATACAATGGACAGAAGACAGATGTATTGACAGTTAATGGAAAAAGTATGGCTAGCAGAGAAATTAGCAGTGTCAGACTGCAAGTGGGGGTATGGATCCCTGTGGTGGTTGAAATGTTAGCTCTGGATGACAACTTATGAGCACAAAATAAATATCATTTGGGAGACCTTGTGTAGGTTACTTTTTATTTTTATGTAAAGTATAAATTAGCTCGAAGAATTTCAGTCCCTAAAAGTAATCCACCACTTGTAAGTTGATCTTATATATGACCAATGCACTTCTGAATTCCAAGAGGGACAAATAACAGAAGTCATCAGCCCACAATTTGTTGAGGTCAACAAGGTTCCATGCCATATCAAGGATCTACAACCCTAGACAAACATCACCCTGACTAGCAAAGCAGATGGTGAAGAATCGTCAGGTGGCACAGGATATATCATATCGCTGGGCCAGCAAATGGAGCTGAACAATGAAACCTCATGACCACCCTAGTGACAAAGCACCATCAGAGATTGCCATAGCTGTGTTATGATCAAGGATGGGGGGGATGATAAAGATGTAACAAAACAAAATGGAGACAAACTGGTTTGCTTGACTGTTGACAGACTGTTGTGAAAAAGGGAAATTCATTTGTCTAGCAGCCAATTGCTTTATAATAGCAAAGTGTCATGATTTCTCAGGAGGGGGTGAGTGAGGAAAGATAAAAGAGGAAAAGACAAACTATGGAGTGTACTGTTGACAGTGAGTGTTATGAAAACATTGGGAAATTACTGCAGTGTTTTGGATGAAAATGTTCTCTACAAAAGTTAGGATCCATCTTTACATTCTTCAAAAAGTACTTAATTGCCTGTTGAGTAACAGTAATAAAAAAATGTATTCATTTATTTCATCTTTTATCCTATAAAAGTGTAACAACAAAAAGCTAAGAATTAAAAATACATTTTTTGGTGGAAAATTTTACATAATAATTTAAATGAAAATTATTCATTTGTTCTATAAAAGAAAATATTTCTTTTTTTCCAGAAAGGTTTTTGAGTTGCATAGAAAAAAAAATGTATTAATTTTACTCAAAGAAATATGAAAAATAATTATTAAGCATTATCATTAACTCAGAAACTTTTTTCTCTTTTTTAATAAAAAATTTTTTAAAATAAATAAATAAGTAGTTTCTGAGTTATTGATAATGCTTTTATTTAATTTTTTTTTTACCCTCTCAAAATGTAACAGAGGTAGATACAATAAAAATAAGTAAAGGAATAAAAATATGTCTCTACAACAAAAAGAAGCTAAGAATTAAAAGTGTAAAATATTTTATGCTTCAATTTCATTTTTGATTTACAATTAAAACAATATTGAAAAAAAAAAAAAAAAACACAATTAGTATTGAATTATAAAACAATTTTTGAAAAAGCATCATCAGATTTCAATTTCACCAACGGAATTCATATGATATTTAAACATGCCGAGTTTTAAGAACTGAAAGATTCCTCTTCTTTTTTTGGTACATACTTATATGAAGAGTTCCACAAACTGACTGAATGGATTCAATAATTAAAAATCAATCATTGAAATAAATGAATAAATAAAAATAAATAAATGAATACAAAAAATAAAAAAAATTTTGTACTTTTCCTTATTAGTCTTGTGATACATTCATAGAATGCATACAGGATGGTCATCAGTGATGCACTATGCTCATCACCAATTTCAGGTTCTTGTACATCAAATTAGCTCAAGTAGCAACCCCAACCAGGATCCAGAATTCCTGGTTGCCACCCTGTAAGCTACGTGCTACTCGTTTGAAAAAACTCAAAAACCTCCAAAAATCCCGAGTGTTTATATGGTAAAATCCCAGCCAGTATCAGCCAATGAGAAATCTCAACTACCATATTCTTTGTATAAATTACGAATTTAGATTCTTCCAGTTTCTTACTTTCGCACAGCCTCTACTCTCGGTATGTACTCCTTCATTTTGTGAGGGAAAAAAAAAAAAAAAAAAAAAAAAAAAAAATTAGTTCTGTCCTGCCATTCTCTGCTATTTACAAGAGATTTTTTTTATTTCCTATTTTCAACTAAAAATCGCTTTTCTTCCTAAAAGTATACTGCATATATACACACACCATCCTCTCACACCTATTTAAATATATACACCACGTATAATTCATACTTATTTACACTCACATACCTGTATGCGACTAATCTATCACCCTCCCCCTAATTAAAAATTAAATAAAATTTGAAAGTTAAGTAAAAAATTTACGTCTAAATTAGTTCTTGCCAAAAAAATTCAAGTAAAATTGCTACATCTTAAAAACACCATTTCTATCTTATTAATCCCGGCTTTTTACATTATGTTTCTATTTCCTTATTCCACTAGGCCTCTTCGTATTTGAATTGAGGTCTCGGCAGCCATTGAATGGATGTATGTAAATAATTGTAATTGTGATTCATAACTGTTTAAAATTTACTTTGCAGCTAATCGCTCTTCGTGGCTGAATGGTTAGAGGCTTTGGCTTGGCGTTTGAGTCAACCGGGTTTCAATCCCAGCTACAGGAAGCTACTGTCTAGTCACACTGACGAGTTCTGATAGAATGAAACAGATCTGTCTGTGGATGACTATATATATATATATATATATATATATATATACACACACACACACACATTTACATATCAAAAAATCCATACTTATTTACACTCACACACTTGCATGCAACTACTCATCTTATACCCTCCTAAAAAAAAAAAAAAAAAATTAAAAACATCTAAAATAAATCTTATATGTACCTAAAAACATGAAATAAAATGCTACATCTTGACCTAATAAACTTTTATCCAAAAGAGTAGTTAAATATGCTGCAACTAAAAATATATAATTTCCGACTAATACACGTGGCCAAAAATGCCGCATAAAAAAATTGTACTTTTCCTTATAAAAATGAGGAAGAGTATGTGGAATTTTAATGCTCAAAGACATCTCATTTCTGAGTTATAAGTAGACACATACAACAAAACAGATGTGACTTACGTTATATATAAAATATGTATTGCATTATTAGTCTATGAATAAGTATACCTCCAAGAATTTTTCTAAATCCTACATATTAGGATTTTATTATTTCTAGTGAAACATACAAAACATTAGATATTATTCATTATCAAACTCTACAGCATTGAAAGTAGTCAACAAAAATTTAGTTTGAAAATATATCTAATATACAGAATTTTGCACAAAAGTACACTTATTTCTAAACTACTATATATTCATACTTTTGAAATGATTATTCATTCATGTATTCATTTGTAAAATAGCAATGATAACCAAAAATCGTAGAAGATATATATTCATTCAAGGTCATTTATAAAATATCAATCACTGGTAGATGAAAATAACATAATCCATGCAGTAATATGATTTGCAATATTAACATATAAAATAAGAATCAACATTTAAGAAAAGTTTTGTTTTCAAGGGTTTTATTATTTTTTTTTTAACAAAAATATTTTTGCGTATGAGAGAAAGAGATGGATCACTATCAACAGTTAATAGCAGATTCCCTCAGATTCTCTGTGTTGATGCGTTTTATTCCATTTATTATTCTATAATACCATGCTCACACACACACACACACACATATATAGAGATATATATATAAAAATGAGAGAGAGAGAGAGAGAGAGATGAATAAAATGAGAGATATGAATAGAATAAGATTGATACAGCCATAATCAGCAAAGAACAGATCATAAGAAAATTAAATAAACATGTTAAAAACATTTTTTAAAAATAAGACTCCAGGAAATCATAATTTGAATTTTCCCTGTATGATCTTCAGAATAAAATAATATTGAAAATTAATGAACAATAAAATAAACTTTAGCTTTTTTTTTTTTACTCGAATTTCTCTTAATTTAATTTCAGTTGCTTTTCATTACAACTACTCAAATTAGAATTCTATAGCCATTAATAAACGACGTAAAAAAGGAACAAACTAAGAGTGTATTCTTCATTTAATTATGATTTGCAATATTTCATATATTGCTAAAAATACGTTTTACAAGCGCAATCGAAACAAGGGGAATAACTTTGTAATCATCATGCTTGGATGCAAGGGAAATAAATACTTTTTCAATTTCAAGAAATAGTTTTTAAAATATCTGAAAATTCTTTACTTCCTAATTTTTTTTTTTTTTAATGTAAAGAAAGTATAAATTAGCTCGAAGAATTTCAGTCCCTAAAATTAATCCACCACTTGTAAGTTGATCTTATAATTTGAATTATTGTTATGAAATCAATAATTTGTGAATTTTTTAAATAAAGAATTACTCCTAATTCTTCTCATTGTTTCAATTTCAACCTTAAAAAAAAAAAAAAAAAAAAAAAAAAAAACATTTACATTTTATAGGTGAAGCAATTATCTGTCTGGGAAAAAAAAATTATTTTCATAATAGATAGAAATACAAATAATTCACTTGATCAATAACTTTCAAGATGAAGTGTATTCATTTGAAATTGTAAGACATGATAAATGTATGTTCTTTAAATAAAATTTTTTTTTTCTCATTTTTGTATATGTGAATGGGGCCTGTGTTGACCCAAAACTATATATAGTTTGAAGTCGTTCAAATGTCATTAGATCTGATAAAAGAAAATGGCTTTACACTAAATTTAAAAAAAAAAAAAAAAAAGAGGCAAAAAGCAGACATTATCCCACAGAAAATATAATGGGTGCAAACTATGCAGATGATATAGCACTTTTGCAAATACACCTGCCCAAGTCAAATCCCTGCTACATACCCTGAAGTAGGCAGCAGGAGGCATTGGTCTCCATATAAACACAAACAAAATGAGAAAGAGCCATTTCCACTTTAAATGGCGGTCCTCTAAAATTGGTGGACAAGTTGATGTACCTCATCAGCAATGCCTCAACAACTAAAACAGATGTTAATGAGTACCTAGTAAGGCATAGACTGCTTTTGACAGGCTATCAATTATATGGAAGTCAGATCTATCCAATAAAATAAAACAGGATTTCTTCCAAGCAGTGGTAGTGTCAATACTACTATACGGATGCACTACATAAACACTTACAAAACACAAAGAGAAAAAGCTAGATGTGAACTGCACAAGAATGCTACAAGATATATTGAACAAATCCTGGAAGCAACACTCAACGAAACCACAGCTATATAGTCATTTACCTCCCATCTCACAAATCATTCAAGTAAAACAAACTAAACATGCGGAACACTGCTGGAGGAGCAAGGATGAACTCATAAGAGATGATATGAACCCCCTACTCAACATAACCATGCCAGCATTGGCTGACAAATTAGACCTTATCTGCATCAGTTTTGTGTAGGATGTAGTTTGGAAAACCTACCAGGAGTGATGGATGATTCAAATGAATGGAGAGAGAGTAAAGGAAATCCATGCTAGCAGTGTAACCTGATGATGATATATAAATTTACATGTTGTAATGATAAATTTAATGTTCCGACCATTGAGCTTTTTCTGATAAAATATAATCATAAACCATGACAAAATTGTCTATTGTGTCTTGGGTATGACACTAAACTCCCTCTGAAGGTGACACAGCAGTTCTAGAGCTTTGGCTGGTTGGGTTTTATGGCATATCAATCTTTGTAGGTTATTTAACGCCAAATCCATTTTTATGTAAATAATCAGTTCTATTTAAAACAATTCAGTTTAGCATGAGTACACAGTTTAATAGTCAAAAACATTTCTATTTCAAACTATTCAGTTTGTTCAAGCAGTTATATATAACAATTCAGTTTAGTGTAAATACAGTTTCAATGTCAAAAACAGTTCAATTTCAAACAATTCAGTTTATCATAAGCATGCAGTTTAAATGTAAGTACAGTTTAATTGTGGAAAACATTTGTTTCTAGCTATTAAGTTTAATCAAACAATTCAGTTTTGCATAAGTATGCCATTAGTTCTATTTAACCCATAGATAGGACCCTATCAGGTGCTACTACGCCGGGCCAGAGTGGACCTGGGAGCAATGGCAATGAAGGGGTACTCCGTATTCCCCAAAGCTCCAGCATTACTGGGACCTCACCATCAGATTGTTTAGTGTCATATCCAGGACACTCGTTGGGGGGGGTCTTACCCCTCTGCAGAGGTGCAGTCGATATATTTTACAGCTCCAGCTGACTGGGCAATCTAGAGCTTTGGAGAATATGAAGAACCCCTTTATTACCATTACTCCCAGTTCCACTGGCCTGGAGTGGTAGTACATGTTAGGGTCCAATCTGTGGCTCAAATAGAACTGTTTAATCATTTACTATACTTAAAATGATTTAACTTGTGTGAAAACAAATGATTAATCTTAAATTAATACTGGATAGCAATACATTGAAAACATTTGTGTGCAGATATAACTATTAGTGTTAGAAATACTTGAAACCATTTAACTGTAAGCAAACAATAAATATTAATACTTGAAACCATCTATGTGCAAACAAATGAGCTCTGACTTGTTTAAAAAAATATTATCTACAAACTACTCGTTTACAAATCATATACACGTGTGTGTGTGTGTGTGTGTGTGTGTGTGTGTGTGTGTGTGTGAATGGATTTGGCACTAAAACCCAACTAACCAAAATTGTATATTGTAAAATAGTGACAATTCAGCTATATAGCAAACTTTAACAGAATTAAAGAACAGCACTTTAAAATAATCCATGAAGGCATCACAAGAATACATTCCTAAATAAAGATTATATTATATATATGTATGTAATCTCAGTAATATCCAGTCAGTGTCTAAAAGACAATGGGTGTGGATTAATGATATATAGAATATATGAGGAATTTCATATAACTATGCGAGTGCTCAATGCACGGCAATTATTATATATTCCCTTTCCCGGTTTATAAAATAAAATTCACATACAGAGTGTATACAGTGTAAATGGAAGAAAACTCAAACCTGGTTAAATTGTCATTACAAATTTATTTCACTGAAGAATATCATTATACTCATTGCTAAAATAAATTTATGACAATTTAAACAGGTTTGAGTTTTCCAATATATATATATATATATATTTTTAGAACCTCATTACACAAAGTACTTTCCACTGGAGAATTAACACTAATGCAAAAATGTATTTGAAATGTAACTTTTTTTTTTTTTTACAAGAAACAGCAACATATCACAGAATATAAAATTTTTTAAGGAATATAACGTTTCTGTTTTACATGCTATGTCATCTTCATTAATATACAATAGCCTCTAATTCCAGTGGAGTTTGTGTTACTCGGCCATAAGCCAAACACAAAAAATAGTATCTAACCCTACATATGCTTTTTTTTTTTTACCAATACATATATACCAATAATTTATAACTTTGTCACAATTAGAGGTTAACAACAATAACTAATAACAATTAAAATTTATTGCAATAAAATTCATGTGACAAACAGAAGATAAGTTTTTATTAAAAACTTATCTTCTGTTTGTCACATGAATTACCAAGTGTTTCATCAACTTTAAAAATAGAAAAAGAACCGCATGTCATGATTTCCTAAAATGACTTCCATATTCTGCTACCAAAAGTTAATGGTCTGAATATACTAACTATCCCTGTTCTTGTCAATAGAAGACAAAAAGAACAGACCCAGACCTTGGATTCTTCAGCCACCAAATCAAAAATATCAGTACCAAATTTTGCAATAGCCAAATTTTATCCACAAAGGAATTCAGGACTAACATGAAAATAAGCAATTTAAAAAGAACATTAAGACATTTGCATACAGTTTACATACAAAAAAAAAAAAAAAAAAAAAAACACAAAAAAACATTGGAAATTATTGCTAGAAAAATAAATTTAAAAAAAATGAATACAACATTGTTTGCTTGTTTTATTTATAATTTTTTGCATTAACCCTTTTAACACAGCCCTCAAAAGACTCCCTCTGCTAAATTTTGTTAAAAACTCATTATGCATAATTTGCTAAATTTGTGTTACCCTTATAACAAGTTCTTATAGTAGATCTTAGCAAATGAGCCTATGTTCGTTTTGAGGTTTTTGTAGCTTCCCCCGCACACATACTTAAAGAAAATAAAGTAAAGAAGTTCTTTATCAGTTCTCTTCTTTGGAATATATAAATTCCTTTGACACCATTGTCAAGGATTTTTTTTTGAGTGGGTAGAGGTGACAATGAACTGAAATGGTAAATAATAGGAAGGAAATTGATGAGTGAATTTATAAAATCAAAACTTGTGTGCAGATAGAGTTCCTAACAAACCATTGATTAAAATGATTTCTATTTCAGGAGGAATTAATTCATCTTTTTAACTCTAGGAGTTATGCCTCTTGTTCCTTTAGGATTTTTTTCCCCTTTCACACAAACTCACCTTGTTTAATTTTACTTTCCAAGGTAGATAACTATGATTAAATTTTTTTTAATTTTTTATGGTAAAAGTATTGTCAACCATTTACAACTTTTTTATGACTTGGTATTTTTCATTATTGTTTCAATTATTTTTCATTACTAATAAAAAAAAAAAATTGACAATCGTTGATACGTATAAAAAAAAGTCTTAAATAAAATCGTTTTTCAAACTAGATGTCACTAGTGTTAAAACCTTCAAAAGTAAAGAAAGTAAACTTTCATTAATTAAAAATAAAAGGAAATGGAGATAGTCCAGTTTAAGTCACCAGAAACTGTAGGTCATTTTGATTTGGTGAAACCAAAAAATAATCATGAGTGGCCGGAACACATTTCAAGAAATAAGGGGACTATCACTGAAGACAAATGGCCCAACAGTATAACAAATTAATTATTCATCATTTATATTATACTCATAATAGCCAAAAATGATGAGCATATTTAAGTATTTTGCAAGGACATTGAACTTATTTTCTTCTTTATGTTCCATACTTTCTAAATAAATTATAGTATTTTATTTGTCAAAGTGAAAATAACAGAATTATTTTTACTTTTTCATTTTATATACATGTTATATCACCACCTTCATATAGATGGAGAGTTCAGAGAAAATTAGATATTTGTTGCATTTTATATATGTAGATTATTCATTAACATTTTTAATTATTTATCATTGTAGTAGTGGTGGTGGTGGTGGTAGTAGTAGTAGTAGTAGTAGTAGTAGTAGTAGTAGTAGTAGTAGTAGTAGTAGTAGTAGTAGTAGTAGTAGTAGTATAATAATAATAATTATAATAATAATACCCCCCTCCCCACAAAAAAATAAAAGATTGTCAGCAAGATGTTGATAAAAATAGATTTTTATAAATGTGTTTCAAAAGGTAGTTTCCTTCAGTGATGATCATAAGCATCATATTTGAATTATTTGGATCCACAAAGCTTATATTATTGTTTACTACAAACTTTTTTTCTGTACCCCATTTTATGCATGCTATACATCCATAATCATTGTGACTATCATTCCATATTACATGGGCCTTACTCCTTACTTTACGATCAACCAGTCTATATGTTTGACACTACAATTGGTGAGGTCCCATCTCTTCACCTCACCGTTCTTCCTTCGTTTCATCTCTTCTCTGGTCAGTTGTTTTGTCACCCAAGACATTCTGATGTTTCCTTCACGCTGCTATCTTTGTTCTTGCTTGTTGATGATGAATAACAACACAACGACCATTTCATGTGCACATATGGCTTTTATTTGACGACTTTTAATCATTTCCTATTTGGCAAAGGTGGGAATCGGTGAGAGTATGATGGAGTGTTCAACCTCTTGTGTAGAGAATTTCTCACTAGCATATTCTGAACTCGAGAACCATTTTGGTCACATGACTGAAATGATCCAATGAGAGCTGTAAATTCAGATTGACCTGGAATTTAATGGTGGTCCATCAAATTCATTGACTAGTATTTTTCCATGCTTAATGGTTCAGGATTTAATTCAAAAGCTCCATGTCAAAAACAGATCTCACCGACCTATAATGTGACATTAGATTTTGGTCACCAGAACTTGTATTTATTGTTGATTTGAGGAAACTATTGGTAAAACATAAAAATTGCTAATTAACTACTTTTAGATTTTTCAATATATCAATAGTAAATTTCACCTTATACTTGCATTACTCTAGAACAGAGCTATCTAAACTTTTTGTATTGGTGATACTTTTAAAAACTAAGTTAGTTCTTTTAGGTGAGATTTTTGTTTAAGCATTTTGATGCCTTCATACTAACTTTGAGAACAAAACAATTTCTTATCCAATTTTCATTTTAACAATTTGAAGTCTGCATTCACATTCACCTTTATTATAATTTTTCAAGAGAGATAACTTAATTGCTAATAATAGATTATTTCTTTTTATTTGTAATTATAATTCAAAATCTATAAAACTCAAATTTAATGCCTGATAAAAATGACTTGAATATATAATAAACAAAAATATTCTTTTGCCAGCTAAGATTAAAAGATTTCATTTTTTTTTTCTGGCTCTGAAATTTAAGGGTATCAATTTTTGTTTGAAAAATAAAAATAAAAAAAACATTTTTTTAAAATTTAAAAAAAAAGTTAAAAGTTCAGAGATGTAAAAGACCGATCAGTTAGGATAAGCTCACCATTTCAAATGCTTCAAAGAATTCATTGAAATAAAAAATAAATAAATATGTGAATTTGTCATGAAATTTACACTCTAGTAAATCTCAGCAGAAGAATTTCTAAAATGTGTTAGTGATATTAAAATCTGAAAATGGCAAGACAAAATTTAAAATGATTAAAATTTGAGTACATTCAGCAGTGATAAGAGTTAAAAAGAAAGAAAAATAATTATAAAGACAAGATGATCAAAAAATTCCCATCCTTCAATTGCGAAATATAAACCTGATAAGATAAATGTATACAAATAATTTTTTTTTTAAAATTAAAATAAAAAAATAAATAAAAAGACTATTTACCTGATCCCATTTTGATCTTCTTTACTACCCCCTGCCCCTGCTCATTTTCAGCTATTGGGGTCATTGTGAACATCTGATAAGGAGAATAATCCATTAATGTGTAATGTCATCTGGAAAACAAACAAAAAAATATAAGTTTCTTGTTAGAAATAGTCTATTTATATATAAGTGAACAAGCAAATCATTTAAAAATGTTTTTCATAAATCAAAAAAGTGCTCAAATGTTGGCCAGCAGAGCAGGATAAAATAAAAGTTAATATCTCACCTCTTTATTTTGATTTCATGACGAAAAGTTTCAACTATTAAATATACAATTATCAGATGATTGGCTTCATTTAGTTTTATGGCATATCAACCATTTTAGGTTATTTAATACCAAATCTACTTTATTGATATATATTAGATATATACAATTTGTCAACATTTTGTTGATAACATTTTTAAACAAGCCCAAGCTCAAATTTTTTTTTGCACACAGTTAAATGATTGCACACATTCAAATAGGTATACAGGAGATTAGCTTGTCAGTAATTTGATTTTCAAAAGAGTTAGAACTAATTTGTTTGCATACTATTATTTCTAAACAGTTAAATGGTTTCAATTATTGCTATCTAACACTTATAGGTTTGTTTTAGTTTTATGGCATATTAAAAATTTCTGCTTATTTAATGCCAAATCCTGTTTTTACAAATATATTAAATACATGATTTGTAAACACATTTTGTAGATACCCAGTTAAATGATCGAACAGTTCTATTTCAAACTGTTCAATTTAAAATAAGAAATTTGTTTGTACTCCGTTTAAATGTCACACAGTTCTATTTGACCCATAGATAGGGTCCTATCAGGTGCTACTACGCCGGGCCAGAGTGGAACTGGGAGCAATGGCAATGAAGGGGTACTCTACATTCCCCAATGCTCCAGCATTACTGGAGACTCACCATCAAATGGTTTAGCGTCATTAACAGGACATTCGGTTGGGTAGAGGTTTTACCCTTCTGCAGAGATGCAGTTGGTGTATTCTACAGCCCCAGCCAACCAGGGTAATCAGTTAATGAGTGAGAACTAATTTGTTCACACGCTAGTATTGCTATTGTTTCTACACAGTTAAATGGCTTCAATTATTGCTACCTAACACTTGACTATTCAATATTAATCATTTGTTTGCAGACAGTGAAGCGGCTACAAGTATAGCAATTTAACACTAATTATTCAATTCAACACTATTCATTCATTTGCACGCAATCAAATGATTCCAAGTATTGTTATGTAATACCAATATTTCAATTTAGGCACACAGTTAAAGAGTTTCAAGTATTACTAATCAACCCTAATAATTCTATTCATTGAGACTAATTTATTTGCATGTAGTTAAATAATTTCAAGTATTGCTATATATTACTAACAATTCAATTAAACATCAGTTATTTGTTTGCACACAGTTAAATTATCAAACCATTCTATTTGACCCATAGATAGGACTATCAGGTGCTACCACTCTAGGTCAGAGTGGAACTAGGAGTGATGGTACTGAAGATATATTCTGCATTCACCAAAGCTCTAGGACTAGAGCCTTGCCATCAGATTGTTTAGTGTCATATCCAGAACACTCGTTGGTGGAGGGGTCATATCCATCTGCAGAGATGAAGTTGCTGTATTCTATACAGCCCCAGTCAATTGGACTAATAAGATAAAACTCAGGAGCCTTTGAAACCAACATAAAAAGGTCAGATACTAATTTCTTTTAGGTTATATATATTTTATACACACACACACACACACACACACACACACACACACTATTATTTGTACCCATACTAAATTCATTGTTTAAATTGGTACACAGGGGAATTAATTTCTTTTACCTGGTAATAGATTAATGTAACAAATCATTAATAGAAATTATTTATTTAAGAGATGTCAAAAATAAATAAATAAATACTGATATAAATTTTATTAATTGTTTATGAAAAAAAAAAAAAAAATTACACAAAATCATTCAAAAGATTATGATAGCTAGTAATTTTTAGCAAACAATATTTTTTAAAAACTTTATTAGCAGCAACTTTATTATTTCTTACATATTCAGGTGTTTTGCAATGCTATGGTAAGAGGGGTAGGAATGCTTATAGGACCAAGAGCATTAAAAACACTAAATAGCATTGAGAGAATACAACTTAGGATGATGACAGCTACGTTTAATGGCAACCCCAGAGCAACAATCATCTCCTGCTACAGCCATACCAATGTTAGTGAAGAAACTGAACTAGTTGCCTTCTACAATGAGCTATCCTCTCTAGTGCGTAGCATTCCGAAACACAACGTACTAGTCATTGGCGGAGATATGAATGCCCAAATTGGGAAAAAACGGAAATAAATACAGCCTTCACAACGCATTAAATGCGAATGGACAACATCTAACAGAATTCATGATGGAAAATAGATTAACATGCCTCAATACAAACTATCAAAAAAAAAGGGAGGGAAAATTATGGACCTACTCATACGCGAACAATAGTAAAGCACAGATAGACTACATGTTTATAAACAAGAAATAGAAAAATAGTGCAATGAATTGCGAGGCATACTCTTTCGAGAGCGTGTCCTCCGATCACCGAATAGTCACGGCAAAAATACAACTAAGCCTACAAAAAAATGCCACATGAACAGCGACCACCAAACACTATGACTGGGCCCTTCTTTACAGAGATATTAGAGATGAATATGTACTAGAACTGAGAAACAGATTCGAAATGCTACAAGAGAAGACAGAAAAAGGTACCCCAAATGACAAATATGAGAATTTCGTCAATGCGCACCAAGAGGCGGCAACAAAGTGTATTCCAACAAAACCTAGAACTAAATATACAGTCCCATGGGAAACGTTAGTGGTTAGAGAAAAACATGCACACATGAAAACTGCCTCCAAAAGCTATGGGAAGAACCCAACAAACACAAATGCCATAAAACAGGCATATATCTAAAAGAACAGAATACATACAAAATCAGATAGATAAGATTAGAGACTCAGTGGAAGATAGGCAATCTAGGATAGCCTGGCAAACAATAAATGAAGCGAGTAGAAGGAAGAGCACAACCAAAGCAAAATTGAAAGCTGCAAACCAACAAGAATGAATAAAACTGAAAACAGCATTTTGAAAATCTACTAGGAAAGCCACCGAAAGTTACACATGAACCAATCACCAAAATTATTAGTAAGCAATTGGACATTAAACTAGGACCGTTCACGCAAGAAGAACGAGACTCGATTCTAAAAAAAATTAAAAATAGGAAAGCTGCAGGGCTTGACGAGATTCCCCCAGAAGTATGGAAGACCAGAGAATTCGACGACATACTGCTCCAACACTGCAACACAGTCTATAATCAAAATTCGATAGACAGGTGGATGAAGAGATGCATCCTCCCCTTCCCTAAAAAGGGTGACCTCAGATGAGCCAAGAACTACCCAAGTATAACACTCACATCCATAGTAGACAAAATTTAGGTATGGGCAAAAAAACCTACAGACGACATTACTATTTGTCGACTTTATCAAGGCCTTCAATTCCATTCACAAAGGGAAGATGGAACAAATCCTACTAGCATACGGCCTACCAAAAGAAACTGTAGCAGCAATAATGATTCTCTATAGAAACACCAAAGTAAAAGTACGTTCACCAGATGGAGACACAGAATACTTCGACATTGTAGCAGTAGTACTACAAGGGGACATGCTAGCCCCATACCTCTTTATCATCTGTCTAGACTACATGCTTAGAACATCGATCAATAAAAATCAGAGAAAACGGCTTTGAGCTGACAAAGAAAAGAAACAGAAGGTACCCCGCAAAAACAATTACCGACGCCAACGACATAGCGATACTGGCAAATACACCCAACCAAACCAAAACACTACTGCATAGTTTGGAACGAGCCGCTGCAGGCATTGGCCTCCATGTCAATGCACACAAAACTGAATATATGTGCTTTAATCAAGCAGGCGACATTTCCACACTAGACGGAACCTCTCTGAAACTGGTAGACAAATTCACCTACCTAGGAAGCAGTGTCTCATCAACCGAAAAAGGCATTGACACGCGGCTAACGAAGGCATGAACAGCTATCGATTATACGGAAATCAGACCAGACCAATAAAATGAAACAGTTTCTTCCAAGCAGCAGTCGTGTTGATACTGCTGTATGGATGCACCACTTGGACGCTAACAAAATGGCTGGAGAAGAAGCTAGATGGCAATTACACAAGAATGTTGTGAGCAATATTGAATAAGTCCTGGCAGAAGAGACAGGTGAATTTTTTTTTTTTTTGTCCTTATTTATTTTACTTCCTACTCTGGTCTGGAAACAAGATAGGAAAATGGTACTACTTCAACGAATCATTCATATGAAAATCAATGATTTACCCATGGGACAATATTTTGAAGTCAATTATAGTTAAAAAACAGTAATGAAGAATTTTAAGTCTTCATTCACTTTATAGCTTTAACCATATTAAATTTTCCTGATAAATGAAATCTGATGTAACCATTGTATATAGTCATCATGAAAGGAGCCATTTGTAATGTGAGTAATGCATATGTGCAGCTTCAAATCCCTGTTCCAATCACTTATAAATATGCACAAGTTATGATGTACATATGAACTCCAGAGAGACGGCTGTCTTTAGTCAATGATTGCTGGAAACAAACCAGAGTGAGAGTGACACTTGGTTGGAGCAGAGAGCAGATCTTGACAAGTATTAATCAGGGTAAAAAAAAAGCCATTTTAACTTTGTGGGCACCAGTCAAATGTGCATCTACCATCTGTCATGGTTGGTTCAAGTCTCTTTATTGTCCCTAATGTGAATCCATTCTTTTGGTCCATGCACTCCCACAATGCACTGTCCAAGGAAGGGAATAACTGATACATTTTTCATTAGGTCTGATCCCTAACAAATATCCCCATCTTATCAAGCCAGAAATACTTGATAAAACAAATTTTTCCATCATTACAGAAAGAAGCATTTATTATAAATGCAAGAGCTACTCATACAACTGAACTCATTTTTTTTCTTACTTTAGTAGCTGAAACTATGTTTTAACTCAAGTTTTTTCAAGCATACAAGCCATCTCTTCCATCTTTACTAATGGATTGTACATCTGAAGAAGGCTGAAAGCAGCAGGACTAAAACATTGTGACAAATACATATTAAAAGTGAAGAACACTTTCCTAAAACAAAAGAAAAATTATAGTTCAAGATTATATATATCATTAAATATATGTTCTAACAAAAAATAAACAAAAGAGAAGTTTGTGGAGAAAATCCAATTTATGTCTCATTTGCAGATTTCTTTTACATCTATTTTTGCCCTTCTAAAAATATTTTTTTATTAATTTTGATATAAGAGGAAAAGAAATTTGAGTCATAGACTAGTGCAGACATGTCTTGATTAAGTATTGATAACAGATTTTCAATTAGTTCTGATGTGTTAGCCTTGATTAAAAATATGGATTTTATTTCAAGCACTCTGTATTTTGACAATGTCAAATTTGATATTAGTGATAATCATTCCTGAATATCATAGCCAATATGAACAAGAAATATAAGGTATTTTGGCAATCTTTCTAGAGAAAATTGTTTCTAATCTACTTGTCAAGAGAATTGTAAGCAACAGATCAATGGAGAAAAAATTAGATAAACAACCAAGAAGTCTAAGGTTCAATCCTGAGAATGATTATAGCTGCTAATATTTATACTAAATTCTAACATTTATAAAGTTTACTTTAACTTATCACTCATATTTTTTCCACCATTTTTACAAAGTAGAAAGGATGTTACTATGTTATGATTTGGCAGTTGGTTTCTTTGTTTACTGGTATATCAATCTTCATGGGTTATTTCATACCAAACCCATCCTTGTAGAAGAATGTCAGTGGTATTATTTAATGCACTTGTAGAGAAGAGGAAAATCTCATATTTTGGTTTGGCGCGCAATTTAATTCAACACTGAATTTCACCCAATCAGGAGGACTTATCCTATTCAGCCCGGACCTTCATTTCCGGCTAGCAAAACGGGTGAGCGGCCAAACACACTGTTCGGCTTGAGACGGCGACCAGAACAGACGTGCCTCTGGTCGTCCCTGCTTAGCGATGCTTTTTAGCTAGACAAGCCACCCAGTGTGGACATCTCACTGTGGCTTTAACACTAGCAGCAGCAACATGGACACTCAACGAGGGAACCATCTAATTTATGGATTCTTTACGAGGAATCCCAGTTGAACATAAATTAGAAACATTCAGCATGCCTTCCACAGGCACCACTTCATATCACCCCAAAAACTTGGCTATGTCGATCCGAGTGTAACCCCGCTCTCGACACACTAGTCACCTTTTCACTTCTGGTCTATATGAATGGAGAAAACGCACACTCTCCCCAAAAATACCAGACACACAAAAACACACAGTGACTTTAAACACATCCCTCACAAGTCCAACAACACGCTGCCATCTCAACATCCCGCTAAGACATTCAGTCTCAAACATCCAACAAGCCTAAACACCACGAGTCTTGCAGCACCAAAAACAAACCAAATATTCAAAGCTGCAAATAAAGAACTTTCGTTGTTAAAGAAAAGTTTCGTAATTCATTTGTGTGCCTAAAAAATATAGTGTTATCCTAAAAACCGCTATACACTGTTGGGAGAATAAAGGGGTTCCTTCCTTTACAAAAGGTATTAGTCTAAAAGTGAATATAATAGCATGATTGGATTTCAAACTCATTCACTATTATGTCACAGTTCAGTACATTAGTCACAACACCAGAGGGACTTTCCCTTGACAAAGTTCATAAGGTTATTGAATCACTTGTCTGTTAAGAGAAACTTTCCAGATTAAAGAACAGCTCATCCAATTTGTAAGGGATCATATGTGAAGTAATAGGATTTTCTCCATATGAAAAAGGAGTTTTTAAGGAAAAGATAGCCTTGAAATTTGATAAGGAGTCTGGGAACTCATCTTTGAGACAAGATGAAATGTAAAGAAATGAAAATCACACAGCAAAAAATGAGAATGGCTGATTTGAGCTCTTGTATACATTTCGTCTCATATCAACCAAACAGAAAATAATGTTGACTTGTTAGAATGTGTAGACAATAGAAACTTTACATTGAATTTATCCATCACGCATATGCATAATGCAATCATTTTAACTGCTAAATAAAGTTGCCTCTTAAGACAGTGTTGATTTGATCCTTATCCACCGCAACTGGTCAACCCATATGTACCTTAGAGCATTGTTAAACACGAGTTGAGAAATTTCTAACTGAACAATACCAGACAGCCAAAATTTTGCTGATAAAATGTAGTCTATGCTAAAATACAACCATCATTATTATTCTATTTTTTCCATTGGAGTGGATAATGTAGTACCATATTTAAATTTTACTAATGATAATTCAAATTCCAGAACCGGCTCATTGGCCTAGTGAGTAGAGTGTTTACCAATGGTTCGGGAGACCTGGGTTCAATCCCAGGTTGCGTCACATCAAATATTTTAAAGATAGTACTTGATACCGCCTTGCTTAACACTAAGCAATATAAGGTACATATCAAGGGTAAAGTGCAGCAATCCAGGGAGAAGGAGTAGGACCCTCCCCTACACCTCAGTGTAATAGCTATTGAAAAAGGAGCCTTCGGGTTGCCCTTGACTATGGTCGCCAACTTTACTTATAACTGATACTCACAATATAGCCATAACTTTGGGAAAATAAATGAAAGGAAAGAAACTATACTAAGATTTAAGGATACTGTGTATATGCCCTCCTTTGTCACAATCATGCTCAAATAATAAGGCTTACTGATCCGTTTCGGCATAAAAACTCACAACACCAAGATAGTCATGGGATATGCAAGGTTTAATTCAGAGCTCACCATAGATTATCAAGAGCACAGCCTGCCATTTCAAACCAAATAAAGCAATTTCCAGCAAAATAAAGTGAATATTAAGTTTGTTATAAAGTACAAAAATGTTTTTGGCCTCATAAATTGTGGAGGCGGATATGAACAGATGTGACCTCAACAGTCATTAGTGTTAGAATTAGTTAGTAACCTTAGCTTTTATTAACTGTATAGCATTGAAAACAAATATATTCTTGGAGATAAATGGGTACAAGTGAGCAACTTCAACATAAAAGATGATACTGCTAACCTCCAAGTTCACTGAGGTCAGTTTGGGATCATGAGTTTTTCAATCAAATAAAATAACTGAAAAACTAAAAAATTATTTAGTTCTATTCATAAAAAAAAATTTGTGACTGAACCTTTTAAGTGTTCAAAAATTTGTTTTTGATCAAGAAAAACATTTTCAAGCCCAAACTAAAACTTTCAAGATTAAAAACTAATAAGCCATTTTGCATAAAAAGTAAATAAAATAGTGTAACTATTAAAAAACGTTTTTAGAGTAAAGTTAAACATACAACTTTATTTCTTCAACTATTTTGTATAAAAAACATTTGCAAAAAATGCTTTTTAGGTTAAAAATCTTTTTTTTTTTTTTTTTAATTCTTAATTTCTTTAATGTTTCTCAAAAAACAATTGTGTATGAGAGCAGTTTATAGGTTCTTATAAGACAAGTATTTAAATAAAGTAAATAAGAATTTGATATTGATAAAAATAAATATTTCTTTCACTTTGTAATATGAAGTAAATTGAATATCATATGTGCATGTGAGTATTCAGGCAACAGTTTTCTGAAATGTAAGTTTGGTTAAAACAGACAACAAAGTCTTTTTTTTTTTTTTTAAATATTTCCTTATAAAAAAAAAAGAATAAATAAATAAATGAATAAATAAATGTATATAAGTAAATAGGGACATAATTCTGGATCAAATGAATGTAGAAATCCAAAAATATTCAAAGTTCTGAATGTTTTCAACTGTACATGAAGCCATTTTCAAGAATTATTGTTTGTTTTTTAAATTTAGAATGTTAATTTTCATTGTCTCAAGACATAGAAAGAATGATTTGAACTTGCTTTTTCCAGGTTTGTTAAAAATGAAGTTTGTGTGGGCCAATAAAGTATCAGTTGATG